>CM053032.1:27871799-28366799 GCA_028564925.1 Lithobates sylvaticus
TGCAATAGGCTGTGCACACCTATGTATATTGCAATCAGTGGGGCAGCAAGCCCACCGAACACAACCTATTCAAGCGAATGGGGAAGCTCGGCAAACACCCTACAACTGCATGAAATGCAATGTGGTTAAAACAGGCGGTGAGGAGGCATCACGTCGCCTCCTCACCACCTGTCGATCGCCTCTGAAAAGCATTCAAAACACAGATTGCTTTTCAGACGCCCGGCAGGTTTAGGTTCAATAGGTTTTATTGTCTTATCAACACAAAAAGACAAAGAGGTAACAAGGTACAAACCAGTAGGCATACAGGGGGTCCCCGACTTACGAACGCCCGACCTACGAACATCTCCTACTTACGAACCGGGCGATGCGGGGACCCTCCGCCATTTTCCGCGGACCTTCAGCCGTTCTGTGCATGCGTGGCCAGACAGAGCCTCGGAAAATGACGGCAAACATCGGAAATGTCCGTAATTTGCCGCGCATGCGCAGAACGGCATTCGACGGAGCATTGGAAATGACCATAATTGACGGTCTGACCGTGACCGACTTACGAACATTTCCGATTTAAGAACAGGAGGACAGTCCCTAACGAGTTCGTAACTCGGGGATCCCCTGTATTGAGCTTGTGTTGCATAGTCAAGTCAAGTCAAGACAAGTCAAGTCAACGGCATTTAAATCGGAGTAATGAACTTATTGCGTTCCATACGCGGTTCACGCAAACCCAGACACCCCGATGGGAGGAGCAGACTGTGTCCTATGGGATGGGGGCACCACATTATGTGTCGTTTATGATAAAATAGGTTTTGTTAACAACACAATAATAGGGAAGTACGTAGATAATAATATCCAGAACTTCCGAGCGCAAAAACATTGGTGTACAATCACGACAATTTAGAATGGCATTGAGTGGTAATAATGTTCACATGTAAGGAACTAGAATACTCCTAAATAAAATTATGTTCAACCGAGGTAAAGGTGTAAAGATAGATGGTAAGGAAAAAGAAAAAAGAAAAAACACAAAAAAGAAGAGAATATATGGAAGAGGAAGGGAGAGGGGAGACAGCAAGCCCTGTTCAAGGGGGGATTCAAATAGGGAAGGCCAGAGCAGGGACTCTAAATGTTGTTATGGGGGGGCTCACGAAGAGTTCCTATCAAAGATATTCTATGTTTTAATTTCTCTGATGCTGAGTAATGCCTCCAGATACTCCAGGTAGTACAGAATTGATCCCACTTATCCAGGGCTTTGGCTTGCATCTCCTCCATAAGCATGATATCGTTGATCTCACTTACCCACTCTAATGCCCCGTACACACGGTCGGAAATTCCGACCACAAAATCCGTCAGATTTTTTCCGACGGATTTTGTCCGACACTGGTGTTGCATACACACAGTCGGACAAAGTTGTCGGAAAATCCGATCATTCTGAACGTGGTGACGTTCGTTGCGTACGACGGAACTACGTAGAGGCTAGTAGCCAATAGCTTTGGTCTTCTAATGTGATCTGAGCATGCGTGGCACTTTGTCCGTCGGAATTCGCTACACACGATCGGAAAAAGTCCGATCGGACTTTGTTGTCGGAAAATTTGAGAGCAGGAGATAAAACTTTGTCCGTCGGATTTTCCGTTTTAGTCCGATGGAGCCTACACACGGTCAGAATTTCCGACAACATTGTCCGATAGGACATTTTCCGTTGGAAAATCCGACCGTGTGTATGGGGCATAAGAGGGTTGGAGGGGAGGTGTTTTTCCAGTATCTAGAGATCAATTGCCTACCTGCACTGAGAAAGCATTTCAAAAGGCTAGACTTCTGGGATTTTATTGAGCCTGGGAGTAAGGATAAAAGGGCGATGGAGGGGGAAGGCGTTAGTGGTTCGTCATATATTTCGGTGAATATTTGGAAAATCTGCAACCAGAACAGGCGAATACCTACGCACTCCCACCAAGTATGAAGGTAAGTGCCTCTCTTCGAGGGACATCTCCAGCAGACGTCCGTGGCAGAGGGAAACATGAGCTTAATATTAGTTGGGACTTGATACAACCTGGATACCAGCTTGTAGTTTTTTTTCCTGAGTATAGCCTGAGATAGATGACTTGTGAGTGAATAGATAGGCTTTGTGCCAGTCCTCATCTGATATGTCTATCCCCAGCTCCCCAGACCAGATCTTGGTAAACTTTGGTAAGGTACCATGTGTGTGGTGAAGGATCAGTTTATATATTGCTGATAGGGTGTGGCGAGGGACTTTGGGGAGTGAGCGTAACTGTTCAAAGCCCGTTAGGGGTCTATGTATTTGTTTTGAGTCATATAGTAGTTTGCAGTAGGAGGATAGAGGAAGTCTCGTCAACCAGGTTATGTTAGAAGTTGAGGTGGTCATGCCCGCCACATATGATCCAAGATTGCTGTGGACAAATTGTTTTGCCATGTGGATCTATTGTAAATGTCTATGATTGGGGCATCTCTGCCCTCTGGTAAGGCCGGGTTGTCAAATAGGGGGGTGAGCGGGCTGGGTTCAATGGACAACGAGTACCCATCTCTCCTACGGTACCAAATACAAAGCGCGTCAGTTGTTAAAGGGGATAAGGTTGGCAGAGATTTGTAGGCCAGGTCGTAGCTCCATAACAAGGCACGAAGGTCGACAGGAGACATGTCTTGTTCCACCAAAGTGGACGCTTTAGTCAGTGGGCGTTCTAGGATGCCATTCTAGGATGCGGGAGACTACTGCGGAGGTATAATAGAGCTCAATGTCTGGTAAGCTTAACCCGCCATCAGATTTTGAACAGCATAGAAGTTTATGTTTTAGTCTAGGCTGATTTCCATGCCAGGCAAAGCAAATGGCCATAGAGCGGAGGGTCGGGCCTTATGGCGGCCTTCAAGGTTATTATTCTATCAATTTGAGATTCAATCAAAAAGATCAAATCTGCTAAAAATTGAAAAGCCATTATTTCCCCTGCGATCGATTTAGACTCTATTTAGATCAGATTTGATCAAATGGCCAAATTGTTCATCAATCGTTCATAAATGTTGTTTGCAATCAGATATTACAATTGTATCTTAACTATCTATCAAAATCCATGTGCCTGATATCAATCAAATTGGTTCTGGACTATAGATAATTATAGATAGATTATATGATATAAACAGTATAATATATATTTTTAAAGATCAATATAGATAGATTCCTATCAGAAGAGAGCAATATGCGCAAATGTGCAGAACGAAAACATTTGTTTCATTTAGATTTATTATTTACCTAAATTTGTTTAGTCAAATTTGTTTAATTTGTTTATTTTGTTTTCGGAATCTATTTTTTTTTTTCAAATTCAAATCAATTAGAATTTTTGGAATTGCATTCAAATCAAATTTAAGCTATTCGTAAATTCGAATTTTGGAAGATGGTTATATTCTTTCTATTCCATTCTATTCTATTATATTGTTTTTTTCTATTCTATTCTGTTTTTTTCTTTTCTATTCTAGTCAATTCTATTATTTTATTGTCTATTTTCTATTTTCTATTCTAATTTTTCTATTCTTCTTTATTTTCTATTTTATTTTCAATTGTTTGAAATTCAAATTTCAGAAGATGGTTATATGCTTTCTATTTTATTCTATTCCTTTATTTTCTGTTCTATTTTTTTCTATTCTTTTATTTTATTTTCTATTCTATTCTATTCTCTTTGTAAATTCAAATTAAATTCAAAAACTATTCAAACTCGATTTGAAAACTATTTGAATTTGAATTTCGTCTCAAATTTTCATTCGTTATTTCGGATTCTTTTTAAATTTCCGAATACCGAAAAATTTGTCTGAATTTCAATTTGGAAAGGAAACAAATTGACTTCAAGGGCACCGTTGTCAAATGGCACTACCAATAACGTCATGTGTCAAAGCAATAATGGCAATATAATACAAACATGTTTTCAGTGCACACACACACCTATACGTTAGACATGCTGACCCCTCTAGATCAGAGTTTCTCAACTTCAGTTCTCAAGTCGCCCCAACAGGTCGTGTTTTCAGGATTTTCTTCAGATGAAACAGCTGGGGTAATTACAAAGGCAGTGAAACTGACCAAATCACCTGTGCAAAATAATGAAATGCCTGATAACATAACCTGTTGGGGCGCCTTAAGGACTGGAATTGAGCAACAATGCTCTAGATCATCAAACCAGCGGTTTGTGAGATGCCACCTCTAAAAATGCTAGGTGCCTGGCACTGATCGGGGACAAGCATGCACCTAGTGAACTCCTGATCTGCATAGTTGCTTCTGGTCTCAGAAGTCAGAGGGCTGGCATTGCAGTCTGGCAAACAGCATTTTCGTGAAGTGGTCGGCAATGGTGGTCAGGTGTTTCCTCAATCCTCCCTATCGGCGCAGGGCTTGAAACTGGCATGCAGAATGTGTTATCACATGTGCATAGTCAATATGTACACACATACTGGGGGCGAGCTTAGACAGGAGCCAATTAACCTACCAACATAGCTTTGGAGTGTGGGAGGAAAACAGAGTACATGGAGGAAAGCCAAACAAGCACAGGGAGAACATGCAAACTCCATGCAGACAGTGACCTGGCTGGGATTTGAATGGCGGTTCACCAGTGCGGAAAGGCATGAGTGCTAACCATCTAACATAACTTATGACTTGCATCACCAGGGGTCCCCAGTTCAAATCTCAGCTAAGACACTGTCTGCATGGAGTCTGCATGTTCTCCCTGTGCTTGTGTGGGTTTCCTTCATGTACTCCGGTTTCCTCCCACACTCCAAAGCCATGTTGGTAGGTTAATTGGCTCCTGTCTAAGCTCGCCCCCAGTATTTGTGTACATATTGACTATGCACATGTGATAACACATTCTGCATGTGCTGCCCACAATCTGATTGCACACTCTCCTTTAAAGCAGAACTGAAGATCCGCTGTAACAGAGAGCAAGCGGGTAGGATTTGTATTGCAGAAGAGACGTATCTTCTCCTGCACTGTACATGCGCAGCTCAGCTTACAGCGCCGGGCCGGTCCCTATGTGTTCGGAATGATGGCCTCTTGAGCATGCCACATCATACCACACCAGCCAATGAAGACAGCTTAAGACCGGCACACAGGAGAAGATGCTGGCGCCAGTGAGGGACCATTGGAACGCAGAGTCAGGGCCGCTAATAAGGCAGTACAGCCAGTCCTCCTGTAGTGGGCCCGGGCCCTATCAGTTCAAAAAGGGGGGCCCAGGCACCTGTTGAGCAGGAGGGCTGGCTGTACTGTTTTCTGTTTTGTTGCAGACAATGATCCTCTTCTGTTCCCTCCTGCAGCACTGCCAGCTTCTCCTCCTCTCCCTCTCTCTGGCTGCACTGCAAGGGCACACTGATCCTCTTCTGTTCTCTTCTGCAGCACTGCCAGCTTCTCCTCCTCTCCCTCTCTCTGGCTGCACTGCAAGGGCATTGGTTCTAGCACATGCACCCCTTCCATCTGCTGTCTGGGCCCCCCTGTGTACCCCTTTCTCCCACAACGCTGCTGGCTTCCCTACTCTCCTGCCGGCACAATCATTCCTGTGTCCATTCATCACTGAAGCATAGTAAACTGTGCGCTATGCTTCAGTTTGTAAATGAACAGGAAGCCTCAGAGCACTTCCTATTCATTCATCTATGCAGCTGAAGCTGTAGAGAAAGGGACTGATAAATCTATGTCCTTTGTCACTCTTGGCCGGGGGAGGGGGGGGGGGGGGGGGGGCATGTCATGTAGGCTGTATGGGGTCCCGTGATTTCTAACAGCAGCCCTGCATGGAGTATTAACCCCTTTAGTTCCACTTTAAGCTAACCATACACATTACAATTTTACTTTACATTCTCCTTCAGATCTCCCAACAACTTTGTAATAAAAATCATTTGCCCCCCGGATAAAAAATCATATTACATAGATATGTTATATTACATTTTATATTCATTACATAAATCTACAGGGAATTGTACAAAGGTTGTAGTCATAGTGTACTGTGTATGCTGATTATTACATCTACCAACAACCATGCAGTGCCAGGGACAGTATTTGCGCGTAAATTACAGATGTAGGCATGTAAATGCATGCTGGGATTGAAAACCGAGCAAGAGGTTCGGAAGAAGAATTTTACGGATGTGGACGTTTTATGGAAGTCTCTGCGCCTAAAGGCTTACGATTTCAGTTTACGTAAAAATGTTTTATTTTTTTATTTTTTTTACGCAGGACCTTGCTGCCAGCTTTCTGCTAGCAAGATCCTGCATAGATATCAGTATTTTATCACACACGTGTGCATGAACCCCTAAGTCATGAAACAATGTTCATGGTGCCGTATCGTACGCCCTACCAACAAGAACTTATCTTTCGCTGATCTAACTGCAGAAAACTAACACAGATCTGGTTGCAATAGGTTACAGCAGCCTTTCTCAACCTTTAAACACCGGTGCAAACCTTCAAGTAATTCTCTCCCTAATTAAACCAATGTACTGGTGGTCAGTGGGAAAAAGCCCCTTAAATTGGTGGTTATTAGAAGAATGCCTCCCTTATGCCCCATACACGCGGTCGAAAATTCCGACGGAAAATGTCCGATCGGACCATGTTGTCGCAAAATCCGGCTCCATCTGACTTTTTCCAATCGGAATTTCCGACGGAAAAAATTTGAGAGCAGCATCTCAAATTTTCCGACAACAAAATACGATCAGAATTTTTCCGATCGTGTGTCGAGAATTCCGACGGATAAAGTGCCACGCATGCTCAGATCAAATTACGAGACCAAAGCTATTGGCTACTAGCCTCTACGTAGTTCCGTCGTACGCAACGAACGTCACCAAGTTCAGAATGATCAAAATTTTCCGACAACTTTGTCCGACCGTGTGTATGCAACACCAGTGTCGGACAAAATCCGTCCGTGTGTACGGGGGCTTAGAGGGGTGATCAGTGGGAAGAATGCCCTCTTGCAGATAGGGAAAATGATCATTGGTGTTGTGGTGCTGGCTCTGCCAAGTGGCGTTGACCCCAAAACTATGCAGGCATCATCAAATGAGAGGTCAATCAGCCACAGCTTTAGGAACCCTACGGTTCCACAGAACCCTGGTTGAGAATGGCTCAACGCAAGGTGACTTCATAAGGCAGCTAAAAGAGCGGTACTAGCATAGTAACTCACAGCCACCAATCAGCTCTCACCTTTCAAGAGGTCAAAAGCAGACAGCGCTGAGAGAGTTGATTGTTGAATGGCGGTCATTGGATACTGTGCAGTGCTTTACGCCACATCAGGACCAATTAGAAATAGTCTTTTAGCGGATGAAGCCAGACTCGTGAAAGCGTGATTGGTACAATATACGTAGCAACACACCATTTAGTTCATTAAGCAGAACATCCAGGACTTGATGTTCTACATAAAGCATAGACTTCTGGTTGTGGTAGAACTTCAAATCCCAGCATGCCCTAGAACCTCAAGAGCTAGAGTTGCTATAGCCTGCTTAGGGTCAGCGGTGTACAAGCTTTCCATGCCAGGGCTCCACCTATCTCACTGTCATGTTTGGGAGCGTACCATTGGTCAGCTCAAGGGAATATTCCACAATTCCTAAGATAGAGAAGGGGGGACACCTTTAAAGTAGGCAAAAGGAAACACCAAAAACTCTCCCACCCCATGACGAAACCCAAAGAATATTTTTTTTTCTTCACTATTTATTTTTTTATACTAGCATTTGAAGATAACAAATGTAACAATATAAAGCTTGAGCAAAAAGTTAAATGTTATAAAATGATTCCGACATTAATACTTAAAGAGGTCCATACAGACCAAAAAGAGAGACAACTGAGGCAGAAAGAGAGACCATAAGATTTGGTTGGAAAACAGTGACTCCTGGAGAAACAGACGGGAGTTATTCAAAGGCAACCAAACCAAGCAGCAAGCAGGAACCCAAAGTAACTGGATATCAGTTGAGTTCTGATTGGTTGTTATAGGCTAATTTACTTGCTAATTTTAATGTTAAAACTATTTAAAAAAATTCAGAATGATTGTCATAGCTAAAGGAGGACAACAAAAATGGCTGTGAACATCTCTCTGGGGTCCATCTGCATCAGTCTTTCTCAGCCTTTTTTTAACACAGAGGAACTCTTGAAATAACTTTCCACTATCAGGGAACCCCTGCTAATAATTACTATATCTATAGCTCTCGGTACAATAAGGTGATGGGGACCACCCCCCCCCCCCTTACAGAAAGCTAAAATGATCATTGGTGTCAGTGTGAACTTATCTGAGAGTCAGAAATTGCTCTTTGCTCAAGGAACCCTTGCAACCTCTGAAGGAAACCCAGGGTTCTATTGATCCCTGGTTGAGAAAAGCTGATCTATACTTTGAGCTCCTCATCCCACCACTTATCTGAGAGGCAAAAATTGTTTACAGCTTAAAGAACCCTTAACACCCTCTGGAGGGTCCCCGGTTGAAAAAGGCTAATACAGACCTTGAGTTCTTCATCCCACCATAAAAACACTAGCAAGGCTGAGAAACCCTGGTTGGGAAAGGCTGATCAACACCTTAAGTTCCTCACCCTACCACAAACCCAAGAGGCAAGAATTGCTCATAGCTCAAAGAACCCCTAAAAACCTCTTGAGGAATCCCAGGGTTCCATGAAACCTTGATTGAGAAAGGCTAATTCAGACCTTGAGTTCTTCATCCCACCATAAAAACACTAGCAAGGCTAAGAAACCCTGGTTGAGAAAGGCTGATCAACACCTTGAGTTCCTCACCCCACCACAAACCAAAGAGGCAAAAATTGCTCATAGCTCAAAGAACCCCTAAAAACCTCTTGAGGAATCCCAGGGTTCCATGAAACCTTGATTGAGAAAGGCTAATATAGACCTTGAGTTCCTCATCGCACCATGAAAACTCTAGCAAGGCTAAGGAACCCTGGTTGAGAAAGGCTAATCTACACCTTGAGTTCCTCATTCCACCACATATCTGAGAGGCAAAAATTACTCATAGCCCAAGGAACCCCTAACAATCTCTGGAGGAATCCCAAAGTTCAATGGAACCCTGGATGAGAAAAGCTAATTTAGACCTTGAGTTCTCCATCCCACCATGAAAACCCTTGCAAGGCTTATTCTAACCATCCTCTTTTTACTCCGATCACCTTCGCCCCAGCACCTACCTGCATGATACGGTGATCTCAATCTTAGTGGCAGGGACACTGGTGTGCACAGGGTCAAAGTCTCCAATAGATGCCATCTTTCTGAAGTCTGCAGGTCCAGCTGCTGCTAGGAATCTTCTGCGGTCCTGCGGTGTCCCTTGGCTGCGCTTACACTGGTCTCAAAGCTGCATCAGCCCCTCTGTCACACCGAGGAAAGTTCTGGGACACCAGTCCATCAAAACTAAAAAAGCCAAATGAGGAAGACAAAAACAAAAAAAAATGATAGCGGACACCTGGCAACAACTCCCCACCTGGGTGTCTGTTGGCTACAAAGAGTCTGCAATGATTCCTGAACCACTCTGAGGGTCTTCCATCCCATCTAATCCCCCAGGTAGCAGGTTTGCTGGAGTAACAGTCAGCTTCATCAAAGTCACTCCATATCTGTGTCACCCAAGTTAACCCTTTCACTGCTAAAGGACACCACTGGCTTGGTCCAAAAGAAAACCTAGAATCCTCAGGCTTTTATGGCACCTTCCCCATAAAATGCATCCTAAACAAAGAAGCGACTTCCTACTGAGGGGACCACTTAGTTATGCATCAATAATGATCTTTTCCATGCCGCTGCTTCAAGGTTCTCCTAGTGTAAAACCAGTGGCATACTGGGATTAACCCTCCACAGATGTAACATGAAATTAAAATTCCATCTGAGAGCACTGAAGCCTTTCCCTCTGCTACATCTGTTACTGTTTCTCAACCACTGGTACCCAACCAAGGTATGGCATAGCATCTGACATGTCAGAGTAGAGGGCATGCACACATGCTGGGCTCAGTGAATACAACCAACAGTAGTCAGTTCAGTGCAATAAGCCATAGAAACCCATCAACTGTCAGTTTTAAGGGTCTTGTATACCCCAGGCAGGTGAGAGCTGAGGATCCTGCTGTAGCTTCCACACCATCATTGTGCTTTGCAAGCCCAGAAGTTTGCTCAGCTCCACCAAAGGGCTACTAACAAGCAACAAATAACAGCAGAACTGGCTCATGCTAACCTAGAAGGACCAAGAGAAGCATCCCCTGAACTTCCCCCATTGCCTTACCTGTTAACTTGCAGAGTTGCCTTGTATTCCTGGCTCATCAGCACACAGAAATCCTCAAGTGCATGCCATTATTCCATGCTTGTGCAAAATTTAAAGAGGATGGAAGAGGAAGGAGTCCGACTTGGTGAATATCGTACCAAAAAAAAAGAAGAAAAAAAAAATCATTCAATGGAGAGTTTGAGATACTGCTTCCTTCTGGTCACAAGAGGCCCCCTTGTGGTCAAAAGCTGTACAGCACGATGTAGAGATGAGTCTGTTCAGGTTGGCTGTTTGTCTTCTGTGCAGGGAAACATGTAATGAGAAAGGCTGCCAATGCTGAGCTCTGCTTCTGAAAATGCTTGTGGCTTGGATGTTATGGTTATCCAAAGGCTTCAATGCTTTCTGAGTCACTGCTCTGGAAGAATGATGCAGAACAGGAGTTTTGATTTCTCTAGCCCCATGCTGGTTCTGGGCATAGGTGTGCGCAGCCTATTGCATTAGGGTGTGCACCCCAAAGTTTAAACACAGGTCTGTGTGTGTGTGTATATATATATATATATATATATATATATATATATATATATATATATATATATATATATATATACGTACACAATCAAAGACACACACCCATATAAATAAATGTAAACAAACATATTAAAATGTCTAAAAACATGGACGGCGTCAGTAGGGCAGAAGTTGGTGTGATTAGGACAGTGAAGGGTGTCAGTCAGTAGAGACAGTGTCAGTAGGGGGGTAAACTTTGTCAGTAGGGCAGTGGACAGTGTCAGTAAGGCAGAGGTTGGTGTCAGTAGGGCAGTGGATAGTGTCATTATGACAGGTGATGGTGTCAGTAGAGCAGTGGGCGGTATCAGTAGAGCAGTGGGCGTGTCGGTAGAGCAGTGGGCGTGTCAGTAGAGCAGTGGATGGTGTCAGTAGAGCAGTGGATGGTGTCAGTAGAGCAGTGGGCAGCGTCAGTAAAGCAGTGGATGGTGTCAGTAGAGCAGTGGGCAGTATCAGTAGAGCAGTGGGCGTGTCGGTAGAGCAGTGGGCGTGTCGGTAGAGCAGTGGATGGTGTCAGTAGAGCAGTGGATGGTGTCAGTAGGGCACTGGATGGTGTCATTATCACAGTGGGTGGTGTCAGTTGGGCAGTGGATGGTGTCAGTAGAGCAGTGGATGGTGTCAGTAGGGCAGTGGATGGTGTCAGTGGAGTAGTGGATGGTGTCAGTAGAGCAGTGGATGGTGTCAGTAGAGCAGTGGGTGGTGTCGGTAGAGCAGTGGATGGTGTCAGTAGAGCAGTGGGCGGTATCGGTAGAGCAGTGGGCGTGTCGGTAGAGCAGTGGATGGTGTCAGTAGAGCAGTGGATGGTGTCAGTATCACAGTGGGTGGTGTCAGTAGGGCAGTGGATGGTGTCAATATGACAGTTAATGGTGTCAGTAGAGCAGTGGATGGTGTCAGTAGAGCAGTGGATGGTGTGTCAGTAGGGCAGTGGATGGTGTCATTATCACAGTGGGTGGTGTCAGTAGGGCAGTGGATGGTGTCAGTAGAGCAGTGGATGGTGTCAGTAGAGCAGTGGATGGTGTCAGTATCACAGTGGGTGGTATCAGTAGGACAGTGGATGGTGTCAGTAGGGCAGTGGATGGTGTCGGTGGAGTAGTTTTTACTTTTTGTGCTATAAACAAAAAAAGAGCGTAAATTTTGAAAAAAAAAACGCAATATTTTTACTTTTTGCTGTAATAACTATGCCCCAAAAATATATAAAAAAACATATTTTTGGGGGATAGTTATTATAGCAAAAAGTAAAAAATATTGCGTTTTTTTTTTTCAAAAGCACAAAAAATAAGAACCGCAGAGGTGATCAAATACCACCAAAAAAAAGCTCTATTTGTGGGAAAAAAAGGACGTCAATTTTGTTTGGGCGCAACGTCGCACGACCGCGCAATTGTCAGTCAAAGCGACGCAGTGCCGAATCGCAAAAAGTGCTCTGGTCAGGAAGGGGGTAAAATCTTCCGGGGCTGAAGTGGTTATACAAGTTTGATTTAACTGTACTTCTGTCTCGGTCTGATTTCATGGTTTGTGACACAAACAGTGTGGCCTGGCAAGAGGGATTACCACCGGGCAGAAGGAGGTCTTGATTCCCCTATATATAGGGGAAACGCGTTGGGCTAATTTGGATGCACTTATTCTCATGCAGACGCCCTTACTCAATACATTATCTTGAGTTCACCATCTACCATGTCATTTTAAGTGTTTTTGCTACATCCAGGATTCGTTCCATACCCCACAGTGGTTGGCTGGTTGCTACTAATGTTTTTTTCTACATATGGTCTGTAATAACTGATTGACAATTTTATTCATTGCTGCATGTATCATGTCATTTTGCCATGTTCCTGGTTTCACCAATAATAACATGTTTTTGATATCTGGTCATCTTCTAGCCATGTGTACTTACCTCATTTAAAGTCCCAAAAAAAAAAAACGTTCTTTTCACAGTACTGAAGTGTTCTCTGGCTCTGAGTGTGGAAATTCGGTGTGCCTGGCTGTGCAGGGTAGGGGATCCTATTCTTCTTAAAGAGGAAGTAAAGCCTCCTCCCAAAAAAAAAAAAAAAAAAAAAAAAACGGAACCTGCAAGGCAAAGGCATAATGAGCTAGTATGCATAGCATACTAGCTCATTATGAATAACTTACCTGAGAACGAAGACCCCGAAGCGGTCCTCATCCACGACCTTCTCCGCCACCATCAAGCCCGGAGTGCCTCCCGGGTCTCGCCGCTCCATCGCTGTCATTCGCTGGATCAGCGATGACATCACTCCCACGCATGCGCACGACAGCGGCATATCGCCGTGATCTCGGCATGCGCAGTGCGCCTGCGCGCCGCTGTCTACGGCGCATGCGCCGTAGCCAGCGATGCCTCTTTTTTTCTAAATATCTCCTAAACCATGTAGGTTTAGGAGATATTTATTGGACCTACAGGTAAGCCTTCATCTAGGCTTACCTGTAGGCCAAAGTGGTTTGTAAGAGTTTACAACCACTTTAAGGCCCCTTTCACACTTGTGCGACTTCAAAGTTGCGCGTTTGTACCGCGATTTTGCAATGATTCGTGGCCACGATTTTGCCGCGATTTTTGCCACGATTTTGCCGCAATTTCAAGGAATGTCTGAGGCTCCGGAGTGGGTGCGCTACAATTACATTGTTGCTTCTGGTGAAGTCCAGACAACAAAAGAATGTTGCTGTTTTCCTTGCATTAGGGAGGGGGGGGGGGGGCTCCTACTAACAGAGTGTCTTCTAATTTTATTTTTCCTGTTACGCCAATGGCCAGGTGGCCCAGTAGGGAGAATTATCTTAATGGAGCTACACCCAGTTACACCAGTATTATGCATGACGGAATGCATTAGGTTTGGTTAAAGTACAGGCAGTCCCCCGAGTTACGAACAGGTTAGGAACTGCCTGTTTGTTCTGAAGTCGGATTTGTTCTTAATCCGGATTCGAATGCGAAGAACGGCGTTTCCGATGTTTTCCAATGTTTTCCGATGTGCCCGCCGGCGCCGCCTGCCGTTCGTAAGTAGGAGTTGTTTGCAAGTCGGATGTTCGAAACTCGGGGACTCCCTGTATACTGTATGTGAACCCTCACCTTGTAAAACAACCTATTCCATTTATAATAGAAATGAAAGGAAAAACATTTGTTTATACATATAAAAAAACATTATATATATTTTTTTTTTTTTACCCCTATTTATAAGTGATCACAAACTCTCGGTTCTCAGCTGCATACGGTGCTCAGGCAGGAGAAACAGAAGCACACTGGTCTGCCCGGTAAATGGCTGTACTGAGGGGGCAAGTCAGCACAAGTCTCAGTCTGATCATTAGCACAGCTAGAGAACTGACCATTGCCATGCGCTCCTGGCTGGTGTGGTCAGTTTTTCATAGGAAAGTAGAGGGACAGGTATTTCATATGAAGGAAGCAATACAAAGAGAACTGGATTTTTTTTATATAAGTCCATGCTACAGCAGGCACATATCAGGAATATGCGATGTTGGGTTTACATATTCTTTAATACATTAGCTGCCAGTCCAGCGCACTTCAGCTCAATTCAACCAGTGCTCTGAATGGATGAAGGATTGGTCTGTATAGGTGAGGTGCTTTGCCCATCTATGTTGCCCTTTACACTAGCTTACTAATGAAACCTTCCTGATGGTGCCATGTGTCAGAGGAACTCGGAAAAGAGGAACCGGCCAAATGATGTAATTATCTGCCAAATGCTCAAATCGATAGAATATCGGTCTAGATCTTTTCTACAGCAGCCCGAGACCAAGGCCCTCACTGCTTCACTACAAGAACAATTCTTTTTATTTATTTTTAGATTGAATTTTGGTTGTATTTGTGGTCTTATTTTTTTTTAAATGCTGCCATTTACTTTATGCTATAAATGCATCCTACGCTTACAGCATACACTGCAATCTGCAGAAATAAGTTCCTGAAACTATATTCCATTCACAGGTTCATTGCCAATTTGAAATAATTGCTCTCACCTTATTTTTAAATATAGCAGGTTCCATTTTATGGCATTTGTGAGTTTCTAAACTTATATCATGCTTTAGAAGAACGTAATCCAAATCTCAGCATGGTGCAAGAGGCAATTACAAGCATCCACAAGGTCTGAGCAAAGCCCGGATATTGCCGAGTGCTACCAAAAAAGACCTGGAAAAAAAAAAAACTTCCTCTTTGAGAATTTAATTTGTAAAGTCTAGTTTTTTTTTCTCTATAAAAATAACAAGCATGTTATACTTACCTGCTCTGCTGCAGTAGATTTGCACAGAGCAACCCAGATCCTCTTCTTCTCGGGTCCCTCTTCTGTGCTCCTGGCCCCTCCCTCCTGTTTGGTGCCTCCACAGCAAGCAGCTTGCTGTGGGGGCACCTGAGTCGAGTCACAGCTCCCTGTGTCCATTCAGACACGGAGCCACGACCCGGCCCAGCTCCTTCATTCTCCTGATTGGCTAGTTGACTTTGACAGAAGTAGGAGCCAATGGTGCAGCTGCTGTGTCTCAGCCAATCAGATGGCTGAGACACTCGTGGACATCGCTGGACAGAGAGGGACCTCGGGTAAGTATAAGCCCCCGTACACACGGTCGAAAATTCCGACCACAAAATCCGTTGGATTTTTTCCGCCGGATTTTATCTGGTGTTGCATACACACGGTCAGACAAAGTTGTCCGAAAATCCGATCATTCTGAACGTGGTGACGTTCGTTGCGTACGACGGAACTACGTAGAGGCTAGTAGCCAATAGCTTTGGTCTCGTAATTTGATCTGAGCATGCGTGGCACTTTGTCCGTCGGAATTCTCTACACACGATCAGAAAAGGTCCGATCGGACTTTGTTGTCAGAAAATTTGAGAGCAGGATCTCAAATTTTTTCCGTCGGAAATTCTGAGGGAAAAAGTCAGATGGAGCCCACACACGCCCGAAACATGGTCCGATCTGACATTTTACGTCGGAATTTCCGACCGTGTGTATGGGGCATTAGAGGGGCTGAGGGGGACTGCTGCACACAGAAGTCTTCAACATTACAGAACAAGTCCAGTTGAATGTGAACAACTACTATGAAATTTAGCATGACCTGGATAAACGAGAACCTTCACAGACCTAGGGAACCGAAAGGGACACCGGTGGAAGCACAAAAAAGGGATCAAACAGAGAAGAGATTGTGAGAACAGAGAAGGAACTCTAATGCCCTGTACACACGATCGGAAATTCCCCCAGCAAAAGCAAAAAGCTTTAGGTCGGAAATTCCGACTGTGTGTATGCTCCATCGGACTTTTGCTGGCCGAATTCCCGCCAGCAAAAGATTGATAGCAGGTTCTCTATTTTTTGATCATCTGTACCAATTCCGACGTGCAAAATTCCTACGCATGTTTGGAAGCATTGAACTTCATTTTCTCGGCTCGTCGTAGTGTTGTACGTCACTGCGTTCTTGATGGTCAAAAGTTCAGAGAACTTTTGTGTGACCGTGTGTATGTGTGTATGCAAGCCAAGCTTGAGCAGAATTCCGTAGGAAAAACTATCCAAGTTTTTTCCAACTAAAAATCTGCCTGTGTGTACGGGGCATTAGGGTTCTCAAGGGTGCTCTAGGTGTTTTAGGACCCTAGCAATGATCCCTTCCTCATTTACATGCTCCAGATACCCTCTCTCCCTCCCTTTACCATACTATTTTTATTTCTCAGTCCATCTTTCTCTTTCTATCTTTTGTTTCTTTCCATACGAGCAAATCTAAGCAAATTCACTTCACACTTGAATTCTCTAAGGAAATGTATCATGATCATTCCACCTGCTGGCTTGCAATCTTCAGCAGCTTCTACAGTATGTCATAGAATGCCTCAAAAGCCCCCTAGGGGGACGCCTTTCTGGAGACCACTGCGATGGAGGGAACCTAGATAAAGGTTCAGGATGGCAGATGTAAGAGTGAATCATATTTAATTCCATCTCTTTTACTCTCTCTCTTCCCATCGATTTTGTTTCTGTCTCCATCATACATTCTCTCAACTTCTCTCTCTCACATTCACCGGCCATTCTTTCTTCCAATATTTGAAGGCCAAATATCTTTTTTTAAGAAGACTACTAAAACTGAATAATGTAGAATTGGAAAAATCGGAAAAGTAAATTTTGGAAAAAGAAAAATGTATTATTTATTATCTCCTTTGCTCTCTGTAAAGCTGGATGGTCAGATCCAGCGAGGCTGAGTCTGCTAGAGAGTCACAGACACAGGGTCGGTGCTACCAATAGGCAAATTAGGCAGCCGCCTAGGGCGCACTGCTGCCTAGGGCGCCCGGCCACTGGTGTTCCTACTCTCTTCTCTCTGCAGCAAGCAACTAAGCCTCAGCATCAGCAAGCAGCCATCGCTCCATTCGCACATAGTGTTAGAGGCACAGCGGCGGTGGAGGACTGTGTTTTTGTCCTGACTCGCGAATGAATGGAAGCAAGCAAACATTCATTGATGGGCGCTGGTGAGGCTGCATTTGATGGGCACTGGTGTGGCTGCATTGATGGGCACTGGTGGGGCTGCATCGATGGCCGCCGGTATGGCTGCATTGATGGCCGCTGGTAAAGGCTGCATTTGATGGGCACTGGTGGGCTTCATTTGATGGGCACTTCATTAAAAGGGTGGGGTATACATGGGCAGGGAAAAGGGGGTGGAGTCAGGGGTGGGGCAAAGGGAGGGGGGCGGCAAAATGAGGTTTCGCCTAGGGTATCAAAAATCCTTGCTCCAGCCCTGCACAGACAGATGGTATTGCGAGACTGAAGTGTATTATATCAAGTATAAATATATAGCATAGAACTGGTATTGATAGAAAAAGTATAACAATGAGTGTATGGATATGTTATTTTAATAAGGAAAATGTTTCCAGCCCCCTGTTGTGTTTTATCAAAAGCTACTTTACTTAAAAGTGTTTTTCTATAACATTGATGGAAAAAAGGTTCCTCCAGAGGTTGCTAGAGGTTCCTTATAATGAGCAACTTGCCACTGACACCAATGATCTTCTCAGCCATCTGTAAGGAAGGCATTGTTCCCACTGTTTACATACATAAGGAAAGTTCTTCTCACTGACTACCAAGGGTATTTCTTCTCCTGGTGGCCACTTATCTAAAAGTGACCTTTTCAACTGACCACCAATCTAAATGACACGTTACTCACTGACAATGTAAATGGGCACTTCGTGGACCACATATGTAAGGGGACACTTTCTACTGACTACCAATGTAAGGGGGCACTTTCCAATGACTACTAATATAAGAGGTCACTTTTCCAATGATCACCAATGTAAGGAGGCACATTTTCACTGAACATCATGTAAGGGAGCACTTTCCACTGACCACCAATATAAGGGGGCACTTTTCCACTGACCACAAATGTGAGGAAGCCCTACAAGCGTCGCGTAAGAAAAATCTTCCCACTGACTACCAACGAATCCTTCTCCCAGTGACCACTTATCTAAGGGGACCTATTTCAACTGACCACCAATCTACATGACATGTCACTCACCACCAATGTAAATGGGCACTTCACAGACCACCAATATAAGGAGGCACTTTCCACTGACCATTAATGTAAGGGAACACTTTTCCAATGGCCACCAATCAGGGGCTTTCAAGGTCTACAAAAGATCTGGGGCTAGAGCCCATAGCAGTGTAGTAAAGAAAGTCATACTCTTGGGCGGGCATACACATGTATATAAAGTAATATACGTGTGTGTGTGTGTGTATCCCCAGAGAGCCCCCCCCCCTTACATCAGGGTCCCCAGAGAGAGCCTCCCCTTACATCAGGGTCCCCAGAGAGCCTCCTCCTTACATTAGGGTGCCCAGAGAGCCCCCCCACTTACATCAGGGTTCCCAGAAAGCCCCCCTTAAATCAGGGTCCCGAGAGCCCCCCCTTAAATCAGGGTCCCCAGAGAGCCCCCCTTACATTAGGGCCCGAAGAGAGCCTCCTCCTTACATCAGGGTGCCCAGAGAGCCCCCCCACTTACATCAGGGTTCCCAGAAAGCCCCCCTTAAATCAGGGTCCCAGAGAGCCTCCCCCTTAAATCAGGGTCCCCAGAGAGCCTCTCCCTTAAAATCAGGGTCCCCAGAGAGCCCCCCACTTACATCAGGGTCCCCAAAGAGCCTCCCCTCCCCTTGGGGACCCCTGCAGAGACTCAGGGCTATGGGCCCCAGACTTGGGGCTAAAGCCCCAAAAGCCACCCTCTAGCTTAGCCACTGCCACCAATATAAGGTGGCACTTTTCCTCTGAATTTGAGGAAGCACTACATGTTTTACTGTGTTTCTTTTCTGGCCATAAAAAGTTTTATTTCATTATTTTTGTTGTGTAGTGCTGAATTAGGTGTCTAAGTATGCCATATTGTTCACACCAATGTCTCTTTGGCTCTGAGGAAGAGGGTCCTCCCTTGAAACAAGTTAGCCACCCTGCAATACCATCTGGTCCTCTGGTATCTTTGGTTCTCACTATTGACCTAAGAGGAACCGTTTGTTATTGCTGAATGCCTGTATACCACGTTTGTATGTGAGTATAAACATTGCTGTTTTTACCTTTTTTATTCAATTAATTTTGGTAATGCACAAGGTCGGTGCGCCCTTTTTTTTTTTTTTTCTTTATATGATATAATAATTAATAGCAGGGATTCCCTGAGACCTGAAAGTTATTTAGAGGGTTTCTTCTTCCTGTTAAAAAGGTCAAGGAAGACTGATATAGACTGTCATAGTAAAAATTCACCATTTCAAGCTGATTTTGTTACCTTGGAGATCCTTAGCTAAATTCCTATCAGCTGTGCAGTTAGATGCTGACATCAGCAGAATTTTTAGTCAAAGTGAATGAAGACTCGATTGATGTTGCCTTTGAGGCAGATAGAGCTGCAGACAGCCATGTGATCTTATGAGGGATTTAGTTCCAATGACTTGGAACCCTGGCCCCACTGGAGTCCCAATTTTCACACCAGAAAGGTACGTTTTTGCTGAATTCCCATAATGCTTGCCACCGTCCCTAATTTTATCCTAATCATTTAAAATGGACTTAAAGTGTAAACTCTAATGCCCCGTACACCCGGTCGGATTTTCCGATGGAAAATGTCCTATCGGACAATGTTGTCGGAAATTCCGACCGTGTGTGCGGCTCCATCGCACTTTTTCCGTCGGATTTTCCGACGGACAAAGTTTTATCTCCTGCTCTCAAATTTTCCGACAACAAAGTCCTGTCTGACTTTTTCCGATCGTGTGTAGCGAATTCCGACGGACAAAGTGCCACGCATGCTCAGATCACATTACAAGACCAAAGCTATTGGCTACTAGCCTCTACGTAGTCCCGTCGTAGGCAACAAACGTCACCACGTTCAGAATGATCGGATTTTCCAACAACTTTGTCCGACCGTGTGTATGCAACACCAGTGTCGGACAAAATCCGTCAGAAAAAATCCGATGGATTTTGTGGTCGGATTTTCTGACCGTGTGTACGGGGCATAACGATGAACTTCTTCTGTGTGCTTCCTTTAATCTGCTAAATATATATTATGTTTTTTTGCTATATTTGTTTAATAAGTGCCAAAAACACTTGTTGATGTTGCCAGAAATCTGGTGAGCTGATGACTTCCTGGGCACAAGTAGGGTTTATGGAGATTAGGAGTGATGAGGAGGGATGAGGAGATGGGGAGGGAAATGAGGAGGGGGAGGAGATAAGGAGAGGTCTGTGATGCTTGCATTACATCATAAATAAAGTAGGCAGGGCTGACACCACTTGTTTAGGAATTCAGAGCTGTGTTGTCATGTCAAAAAAGGAAGGTAGAAGGACACATTATTTTTGGCACATCAGCAGTTATTTTTCTGTACTTATATGTAAAGAAATAAAATACAGAGAAATGGAAAAGTAATACAAAGATGTCCAAAGGTTTTTGCTTTGACGTGTGATTTAAACTTTGACTTTTAAATGCTAAATGCATTGTGTAAGTAAAAGCTCTAATCCTTGAACTCAGACATATGTCTTTTTTAGCCTATTTAACTATGTAGCTCATAATCCTTGCCCTCTTATTCAAATTTGTAAATTTATTACACCTTACGCCGCGTACACACGAGCGGACTTTTCGATGGACTAGGTCCGACGGTCTTCCCGACGGACTTTCGGCGGAGTTCCGGCGGACTTTCCGAACGAACGGACTTTGCCACACACAAGCACACCAAAGTCCGACGGATTCGAACGTGATGACGTACGACCGGACTAGAATAAGGAAGTTCATAGCCAGTAGCCAATACCTTCCCTAGCGTCAGTTTTCGTCTGTCGGACTAGCATACAGACGAACAAATTTTTCGACCGGGCTCAAGTCCGTCGGAAAGATTTGAAACATGTTTTAAATCTAAAGTCCGTCTGATTTTTTCGACAGTAAAGGTTCAATGAAGCCCACACACGATCGAATTGTCCGGCGGATTCGTTCCGTCGAACCTAGTCCGACGAAAAGTCCGCTCGTGTGTACGCTGCATTAGATACAGACAAAAGTATATTTGTGGGCAGCTTTTCCAACTTGCTACACTACATATGACCAAAAGCCTATAATCTAATGTCAAATGTGTTGTGCCTGGCCATACCGATGTAGACAGGTGCAGTAGTTCTCCCAACCTGTAGGTGGCACTGTGCAATTGGTACAGGTAGAGAGGAGTCTATGAAGGGAATTGTCTGATCGGAGATCTCAGGTGGCCATCTTGACAAGGGATCTTATAATTAGGATCTCCTGCGTCATTTGGGCGCACCTGGAGTGAGTGGCAGATCAGTGACAGGTAACCACTGGTTAGGGAAAGTTCCTGGCAAGTAGGGTCAGAAGTGTCCATGTAGGCAGGTGCAGTCTATATTCTCCACTGTAGGTGGCACTTGTCCACTGCGGCACTGAAGTTGGAGGGGAAGCCAAGAGAAACATGGTTCTTCTATTGATTCCTGGGTCAATATGAAAGCTATCTGATTGGCTGCTGCCATCCCATGTGACTCTGGCAGCCATCTTGGGTCAGGCAGAGCCTATTTAAGGCCCTGGTTCCCAGTCTTGGTGCGCATTTTGTGTGTGGGTAGCAGTGATGTAAGTAACTGAGTTAAAATAAACTGAGTTACGTAACTCAGTTACTTTAGAGGGTAACTAGTAATCTAACTGATTACTTTTCCCCTCATGGTAACTCAGTTCCCATTACTTTGGCTTAGTTACCCCAATTACATCTACCGCCACTAGATGGCAGTAGTGTAATTCCGGTGTCCGGCCGAAAAAGTTCCCCCGCCGGATAAGGACCCCCTGTACTGCGCAGGCGCAGCGCTTGCGCAGTACGAAGGACTACGGAGCTTCCGAAAATTGCCGAACCTAAACAGCTCTGAGTGAACTCTACACCACGCAGGCGCAGTTAACATGTAATTGTACGGGGCGATGCCGCACGCTCCTGATGCTCGTGCTACTCTGCAAGGGGCGTCTATCGTGTAACTAAGGGGCGGGTCTAGTATTACTGTAACCAAGGGCGCATTTATTATTATTGTTATATATCGAGCTCTGCCCATTAATTTAACATTCGCCCTCTTCTGTAGAAATCTGCCCCTTATACGATATAATAATAATAATAGACCCGCCCCTTGCTTACACGCTATAACAGATCTGCCCCTTGGTTAGAGTAATAATAGAGCAGCCCCTTGGTTACACGATATATAACAATAATAATAAATGTGCCCCTTGGTTACAGTAATACTAGACCCGCCCCTTAGTTACACGATAGACGCCCCTTGCAGAGTTAAAAAAAAAAGTCAGTTACTTTGCTGCGTAACTAATTACTTTTCCAATGTAGTAACTGAGTTACTAATGCAATTACTTTTTGGGAGAAGTAATTTGTAACTTAACTAATTACTTTTTAAAGTAAGATGACCAACACTGGTGGGTAGTGTAGGGACAGGTCATCCGTCTTGTAAGGACAGTGATTAGCAGTAAGAAGAGGTTCCAGAGGAGTAGGGAAAGGATAGGGATAAACCATCCTTCCTGGGCACTTTACCCTTTGGGTACAGGCCGCAGACCTGTTCTGCAACACATTGCTGTTACATTCTGTAAGTGTTCCCAGTCGGATGCCTTGTTGTGAATTATTGAACTTTGACATTGTTCTCTGCAAGCAGAATAGGAACATGAGGTTCGCCCTGGCAGAAATACAGTACACTAACCATCACCCCTCCACTAGAAACTGTCTTCCAGTTATACAGCCCAGAGCCTGCAACACTATGCAAACACAAATTCTTGTATTGCTTTATATCAGTGCCTTTCAGGTTGTCACCATTTATTATTGCTAACCTGTATATCATAATACAAAGAAATTCAGAGACAAAAAGACTGTGAAATATCTCCCCGATTGGTTATCCTGGGTCTATGTCCCATCTATACAGATGGCTTTATACCAAAAGTGCCCATACCAAAAAATGCAACACAACTGCCTGGTAAAACCATTCTTTTTTTTTAAGCTGGGCATGGTGCAAATGCAAGAAACAGACTGTGGGTTTTAGAGATAAAAAGTAATAGGAATTGAAGGATTTTACTTACAACTACAGTTACCCTTTAAGCCTTCTTAAGCCTGATAAGACATAACAATAGACTACACAGCAAACGTTCTATGAATGTGAAATATCTATTTTTGTGCAGCTATGGAATCTTTTGTGTGTGACTGCCTCTAAGAGTTTCTATATAAAGTTACTTTTTTCTATAGTGTGGCTGGTCCTTTAAAATAGCTAGAGCCATCCAACAAAGACTAATGGGCCCAGATTCAGATTTTTGCCCCGAAGCTTACAATTGTCTACCCCTCGTACCTGTGGTTAAAGTGTGACCTCCAGTTGTAGAACACAGTGCAGTGTCATTAAATGTTTACACATGTTGAGACATGGTGTAACAAATGATCATCTGCTTGTTACCTCAACTGTTGCTGTCCTGGTGGATCCGCTAATTAAGAAATGACAGAATTGGGGCACCTGAACTCTGCAGGGAGGCGTCGATGAGACAGATTTCAGCAAGAGGAAAACTCAAACTGTTTTTGTAATTGGGGCATCGAGGCTGCTCCGGTTTTGCAGAATATGGAGGTGACTGAGAAATTTGACAGGTTGAATCCACCATTTCCTTACTGCCACTGGTTTTGATTAAAAAAAGAACAAGTACCCAAAAAGAAGGTCTGCTTTTGCATTTCTAGAAATAGACGAAGATCTGTTTATATCAAACATATGGTAGAAGCAGAGATGGTGTTATGTTGTCTTGTTTTGATGTAAAAAGAATAATGAAAAAAAAAAACGTATAAAGAGAAACTCCAGGCAAAAGAGAGAAAAATCAATCAATTAGTTGTTTATGCTATCGAAGAAACATCGCAACGGTAATCAGTATGCCTTTGAAGGTAAATTAAGTGACACTAACCTCTGTTTTTAAAAAAAAATCCATTCAAGTATGTATTCTTGTGAATCCAAAAGGTTGCGCTAATAACAAATACCATAAAATCAAGTGTGCAAATCTAATGCCCCGTACACACGGTCAGAATTTCCGACCACAAAATCCGTCAGACTTTTTCCGACGGATTTTGTCTGACACTGGTGTTGCATACACACGGTCGGACAAAGTTGTCGGAAAATCCGATCATTCTGAACATGGTGACGTTCGTTGCGTACGACGGAACTACGTAGAGGCTATTAGCCAATAGGTTTGGTCTCGTAATTTGATCTGAGCATGCCTGGTAATTTGTCCGTCGGAATTCTCTACACACGATCGGAAAAAGTCCGATCGGATTTTGTTGTCGGAAAATTTGAGAGCAGGATCTCAAATTTTTTCCGACGGAAAAAGTCCGATGGAGCCCACACGGTCGGATTTTCCGACAACATGGTCCGAACGGACATTTTCCGTCGGAATTTCGGACCGTGTGTACGGGGCATTAGTATGCAAGTAATAGGAATAATATTTGGTGGTATTTTAATGGTGCCATAAACGTAGTCAGTAGTAAACCATTCATAACATAAAACTTAATTATTTATTCATACATGATTAAAATTGAACAAGTTAGAATTCAATACACATTTGTTGCATGATCATTGGTATATTCACATAGACAGTAATATTGTGGTACATATTCCCAACATGTTTCGAGGCCTAGGGCTTCTTCAGGGGAATTTAAGACCACTATTGACATGAAAGCAAATGTGATCGCTACTTGTCGTCTACACAGTACAGCGATAGGGATACACGTGGTCAAAGGAGATATACCAACAAAATGTATGTTTCTGCCCTGGCACTTTTAAATTATATACGTGGGGACTATACTAGGACCCAGACTCGCCTCCTTCTCCAGATAACTACAGCTGCTGAACAAACCATTGCCAAGGCCTGGAAAACCCCAAAACTCCACATAGCATAAATGAAAAATAGAGTATACCAAGCCATGATCCACAGCAAAATTGAGGCCACAATACTAGACCGTGTTCCCCAACACACTAAAACAGGAATCTTCAAACTACGGCCCTCCAGCTGTTGCAGAACTACACATCCCATGACATTCGCAGACATTCGCAGACATGACTAGGCATGATGGGAATTGCAGTTCCTGAACAACTGGAGGGCCGTAGTTTGAAGACCCCTGCACTTAAATATGGACACCGTGGGTGGATAATTTTTTACCCCCGGACTTTGATCTTAATCTCCTTACCCCATGATACATTTCTTAACCCCAATTGAATGTTGTGGTGGTCCCCTGGGCCCCAGCGTGGTCCCGTCGACATTGACCTGCTTTCCCCTCCTCCTCCTCTCCCCTCTGAAACCTCCTTACTTCTTTCTTTTTCTTCCTCTATCTCTCCTCCTCTTCTACCTCTGCTAAAAAGCCTGTTTACGTACTCCTTTAACAAGAACAAGCCTCTAAGGCTGAAAATCCCTTATATTCGATACCCCATGAACCTACCATAGTTGAACCAATGTTACATATTGTCCAAGTTCCGGGGACACCCCCTACCGACATATGATGTTCCTATTACACTAGCATCACCATCCCCATTTTTTACTTTGTAATAGCGTGCGCTAATAGCACTTAATATGATGCACTATTATTGTTTTATAAGTGTTTTGTTATTTGCACGGTGAGATACTTGATGAATCACCACTGTTGACTATTTCTTGTTATGCTCTGTATTGTTATACCAATAAAAATCTTTGAAACTAAAAATGTATGTTTCTAAGTGTTTACCAGAGGGTGCCTAATTTCAGGACCAAGACTCATATTCAGTATATATGAGCTGAGGTTCTATTGGAATGATGTTTGGGTCGCCCTCGTGGCTCCAGCTGGTGAACCATTCATCATTCCAATAGAACCTTGTGGAGCCACGAGGGCGACCTATACATCATTCAAATAGAGCCTCAGCTCATATTTACTGAATATGGGTCCTGGTCCTGAAATTAGGCGCCCTTCTGGTAAACACTTAGAAACTTTTTCTTGGTCTTGGTATTTCGCCTGTGGCCACACGATATCCTTATCTCTGCAACGTGTAGAAAGCCCTGTTGCTGACAATTAGCAGTCACATTTGCTTTCGTATCAATAGTGGTCTTCAAATCCCCTGAAGAAGCCCTAGGCGGCGAAACGTGTTGGGAATGTGTACCACGATATTACTGTAAATATACCAATGATCATGCAACAAATGTGTATTTAATTTTAACTTGTTCAATTTTAATTATGTATGAATAAATAATAAAGTTTTATATTATGAATGGTTTACTGACTACGTTTATGGCACCGTTAAAATCCCACCAAATGTTCTTTGCTCTGTGAATATTATTCCAGTGATGTGGTGCCTAGCTGTGTCACCCAACTACGCTACAAAGATAATAGGAATAATAGTCCCAAAGATGGGAAATGTAGTCCCAAAGCATAAATAGTACTGTGAAAAGTCAAGATAACTTGCTCCAAACACCTGAGTATCCCACCATCTTGAATATAAAGGACTCTTACCAGAGCAAGTATGTATTCATAACTGAAAAAAAAGTTCCTACTTTTGCTCTCAGCCTTTTTTTTTTGCTGTTGTGGCTACGTTCACTCTCCATGGTCGAATTGTATGTAGGAACATAGCCACCCTCTTCTGATGGCTCCAGAGATGGACTATGGACTATGGGATTTGTAGTGGGCACAGAAAAGTTCACATGACCGCAACAAACCTGCACTGCTTATTCCAAACTAATGGAAGTGAGAGGAAAATTAGAGGTTTGGAAGTTCATAGAGGGCGTTAAAAGGTGGAAGAAAAACAAAGTACGAATCAATTTAATGGAAAATTGGCCATGCAATGCCACTCTTCTTTTGCTTTTGAATGATGCTCTTACCTTCATTAGGATGTGTCCCTTGTGTTGCTGTGGCCTCCTTTAGATGAAATCCTCCTTCTCCATGCTCCCACTACCCCCCCCCCCCCAAACAAGGATCTATGAATGGAGGGGACAGAGCTATCAATTATCCACCTGTCCTCCATCCATAGATTCTCATTCATTCATGGAACAGCCCACTACTTTTAATAACCTCCCGTGACACTGGAAGATTATGGAGGAGTCAGAGGAGGAAGATGTTATCTAAAGGAGGCCACTGCAACACAGGGGACACATCCTACTGAAGGCAAGTAACATCCCTTGTGCTGTATTTTATTTATTTATTTTTCTGAACTAAACTTAGGTTTTTGTTCATAGGTAATGTCTTCGTGCATAGGACAAGGAAACAAAGCTAAGCAACTAAGCTATGCAAGAAAACATAGGAACTGGGGTGCAGAAAAATGGCAGCAGGTGCTCTGGACTGATGAGTCAAAAATAACGTACTACTCATCAGACATGAGGTTCCTTGGTGTGGGTGGATGGCTTACATGTAAAATATGGGGGTTCAGTCAGCGCAAGACGATATACATAAACTCACAACATTAAAACAGCCATACACTGAAAGGTCAATATATGAAAATCCTTCTGAATATGTAATAGGTAAATAACAGTGCAGTGCCTGTTATTTGCCCCTGTTCAAATCATTAGTAAGACCTCATATGGAATATGCAGTTCAGTTTTGGGCACCAGTTCTCAAAAAGGATATCGGGGAACTGGAGAAAGTGCAGAGAAGGGCAACCAAACTGATAAGAGGCATGGAGGAGCTCAGCTATGAGGAAAGATTAGAGGAACTGAATTTATTCACTCTTGAGAAGAGGAGAATAAGGGGGGATATGATCAACATGTATAAATATATAAGGGGTCCATATAGTGAACTTGGTGTTGAGTTATTCACTTTACGGTCAACACAGAGGACAAGGGGGCACTCCTTACGTCTGGAGGAAAAGAGATTTTATCTCCAAATACGGAAAGGTTTCTTCACAGTAAGAGCTGTGAAAATATGGAATAGACGCCCTCCAGAGGTGGTTCTGGCTAACTCAGTAGATTGCTTTAAGAAAGGACTGGATACTTTCCTAAATGTACATAATATAACTGGGTACTGACATTTATAGGTAAAGTTGATCCAGGGAAAATCCGATTGCCTCTAGGGGGATCAGGAAGTGATTTTTTTCCCCTGCTGTAGCAGATTGGAGCATGCTCTTTTGGGTTTTTATTTTTTTGCCTTCCTCTGGATCAACTGTGGGTATAGAATGGGGTTTATTGGATTGTACGATATATATATATTTTTTTTATTATTTCTTTTTTTTATGGTTGAACTGGATGGACTTGTGTCTTTTTTTGGCCTAGCTAACTATGTAACTATGTATATACAAATACAAAATAACAGATTGCTCATAGCATAAAATGTTAAAAAGTCCCCTTTGATATAAAAGATGGATATAAAAGTTGACAGATAAGATCTCCTCAGCAATGATAAGGGTGTTCATAGACCTTCATGTGATATCTCCTTATGTGAGTACCTGATTTTTATGAATAAAGAAAGTATTTTAGCCACACAGTGTGCACTATATATTTTTTCATTGTTTTTTTCATGGTACTACGGTTGGAATTTAAGAGTGACAGCGTGTGGTTGGACATCGTATCTTATTCATCTGTACATTCAAGCTTCCATCTGTGACCACTGTAAGTGGCGAACGCCTGTTTGACCCATCTGTTAGCTCAGGGGTCCAGTGATTGAGGTGAGCGGTTTGGCTAGCTGGCGGAGGAATCACCGATTAGGAGATATCACATGAAGGTCTATGAACACCCTTATCACCGCTGAGGAGATCTTATCTGTCAACTTTTATATCCATCTTTTATATCAAAGCGGACTTTTTAACATTTTATGCTATGAGCAATCTGTTATTTTGTTTCTGTATATATTCTTAGCACTGCACTGTTATTTACCTATTGTATGGCTTACATAGTTACATAGTTATATAGTTAGCTAGGCTGAAAAAAGACACCAGTTCAACCAAAAAAAAAAAAAAAAATAATAAAAAAAAAAATATATCGTACAATCCAATATACCCAATTCTATACCCACAGTTTATCCAGAGGAAGGCAAAAAAAAAAAACAGAAGAGCATGCTCCAATCTGCTACAGCAGGGAAAAAAAATCCCTTCCTGATCCCCCTAGAGGCAATCGGATTTTCCCTGGATCAACTTTACCTATAAATGTCAGTACCCAGTTATATTATGTACATTTAGGAAGGTATCCAGGGCCAGGCCTTTCTTAAAGCAATCTACTGAGTTAGCCAGAACCACCTCTGCAGGGAGTCTATTCCACATTTTCACAGCTCTTACTGTGAAGAAACCTTTCCGTATTTGGAGATGAAATCTCTTTTCCTCCAGACGTAAAGAGTGCCCCCTTGTCCTCTGTGTTGAACGTAAAGTGAATAACTCAACACCAAGTTCACTATATGGACCCCTTATATATTTGAACATGTTGATCATATCCCCCCTTATTCTCCTCTTCTCAAGAGTGAATAAATTCAGTTCCTCTAATCTTTCATCATAGCTGAGCTCCTCTATGCCTCTTATCAGTTTGGTTGCCCTTCTCTGCACTTTCTCCAGTTCTCCGATATCCTTTTTGAGAACTGGTGCCCAAAACTGAACTGCATATTCCAGATGAGGTCTTACTTATGATTTGTACAGGGAAGAAAATGATATCTCTCTCTCTCTGGATTCCATACCTCTCCTAATACAAGAAAGAACTTTGCTCGCTTTGGATACCGCAGCTTGACATTGCATGTTATTATTGAGCTTATGATCTACCAAAACCCCCAGATCCTTCTCCACTACGGATTCCCCCAGTTGTAATCCCCCTAGTATGTATGATGCATATTCTTAACCCCCAAGTGCATAACTTTACATTTATCAACATTAAACCTCATCTGCCACATAGTCGCCCAATTAGACAGAGCATTGATGTCGGCTTGTAAATTGGAGACCTCCTGTAAGGACATTATTCCACTGCATAGCTTGGTGTCATCTGCAAAGATGGAAATGTTACTTTTGATCCCATACCTTTGGTAAAAATAGAAACTAAAGCCTCTTGATTTTAGTGTTTTTTGGTTCTGGGGGCGGTTATCCTCCAAGGGGTGCCATTTTTTAGAAAGGCGCCATCTCACCTGTCGATGTTTTAGAAGGAAAAAAGAACAATTGAAATTTATCAGACTGTGCTATTTTTAATTCAGAAGACATTTTTTCCACACTACAGTGCATCTGGAAATCCCGCTTAAACAAACATTATTTTGTGCAGACTTCAGATGCAGGGGACTTAAATCTGCTACGCGATTTAAGATCAGCACAGATCTACAGGACCTCACAAAAGCCATTTAAAGAGTCTTTAGACTCCCAGATGTTGCAAATTACATGTTTAAAGCGCAGACAAAGAGAACGACAATGCCCTTACATTTGCTTCATTTAGCGATAAGAGAAATCCAAATTACAAGTCAATCTAAGCCTGAATTAACGACTTTGCCGGTAATGAATGAGATGTTCCCAAGCACTCTGAGCACGTCTTCGTACAGCCGATAATGTGGTCAGCAAATTATTTATGAATTTCAATGAGGATTTTTTTGTGATTGGCTCCCTCTGTTCTCATCAAGGTGAAAGATGTGAGAAGCGGTGCAGGGTGAAAATCTTATTTCTGCCGTCTATTTGTCATTTGCAAGAGGACAATAGAGAGCCAACCTGGCTCCCTGCCGCTAGGCAACTCTCAGAAGCATTGAGGAATTTGCCATTGCATGGATTCATAAAATGCTATTAAATATATTTGCATTTCTAAATACTGTCCATGGTTTTTATTTTTTATTTCTTTCACACAGAGTTTTGAGTTTAATGGAGGAGTCATTTGAAGTTGGAATACTCTAAGCAGAGTTTCATATACTGGGCATCTGTGTTTAAAGTGTTAAAGCCTAACTCCAGCCCAATATTTTTTTAAATAATACTTTTGGATAGTTTGGTGAAGAGTTAACATTTTTGTCTGCTTTTTATTTTGATCTGTGACCCCATTGTGGAAGTTTTCCTCAACTTCCTGTCCTTATGCCAGAAAGACAAGAATTTATATAATTGGTCAAAATAAAAATGAAAGCATCTTAAAGTGGTGGGACACCCTGAAAATAAAAACTTGGGAGAAAGTTAGTAACAATTAAAAAAAAAAAAAAAAAATCTTACCAGAAATGGCTGTTGCTAGGCAGATCGTCCTAATCTGCCTCCTCCAGCTCCGCGGTGATCTTCTCTTCTTCCGTCTTCAGGTGAATGGGGCGCGGTGTGTTGTGGGAACTGTGTCCCACAACACACCGCGTTCCCCATTCACAAATACGACTCGCGCATGCGCAGTTGGCCGCGCGCCGACTCGCGAATGCGCAGTAGGCCGCGCGCCGACTCGCGCATGCGCAGTAGGAAACGAGAAGCCGTTTCCCTTACTCAGGATGGCGGCGGTGGATCCGGATAGCCGAGGGACATCTCGGCCTCCACCAACGACATCGCGGGCACCCTGGGAGGGTAAGTGTACTTTTTAAAAGTCAGCAGCGACTTTTTTTTTTAGCTGCTGACTTTTAAAAAAATTTTTTTTTAGGTGAAACCCCGCTTTAAGTTTCATTTTGGTTCATGGCAGTACTCTTCAGACAGGTCCCAGCTTACCTGCTCCACACTTATGTAGATTGCATGAAGAAGCTGTGCAAACAAAATAAGATAACTTCCCAGATAGCAAGTAATTGTGCTGCAAGTTTGAAAAAGACTTACTAAGCTATTGCTTGACTTACCAGGCTTCACAAATTAATTTCATAATTGCAGCAAGTCTGCATTGCATGACTCCAGATCAACTTTCTTTGCAAACATTCTGCAAGTCCGTTGCAAGTTCTGGTTCAGTTATGTTGTGCAATAGTCATCCCACCACAGGGGTCACTGTGGCTGGATTTCCATGCTGTAGACTTGCACAGCTCTTGCTGTAGACTCACTGCTGCAATTTTGCTCTTTCTAGGGACTTGCCACGCAAATTTTCTACAAATTGGAAAAATGTGCTTCAAGTGCTCTGCAAGTGTAATGTGCAGCAAGTTACAATGTAACATTGCCACAAATTTGAGACAAGTTATCCTTGCTATCTGGGTTTGGACATCTGCACAAACGAAAAAGCGGTTAAACGCTGTAGGTTCTGTTCCTTCAACAACTTAAAAGGTTAGTTCACCTTTACCAAAAAAACTGCCTATGCAGATAGAGGGCTTCTGTAAATAGAAACAAACTGCGTAGCTTTGACCAAAGTTGAAGAATAGTGCCCTTGCTATAGGTGTAGGCTGTTTATGTACCTCCTGAAGCCTGATTGGAATACTCCCAGGACATTGCTAGGATGTTGTTAATTGAGGCATAGTTATTACAGCTCACCTCCATCGTCACAGAAGTGAGCTCTCAACTGCTGAGCTCAGAGCTACTGCGTCACTTCTCATACAAATGCTGTTGCGAACATTTGAACAATGCAGTGGGAACATAGATACTATTGTTGTATGTTGGGCAAATGTCAGTTGGCAGTTAGATGCTCCAATTGTTACAGGAATTCTGTAACCAAGGACAACAATTCTGAAACCAAGGCCAACAATAGCTTGACCTTTTGACATATATGGAATGTATGATACAAGAGTGCTATCCAGAGGTTGAGTTGGAAAGTGTACAGTACACCTATACAAAATAAAGAAAAAAGACTTGGGGGATTGTCTGCCTAAACTTTCCAAATAAAAGGAAAGCAGCATAAGCTGACAGAGGGCTCCATAATGAAATAACAAGGAAGATCTATGCCGGAGGAAACTTCACAGAACCAAGGAAAAAAAAACCTCCCCTGAGGATGGCGCTAGCACCCGATTTCTTGCAATAATTGTAGAGTAAGCCTGGAGCATTTTGTTTAATAAAAGCACATTAATACACTTCAGAGGTTTTATTATTTCCTTCAGTTTACCGCCAAAAATCTTAAAAGATGCAAAGCAAAACACTATGTAAATGACCTACACCTATAGCAAGGGCATTATTAAACTTTAGTCAGAGCTGCACAATTTTTTTTATCTACAAACACCCCTTACATGCATAGGCAGTTTTTTTGTAACAGATGAACTAACCCTTTAAGGGTTCTTCATGGATCCACCCCATATAGCCCACTGCCAAAGATAAAGTAAAATAGAGCCATACTACTGCTGAATTCATTAAAGTAAAATAAAGCCATACTACTACTGAATTCATTAAGTCTGTGGCTTTTATTCAAACATCTAGTACATCTACATGCAGAGCCTGCATCCAAAAAGAGATGTACTCAACATTTGAATAAACTAAAGATTTACTGGATTTGGAGCATTTTTCTTTTCCATCCCCTTTGGACAGCTGTGAGTAAATCTATAAGCAAACCTAAGGTGGTGGCGCTTGTCATTCAAAGCAGTTCAAAATCTCACACATGACAGGTGCCTCCAGTGGAGGGATATGAGAATCAAATGATGGGAGTGTGGGATTGGATCTCTGAACAATTAAAAAAAAAAAAACAGGATTCTCTGCATTATTGAGCCTAAAATCAATGTGGAGATATCGATTTGATGTGTCGAATGACAAAACATCATTAGTATTAATGTGACATTGTTAGTAATTGCACATCCGTTTTATGTTTAACTGCACAACAACAGGGAAAAAAACTCACAAGTTGAAGCTAATAGCAATGAGCTTGGATTTGGTCCAAACCCAAGTTTGAACGCAAAAGTTTGCTGTCATGGCTGGGCCAACGAGATGCAGGAGGGAGATTTCCTGCCTCCCAACTTATGTACACAAAGGGGCAGGGATGCTTATGACATCATTGACCTAATATGGCCACATGACCATATTAGGTCAATGTCATTGACCTAATATTTGGGTGAATATGATGGGGTGTCAAAAAAAGTCTCACTTGATGAATTGTTAAAACCTAATATAGAAGATGTGTATGTACAAGTAGGGCAAACACGTTTTGGGGGAAAAGCTTCCCCCTTCTTCAGGGTTGTTTCAAAGTACTTTTGGAGGGTGGTGGGCTCTCAAGTGGTTAATCAAACACGACAACAGATTGGTGGTGTGCCGGCAAACTGTGAAGTTGAGGCATCCGTCCACCACTCTCCAAAAGTACTCCGATACAGCCCTGAAGAAGGAGGCTGTTCCCCTGAAACACATTGGCACTACTTGTAGTTACGCATTTTCAATGAAAGGTTTTACCAATTCATCCAGTGAGACTTTTTTTTACACCAGGTGCTCCTTCATATTTACCCAAGTGTCTTCTGCTGAAACAACCTTATTGTCGTGTCAGAAAGGCAGCAGCCTCAGACCCCAAGGGAGTCTATCACCCTCATCCACCATTGAGCAACAACGCAGAGGAAATGATTCCTTCCATACTCTCCATGGAGATATCTACCTACCAGTAACCAGCCAGCAGGTAAACCAGTCCAGCGTCTCCCACTAACTTCAGATATTGACCTAATATGACCATGTAGCAATGATGTCAAAGGCACCCCTGCCCATTTGTATACATGCAGGTGCGGGGTGAGGAATCTACCCCCTGCAACTCATTGGCCCATCAATGACAGCTAACTTCAGGCTTCGGACCAAACCCAAGCTCATCCCTAGTAGCTAGCTTATGTATTAAATATCATACAATTCTTAGGATCCTCTTTCAGCTGTTCTGATCCTAGCTATCCATATGTATAGTAAACCCATGCTATTGCCATCTTTTAACCATTTCCCAACCGTGCTATAGCCAAAGGATGGCTAGAGCGTGGTCATCCAGTTCTGGGAGGGTGTCTACTAACCTCCTCAGAGAACCACGTCCCCCACACGCTCACTGAGGTGCGCCCTTGGCGCGCTCTGTGATCGGGATAAAGGGCCAATCACAGCGGGCCTTTACCATGTGATCCAATCACAGCTGATCACAATGTAAGCACATTTGCCAGTTATTGGCATTCCTTTCCTCATAAGCCATCACAGCGTGAGGAGAGCCGATAACGGGCAAGTGTGACAGGGAAATCTACGCTGATAATCAGGGCACAGATCATCAGTGTCCTGATGATCAGTGCAGCCCCAACAGTGCCAATCAGTGCTGCCAATCACTGCCCATCAGTGCCTCCTCATCAGTGCAGCCTATCAGTGCCCCTTACCAGTGTCCATAAATGCTGCCTATCAGTGCCGCCCCATCAGTGTCCATCAGTGCAGCCTCATCAGCGCACATCAGTGAAGGAGAAAAATTACCTGTTTGCAAAATTTTATAAAAGAAACTAAGAAAAAAAATGTTTTTAAAGATTTTTGGTCTTTTTTTATCTGTTTAGCAAGAAACAAAAAACCCAGTGGTGAATAAATACCAACAAAAGAAAGCTCTATCTGTCTAAAGAAAAATGCAAAAAAATGTCATATCAGTACAGTGTAGCATGACCGCGCAATTATTATTCAAAGTGCGACAGTGCTGAAAGCTGAAAATTGGCCTGGGCAGGAAAGGGGTGAAAATACCCAGTAGGCAAGTGGTTATAGATGGGCTCAAGTCCTGCGGGAACGCATGGGAACGGAGTTCCTGTACTTTTTCCACAACAGGAACTCAGTTCCCGTTAGCAGCCATATCCTGCAAGACTTTGAAGTATGCGAGCTGTGTGGCAGGTGCTACACCAGCAGCCGCCGACACAGCTTGCAATAGTAAGTGCCGCACACCTGACCATTCGGACATTGCCAGTAGGGGGCCCCATGACAGCTTCTACCTGTCAATCACAGCTAGCTGACAGGTAGATCAGGTCCCTGCTGCTAAGAAATTGTATTTAGTCAGACCTTTTGTGATGCGCTCCTTCCACCGCCCCCTCCTGATTTTCTGTCTCCTTATCTCCCCCCCAGTCTCCTGCATGCTTGCTCTGTGTGTCCCGCTGAATCCCCCCTCCTCTATCTTTAGTGCCATATGATGAGATAACCCAGAGGAGGAGCACAGCTATTCTGCTCACTGGACATGCAGGGAGAGAGGTGAGCTGAGAGAGGAACATCAGTTTGGGGTGGTAAGCTGAGTACAATACCTGGCAAAGTTTAATGCCAGGAGGGAAGTTTATGTGGAAATATGTGAAGGGTTGGAATAGCAGTGAGTGTGTGTTGGAGCCCTGCAGAGTTTGCAGCCCGCCAAGCTAACATACATCTCCTAAGCAGGAACACATCACTATCTCCCCAAGCATTCTGTCCAGATAATGTGCAGTTCATTTATGACCTTTCCGTTTAACCCTGTGTTATCCAAACTCTATTCAATGAAAAGTGTAAACTCACCACATAAACACTCTATATACAAAATACATTCCCCAATAAAGATCAGAACATGATGTTCACATTTGCATGGAAGCACAATTGAATGAATGCTGATTATTCAGAGAATTACCGTATTTATGTTTATTTTATTTTTTTATGTACTAACAGTTAAGCGTCATACACACAATACGAAAATTGAATGAAAAATACCACTTTTGAAGCGTTCGTGCATATGAGCGCATCATTTTTTTTTTTTTTTGGTGGGCGAGTGGATCTTGGGTGGGAGTTCCCACACCTTTTTCCCCAGGACTTGACCCCTGGGTTATAGTAATTGGTACCTAGTAAAACAAGTGATGATGATGATAATTTTGAAAGTCTGGCACTCAGGTATGGGGACATTTTGGGCTATTTATTGGTTCTAATGATGTTGTAATCACAAAAAGGTTAAGAAGCCCTTCTCTTGTGAGTTGCTACATGAAATACTGGCTTAGTAAACAAAATCGCTGACTCTTTAATGTAAATTTAGACATAGTACCTAGTTGGTGTTTTACCAGCTCAACTAACGGGAATGGGACATGCCAAAGATGTTGCTAATGGGAAAGAAATCAAAGACCTGGCAATTTTCCCTGAAAAAGAGGAAACCTTGGGCAGAGGCGGCTCTAGGCTTTGTGAGGCCTTAGGCAAATCTTAGACATGAGGCCCCACTCATGCCCAAAATGGGAAAAATAATTTAAGCAATAGAAATTAACTGTATAAATTGCATGATATTCCCTTCAACTGTAACACACACATCAGGCGAATTAGGCGGCCGCGAGGCCCCTAGGAGTGCGAGGCCTTAGGCGACCGCCTAATTTGCCTAATTAGAGAGCCGCCTCTGACCTTGGGTATATTATATGTTGAGTTGTTGGCAGGGATGGGATAATTATTTTTAACATCTTGCTTGATGAAAGCATCTAACAGTCATGTATCAGTATATCAATATATCGTTCCAAAGAAAATATACAACATCGTTCGATTCGGATTCAAAGGTCAGTCTTTCTACCGGTGTACCTCGCCTATCCATGTGTCATCTTTTGCCATTTTGCTGCCTGCAGGTGGAGCAGAAAAATGTGTGAAGCCTTTAAACAAGGATATAAGATCAGTTTAACAATTCTCACTTTGGCTCATGGTGAAAGACAAGAGGAAAGATGAAAGGTCGGGCTTCTTCCTCCAGAGCTGGTGAGATCAGACTGCATTGTAAATGTCATTGTATAAGCATCAGAACTACCAGGCTGGCTGGATTTTCAGGACGTTCAGGGAGATCAGTGGAACATGTCCTTCTCTCCTGGCAGGGGGTAACGAACAATGTATTCATACAAACCCTGAAAAGGCAGATCTGTGACTATATGATGGCAGTGCAAGGCAGATGAAGGAGAAAGGACCAGGCAGCCATAGTGACGGCTCTTATAATATGCAGCTGATACAGATAATACATTTTTATTTATTCACATAGTGCTGACAAATACATCAGCGCTCTATAGCGTACAAAGAAGCTTACAGTCAGGGGCGGACTGACAACTCATGGGGCCCCCGGGCAATAGGAGATTATGGGGCCCCACAGTATACACACGCACAGTATACAATCACACAGTATACACAGACATGTTTCTATTGGCTGAGAAGGTACTGGAGAGGTGGGGCAGCTATAATCTCTGTATTTTTAGAACAAAAGGATGTCGGTAAGGGACATTTCAGAAACAGATGTAAAAAAAACACAGATTTTTACATACTGTCCCTGGTCTTACTGAGGCTGACAACCCTGATGGGGCCCCCTAGTGGCCCAGGGCCCTCGGGCAGTGCCTGAGTGGCCGAATGGTCAGTCCGCCCAGGGCCGGGGTTACCACTAGGCTAAGTAGGCAGCCGCCTAGGGCGCACTACCACCTAGGGCGCAACCACGGCCTCTGTCCTGTTTGAGCTCAGCTCTCCTCTCCTGGTCGCTTGCCCCATTCAAGAGAACAAATCCGCCACCAATCCCCCATGTGTCCTGCTGAGCGCCCCGCTGGGCTGTCACGTCTCCTCACACAGGTCAGGTATAACTCACAGCGCCGCTCCGGGACTCCTTTGCTCCAGCCTGTCCCCCTGGAGCGGCTCTGTGTGTGTGTGCAGAATTAGGTTTCGCCTAGGGTGTCAAAGATCCTTGCACCAGCCCTGAGTCCGCCCCCTGCTTACTGTCTAATTTTCCTACCACACCCATGCACATGCTTTTGTTCAGTGGGTTGATTAGACAGCAGTTAAAGTGTATGTATGGCCTAAACCTTTTTTCTTTTGTTTTAGCTAAACCTCCCAACATTTTGAGATGGGAATGAGGGACACCTACTAGAAAACGTATGTAGGCATAGGACACGCCCACTGCCACACCCCCTTAAAGGAGAATTAACAAAAAAAAAGGTTAAAGCAGAGTTCCACACAAAAATGGAACCTCCGCTATCTTGCTCCCATTTCTGGGCATAGAAACCCACGCCACCCGCGGGTATCTACGCCACTTACCGCCCCCGCCCATGTCCTCTGGGAGACAGCAGGGACCAGTGGGAACGCACAGGGCGAGTCGCGCATGCGCAGTAGGGAACCAGGAAGTGAAGCTGCAAGGCTTCACTTCCTGATTCCCTTACCGAAGATGGCGAGCCGAGGGACAGATTGGCTTCGGGTGCCGACATCGCGGGTGCCCTGGACAGGTAAGTGTCCTTATTTTAAAAGTCAGCAGCTGCAGTATTTGTAGCTGCTGACTTAAAAAAAAAAAAAAAATTGGCAGAACTCCGCTTTAATTAAATCCACAAGGGCTTTTTTTTTATCACTCCTATTCCTTTATATTGGCTTTTAAAGTTTACAAATGCAGCAATTTTGAATTTGGATGAAAGGTTTAGCACTGGGAAACACCTTTTGAAAGATAAAAAGTGCATTTTATATACAAACTATATAGATCAGACCAAAATGAGGGACAGATGAGGAGGAATGAGGGACAGAGGAACATTGCTCCAAATCAGGGACAGTCCCTTGAAATCAGGGACAGTTGGGAGCTATGGCTAAACAAGGGAAGGGCTAAAATTTCCATCAGTTTATTTGCTGTCTGTGTCCCATTGGGGATAGTTCCCCTCACTTCCTGTCCTGGAGGTGCAACAGGAAATGATAGGCCATCTATAAAAAGTTAGGGGACTTCCCCTCTTAGTTGTCGTCAGAACAAATGTCCCCTTCCGAAGTCCTCCCCTCACTGTTTGTTATGGTCACAAGTTTACAATTTTGGATTCCCGTTTTTTTTGGTCTCCTTAACCACTTCAGCCCCGGACCAATTGGCAGCCAAAGGACCAGGCCCCTTTTTGCAATTCGGCACTGCGTCGCTTTAACTAACAATTGCGCGGTCATGCGACGTGGCTCCAAAACAAAATTGGCGTCCTTTTTTTTCCCACAAATAGAGCTTTCTTTTGGTGGTATTTAATCGCCCCTGCGGTTTTTATTTTGTGCGCTATAAACAAAAATAGAGCGACAATTTTGAAAAAAATGCAATATTTTTTATTTTTTGCTATAATAAATGTCCCCAAAAAATATATAAAAAAAACATTTTTTTTTCCTCAGTTTAGGCCGATACGTATTCTTCTACATATTTTTGGTAAAAAAAATCGCAATAAGCGATTATTGATTAGTTTGCGCAAAAGTTATAGAGTTTACAAAGTAGGGGATAGTTTTATAGCATTTTTATTAATATTTTTTTTTTTTATTAGTAATGGCGGCGATCAGCGATTTTTATTGTGACTGCGACATTTTGGCGGACACATCGGACATTTTTGACACATTTTTGGGACATTTGTCATTTATACAGCAATCACTGCTATTTAAATAGCACTGATTCCTATGTAAATGACAGTTGTAGTTAGGGGGTTAACCACTAGGGGGCGGGGAGGAGTCAGTGTGACGTGTTGTGTTTTTTTTTTTTACAGTAGGGGGGCGTGGCTGTACGTCTGACGTCATTGATCGGCGTTCCCGATGACAGGGAACCGCCGATCACTGACAGTCAGTGTAGGAAGCGCGGGGAGAGGTTTGTTTACATAGACCTCTCCCCGTTCTTCAGCTCCGTAACCCGATCGCGGGATACCAGCGGCGATCGGGGTCCGCTGGTCCCGCGGCCGGGGTCACGGAGCTCCCGACCGGGTCGCGAGCGCGCCGCTAGCGGCGCGCGCGCGACCCACGGGCAGGCACATGCACGATCACGTACAGGTACGTGATTCTGCCTGCCCGTGCCATTCTGCTGACGTATATATGCAGTGGCCGGTCGGGAAGCGGTTAAAGCAGTTTTTTTTTTCAAAGTCAGCAGCTACAAATACTGCAGCTGCTGACTTTTAAAATGAGTATACTTACCTGTCCAGGGCGCCCGCGATGTCGGCACCCGAAGCCGATCTCTCCCTTGGCTCTCGGGTGCTGCCGCCGACATCTTCGGTAAAGGAATTAGGCAGTGAAGCCTTGCAGCTTCGCTTCCTGGTTCCCTACTGCGCATGCGCGAGTCGTGCTGCGCAATCACAATTAGTCCTTGCTGTCTCTGGGACCCGTGTGTTTCCCAGCAGACAGCGCGGGGGGGGGGGGGGGGGGAGAGGCGTAGACTCCCACGGGAGTCTATGCCCGGAAGTGGGTGAAAATACCTGTCTTATACAGGTATCTGCACCCCCTCCCCCCTGAAAGGTGCCAAATGTAACACCGCAGGGGGGGAGGCTTCCGAAAAGCGGAAGTTGCATTTTTGTGTGGAACTCCACTTCAATTAGGGCCACCTGGATGATAAGGGTGAATGTCCCCAATGAGGATACAGGTGGAAATAAAAAACTTATATACAGTCCAATGAGAGTACCAAATGTCCAAGACAAAGTTTTTATTGATAAAATTGGTTCATGGAAGAAAAAAGACCAATGCATCCCCTTCATTAGGGCTGCAAAACAAAAATATATAAAATAAAATAAATATATATAAATATAAATAATTAAATAAAAAATAAAAATAGAAAAAATTCAAGGGGTACACTATATTGTCAAAAGTATTGAGACACCTGCCTTTACACTCACATGAACTTTAATGGTATCCCAGCCTTAGTCCGTAGGGTTCAATACTGAGTTGGCCCACCCTTTGCAGCTATAACAGCTTCAACTCTTCTAGGAAGGCTGTCCACAAGGTTTAGGAGTGTCTATGGGAATGTTTGGCCATTCTTCCAGAAGCGCATCTGTGAGGTCAGGCACTGAGGTTGGATGAGAAACTTTTGCACAGTACTCTATATATACAAGAAACTAGCTTAAGAGCTTGAATATTTCTTATATCCAATCCAATATCGCCAGTTAGGACTGTACTGTGCAGCACAGGGCTCTCAATAGAACACTGTGTACATGCATACGGGAGGAGAGGGCTGAGGCTTTAACTCATAATGTGCTGCTGCTCCTTTACTGTCCAATCACAGAGGTTGGGTTGGGTGAGCTTACAGAAAGGGGACAGCTCAAATTGGGTTTGGCCACTATGGTAATGTTCACTGGTAGAGTAGGAAGTGGGGCAGTGATATAATCTCTGCCAGGGCTGGTGCAATGATTTTTTAATGAAGCACCCATTAAGTGCAGCCCACCAGCACCCATCAAATGCAGCCTCACCAGCGCCCATCAATGCAGCCTCACCAGCGCCCATCAATACAGCCTCACCAGCGCCCATTAATGCAGCCTCACCAACGCCCATCAAATGCAGCCTCACCAGCACCCATCAAATGCAGCCTACCAGTGCCCATCATTGCAGCCTCACCAGCGCCCATCAATGCAGCCTCACCAGCGCCCATCAAATGCAGCCTACCAGTGCCCATCAAATGCAGCCTACCATTGCCCATCATTGCAGCCTCACCAGCGCCCATCAATGCAGCCTCACCAGCGCCCATCAATGCAGCCTCACCAGCGCCCATCAATACAGCCTCACCAGTGCCCATCAAATTCAGCCTCACCAGCGCCCATCAAATGCAGCCTACCAGTGCCCATCAATGCAGCCTACCAGCGCCCATCAATGAATGTTTTCTTGCTTTCGTTCATGCGGGAGTGGGGACACAGTCCTCCACCTCTGACACTATGTGCGAACGGAGCAGTGGCTGCCTGCTGATGCTGAGACATAGTTTCTTGCTGCAGATAGAAGGGAGTAGGAACACCAGTGGCCGGGTGCCCTAGGCAGCTGTGCGCCCTAGGCGGCTGCCTAGTTTGCCCTGTGGTCTTTGCAGGCTCCATGTGTTCTCTGTGCTATCCGGCCATGTAGCACAGAAGAGCGTTTGGAGTATGCTCATAACTTTCCAGATCTTTTGGCAGTTGCAAAAGTTCCTGTGCATATGTTTTCAGTTCTTTCCCTGGAGTTGTCCTTGAAGTAATATACAAGTAGGCATGTAGCATGAGACTCTGCCTGTAAGCAATGGGGATTTGTACAGATACAGCCCGTATTGTTCAGAACACCGAAAAACAAAGACGTTGGACTTTGATACCCTTGCAATATGTTTTTTTTTTTCTCCCTTGCACACAATGTTTTCTGCCGTCTGATGCCATCTCTGGCGTCCCGCGGTGTCACGTGGCATTCAGATTCAGCATTAACACTAATACGTAGATTAAAATGACAATCCCTGACAGATCCTCTGGAGCTGTGTGGCTGTAAGCAGCGACAGATGTGTGGAGCTGGAAGTTCACTGGAGCACTGAGGATTTCAGAGAGGCACCAGTATAAATCTATATCTGCACAGATAAAAGAGACGTCTATTTTTATGTCATGTGCAGCGAGAACGCTGGGAGCCACGGGCAGAATGAGAAGAAAACAAAAATACTAGACAACCCAAACTACAAGAGATATTGATGGAGACAAACTTGTTAACACTAGCACTGTTTTTTTCCCATAAATGGCGGCCAGGAAATTGGTCAGAAATTGGAAGAGAAGAATACATTTTTTTTTAAATCACTCGCGGCTATAATGAATTGTCGCAAAAAAAATGTGTGGGGTTCCCCCCAAATTCAATTACCAGGCCCTTCAGGTCTGGTATGGATATTAAGGGGAACCCCGGGTCAAATAAAAAAAAAAATGATATGGGGTTCCCCCCAAATATCCATAGCAGACCCTTTATCCGAGCACGCAACCTGGCAGGCCACAGGCAAAGAGGGGGGGGGGACAAGAGAGCGTGCCCCCTCGTGAACCGTACGAGGCCACATGCCCTCAACATTGGGAGGATGCTTTGGGGGTCTGTGACCCCTCAAAGCACCATGTCCCCACGGAGACACTGTGGGAATCCCGGCACCTGACAGGTCTTAGCTGAGGAGGACGGGGCCACCCGTCACCTGACCCGCCCCCCTCTGACGCAAGGGGAAACCCAGGCTTCCCCAGTGATGTAAGGGTGACCCCGCCCCCCTCTGATGTAACGCTGGTCTCCGTTACATCAGAGGGGGCGGGGTCACCCATACATCACTGGGGAAGCAATGGCGATGGAGGTGTGGAACAGCCAATCCTTGCAGAGCTGCTGAAGAAAGGAGTGGGAGGGAATAAAAAAAGAATGCATGTCTTAGGCTAGTGCACGAGATATGTAAATCACCTGTCACTCACAGCAAGGGAGAAGAACGGACAAAGTTTTCACAGTTTGTGCGTTTTATTTCACTGAAAAAAGATATGAGGATTGCTCAGAGCTGGACTAACTCTTTGTGGCAAGACTGGGCACAGCTGATCTGAAATCCCATACTCTATATTGTGCCAGACAAAAAAAAAAAAAAATTCAGGTTTACATCCACTTTAAGTCCAAAGTACAAACACGCATTCTCAGAACCAATGCAAAAAATCAGATAACAATACAGAAGTTGACCAAAGGGTGGCGGTAAAGAGCAGAAAAAACACGTGATTTGGTGAAAGTTGTCAGAAAAAGTCCTGCCGTGTGTATGCAATACAAGTTCACGCCCAACGCCCTTTGGACAGAAATCCACAGAAAGGTTGGTCTGAAGTCTGATCATGTGTACGAGGCTTTATGCCCCGTACACACGATCAGACTTTTCCAACAACAAAACCGTGTATTTTTGTTCGAAGGGTGTTGGCTCCAACTCTTGCATACACGCGGTCACACAAATGTTGGCCAACAATTACGAACGTAGTGACGTACAAGACTTACGTGATGTCTCCATTACGAATGCTAGTTTTACAAGTCCAAGCACTTCCGACTCGTACTTGATTCCGAGCATGCGTGTTTGTACTTTGGACTTTTGTGCAACGGACTTGGGTACACGCGATCGGAAAGTCTGACAACAAACATTTGTTGGCGGAAAATTTGAGAACCTGCTAGCCAACATTTGTTGGCGGAAAGTCCGACAACAAATGTCCGATGGAGCATACACATGGTTGGACTTACCGCCAACAAGCTCACATCCAACATTTCCTGTTGGAAAATCCGATCCTGTGTATGTGGCATTTGGGTGCCCGGTACAGTCGTGTTAACTAGGAGAAGCCAGCTGTGACTCCTTACTGCTTCACAGCCGGCCCCCCCACTGCACATGCCTGAGCCGTGCTGCACCTATGACTGGTCCCGAAGCCTCCTGGGACCTGTGTCCCTGGAGGTTGCAGGTGGTGGGGGACAACTTCTGGTGGCATCTCCTAGATCAGAGGTGTCCAAACTTTTTTCAAAGAGGGCCAGATTTGATGAAGTGAACATGCGTGAGGGCCGACCATTTTGCCTGACATTTTTTAAACCAATAAAATTTGGTCTAAGTGTGTTTGTTCGAGCGCTAATACATTGCCCAACAAGAATTCTCTTGCCTTTGTCGCACTCGCTCCTGACACACAGACGAATGCTCTGCTCTTTAGGGGTACCGTTAATTATAAATGGTACCCCACACATTGGAAAACGTGGGGTGCTTTTGGTGCTGTGCAATTAAAAAAAAAAAAAGGTTGGGGACTTCTTTCCCTGCAGTTTTGTGGGTAGGGAAGCCCACATGTAAAACCACATGGTTAAGCTGTTTTTACCACCCCCAACTTCTCCCCCTTTAGCTGCAGAGGGAGCAGCTGGGGGTATAAACATGCTGTGGCTGCAGCTGGAGGTACACCCAGGGTGAATGGGGCTGCACTGCAACTACCCGCAACTGTGTGCATTGCACAGTTGCGGCATAGAGTGATGCTGGATTTTATAGGCTTAAAACAGGTGGCGAGGAGGCAAAATAATGCCTCTTTACCGCCTGTCAAATGCCTCTGAAAAGCAATCTGTGCATGGATTGCTTTTCAGAGGAGCAGCAGTCCTGGCTGATATCACAAACAAGACCTACAAATGCAGTTCTGATGGTACAGGAATGGGGGGGGGGGGGGGGGCCGGATTAAAAGTACCATACACACATACACACACACATACACATGTACATGGACACACATACAGACACACACATACAGACACATGTACATGGACACACATACAGACACATGCATACACATACATACAGACACATGCATACACATACATACAGACACATGTACATGGACACACATACAGACACATGCACATGCACACACATACAGACATACATACAAACACACATGCACAGACAGACACATGAATAAAGCCCTTTTAAACAAATCTAGCTTCTTGCATAGTACTGTACCTTTCCAGCTTCCTCATTCAGCCGGGTACTGCACTCTAGGGGGAAGCAGAGAGCACAGCACACTCCTCTGCACTTTACTTTCACTTTTGAGGCTGACGGAGCTTCTCACACAGTGCCGATGTTCGGCAGGGGATCGCTCATCTGACAGCCCTGATCCCGCAGCACACTAGTTGTGAGAGGCTGGTTTAGATAACCAGGCGGGCCGTTCAAAACCGGACCGCGGGCCGTGATTGGCCCGCGGGCCGGACTTTGGACATGCCTGTCCTAGATGATTCCAATGGAAGTAGAAGCGGGTCCATGCTAGAAATAGGCACCCCCTCCCCCATTAAAAAAAAAAAAAATCTCAAAAGTGTTGGGGGGAGGCATCAATGGAACTTCCCTTTTAGGGTGAAGTTCTGCTTTAAGTCTTATCTGAGATTTTAGTAATTGGGTTCACATAGACTTTAATTGTAGCAAGTTAAGTAGACCAGCATTTTGTCATTCTGGTTTCGGCAATCTTGTATGCTCCATCCTTTTCCATCACACAGACATTTTGATGAGAATATTTGTGTTGCAAGCCATTCATTGTACATCATTAGAGATGGCTAGCTTCAAAAAGCCCAATCTCTCTACAGCCCCGCCGCTGCTAAATCTACATCAGCTTCCAATTAACAAAAGTTTGATCACTAAAAGAAGAATCCTGATTGGTTGCTTTGGCACATTGCCCTTTATTAAGCAAAGCCCTGCGTTCCTGTAGTTAGATGAGCGGCTTTGGCTTCAGTTCTATCTTTAATGGGTCAAAGGGGTAATTGACACACATAATTTGGTCTCCAGATGAGCAGAGTTAAGCCGCTCGGGTCTACATAGAGGAAGGGGGAGGGGTCCTTACACAAGGCTATAGTAGGATATTGGTGTGTATAGATTACAGTAGTAAACAAATCCGTATTCTATCTACGGCAACATATGGATTAGAGCAGTGGAAAATGATGAGGCTGCTCCATAATACCCTGTTTACAGTGCCTTGAAAAAGTATTCATACCCCTTGAAATTTTCCACAATTTGTCATGTTACAACCAAAAACGTAAATGTATTTTATTGGGATTTTATGTGATAGACCAACACAAAGTGGCACATAATTGTGAAGGGGAAGGAAAATTATAAATGGTTTTCAATTTTTTTTTTTTTTACAAATACCTGTAAATATGTTTAAAATGTGACGTGCATTTCAGAAAATAGGTGCAGGAACTCAACCATGCCACACACACATACCTGGCAAATGGCATCAAATAGTAGCTCTTCCCTCTGCATAAAACCCCCTCCCTCCACTGCCCTCATCTTCTCCCCCATCCTTAAAAGCTCCACCATCTGTCATATGTCTTACCTTTGTTGCAATATTAAGCTGAAGCACATATCTGGCTGTAGTACCTCCCAGCATACTATACTATAGTTTCATAGTTTCATAGTAGTAAGGTTGAATAAAGACATCAGTCCATCCAGTTCAACCTGAGTGAGTGTCTACAATTGTCCCTATCCCTGTACATATTGCACACTCACATCGGTCCCTACCCTCAAGGAGCCCACTACAGTCACTTGCAAGAGAGATCATGCAGTAGGAGCATCAACAACTGGTCACTAGGGAAAAAATGGAGACCACAGAGGGTGCAGCCTACCATGCACCCTCTCCTGCCCATGACTGCACTGAACCCTGGGCACCCGTTCTGTATCTCCCTTGTCCCTGTCCGTCACTCAGTGGGATCTGCGCAGGAGATCTGACCTGTGGGAGATACTGGGAGATAAGCTATCACTTGTAAATGCAGAAGCTGGACTTCAGTGTTACCAAGTGATAGTGGTGAGCAGGGAGCAGAAGACCTGAGCCAGAGGTGGTGGAACTGAGTTCCCCCTAGTTCCTGCTGAAAAAAAAGCCCTGCTTTATAGAACCACCTTTCATTGTAATTACAGCTGCAAGTCTTTTTGGGGATATCTCTACCAGCTTTGCACATCTAGAGAGTGACATTTTTGCCCATTCTTCTCTTCAAAATAGCTCCAGCTCTGTCAGATTGGTTGGAGAGTGTCTGTGAACAGCAATTTTCAAGTCAATTATTTTTTGCAGGACCTCTCAAGGGCCATCCGGTTGAATGGGGAGCGTCAGTGCACAGCCATTTGCAGATCTCTCCAGAGATGTTCAATTGGGTTCAAGTCTGGGCTCTGACTGGACCACTCAAGGACATTCACAGAGTTGTCCCATAGTCACTTTGTTATCTTGGCTGTGTGCTTAGGGTCGTTGTCCTGTTGAAAGATGAACCTTCACCTCAGTCCAGCTCTCTGGAACAGGTTTTCATCAAGGATGTCTCTGTACATTGCTGCATTAATCTTTCAACTAGTCTTCCAGTTCCTGCCACTGAAAAAAGTACTTACAGCATGATGTTGCCACCACCATGCTTTACTGTAGGAATGGTATTGGCCAGGTGATGAGCAGTGCCTGGTTTCCTCCAGACATGATGCTTGGCATTTAGGCCAAAGAGTTCAATCTTTGTTTCATCAGACCAGAGAATTTTGTATCTCATGGTCTGAGAGTCCTTCAGGTGCCTTTTGGAAAACTCCAGGTGGGCTGTCATGTGCCTTTTATGGAGGAGTGGCTTCTATCTGGCCACTGCACCACACAGGCCTGATTGGTGGAGTGCTGCAGAAATGGTTGTTCTTCTGGAAGGTTCTCCTCTCTCCACAGAGAAATGCTAGAGCTCTGTCAGAGTGACCATCGGGTTCTTGGTCATCTCACTGACTAAGGCCCTTCTCCCCTGATCGCTCATTTTGGCCGTGTGGTCTTCTCTAGGAAGAGTCCTGGTGGTTGCAAACTTCTATTTTATGGATGATGGAGGCCACTGGGCTCATTGGGACCCTCAATGCTGCAGAAATGTTTCTGTACCCTTCCCCAGATCTGTGCCTCCATACAATCCTGTCTCAGAGGTCTACAGATAATTCCTTGGACTTTATGGCTTGGTTTGTGCTCTGACATGCACTGTTACTTGTGGGACCTTCTATAGACAGGTGTGTGCCTTTCTAAATCATGTCCAATCAACTGAATTTACCACAAGTGAACATCTCAAGGATGATCAGTGGAAACAGGATGCACTTGAGCTCAATTTTGACTGTCATGGCAAAGGCTGTGAATACTTATGTATGTAATATTTTTTGTTTTTTATTTTTAATACATTTTCAAAGATTTCATACAAACTTCTTTCACACTGTCATTATGGGGTATGTTTTGTAGAATTTTGAGGAAAATAATGCATTTAATCCATTTTGTAATAAGTCTGTAACATAACAAAAAGTGGAGAAAGTGAGACGCTATGAATACTTCCCGGATACATTGTATATAGTTGTATATAAAATTTTTTATAATAAAAAAAATGTTTGTTATATATAAATATAAAATGCACTTTTTATCTTTCAAAATGTTTTTCCCAGTGTTAAACCTTTCATCCAATTTCTAAGTTGCTGCATTTTGAAATGTCAAAAGCCAGTATAAAAGAATATATTAGCAGTAAAAAAAAAAAAAAATCACTTGTGGGTTTAACTAATTATTATTATTGTATGATTCTCCTTTAAGGAGGCGTGGCAGGGTGTGCATCCTATTTCCCTTCATACTTTTGCTAATAGGTGTCCATCATTCCCACCTCAAAAAGGTTGGCAGGTATGCAGAATGTCCTATGAGGGATAAGGCACTGCTCGGCTTTGAGTGTTCTTGCGCAGTAGGGTAGCCCAAAATGGACTGCCTAGCAAGAGAGGCAAAAAAATGACAAAAAAAGGTGCATACATAATTTTTAGGAATATAAAAAAATCAACAGTAGTGCAATACCACACATTGCACTTGTTTATGTAATTTCACTATGATGTATGCAGCATGCAATAAGGACTGATATAAAAATCTTTTACAATAGCTGTTAAACAAGGTCACAGTGTAAAGCGTGAGACCACCTTTTACCAATTCCAATCCTGGAACATGGTCCTGCTTTTATACCTATAAATTGCCACCACCCACCAGATAAAACAACCTCAAACAATATAAGAGGTCAAGAAAAGCAAGTGAGATATGTATATATGATCCAACTGTGCCAGGGGGCCCTGATGACGTCCCATAGGACGAAACATGTTGGAGAGAGCTTTACATACTGATGTTGTGTTTTGTCTTTGTCACACTTTCTGGCACAATTGGACTGCATATAGCACTTGTGCCTTTTTTTTGTTGTATGAGGTAATTTTATCTGATGGTGTGGTGGCATTGAATAAGTGTGAAAGCAGGATCATCTTCCAGGAGTAGGATAAGCAGGTCCCACTCTTAATGCTGGAACCCTGTTATACAACGCAGGTGCATTTGAAAGGTGCGTTGGGGCTCCATTCGGAATGAATGGCACCACAGTGCAGCAAAGCTCATAATGTGTGTCACTGTCACTGCAATACAATAGTGTGAATCCAGCCTAACAAGATGCTCATAAGTACTCAAGCCAGTGAAACCCAGGCAGTTACCATATTTTGAAGGTCAGCAATGGTAGCTTACTTTGACACGGTACACAGCACAATGTCCACAGTATAGCAAAGACCCCAGTGCCAACTTCAGCTTTCTCCGCTGCCTGTCCTCTTCTGTAGGACAGTCAGTAATGATGCCCAGCCATGCATGCACAAGGGTGTTGCACCAGCCCAGCACTAGGCTCAATCTTTCAGTTTCTTACAGATGCTAAGAATGTATGCTGCAAAAGAGTATGCACAGCAGACCATAAAGGTAAAGAAAAAAGAAAGAAACAAAACCTTTGGTCCTTTGCACCAAAATAAAAATAAAAAACCCTGAATCTTCTTTTTTTTTTAATTTGTTTGTGATCATATTTGTATGACATTTAGAAATAAGCAATACTTCTACATAAACACCTACAATCATGTGGAATTAATTCAGCTCTTATGGACAATTATTCGGAGAGAGCTGTCATCAGTGGTTTGTGGAAAATCACACTTGGATCACAAATTGCTCTTCGGCGGTCCCTTTATGTCCTAATCATATCCATTTTTTTTTTGTGATTTCAATTACTTTTACTCTTGAAACATCAGCGGTGCAGATTGGAAACTCCGAAGGGTGCTGTACGGAGGGGGTCAGACAAAGGTTATTCAAAAACAAAAATTCTGTAATATTTTCACTGCAGAGCTACAATGTCGATCTTTGTTTGGGTGGGCGGCTGACCATAACCAAGGTTAACAGGTCAGCAAAATATATAAAAGCCATCAATCTTGAAAGAAAAGTCCAAAGATTAAAAAAAAAAAAAAGGCACTCCTTTGAAACAGTGTATTTAAAGCGGAGTTCCACCCAGAAATGGAACTTCCGCTGGTCGGATGTCAAATCCAAGTATCTGTTCCCACTTCCAGGGAAAGATTTCCGCACAAAGTTCCGGCCCCTCCTCCTTCCCCCCTGCTGTCTTCCTAATAAATCTACATTTAACCCTCTCAACATGGACAATAAATTCCTAGAGGTGTTTAAGAATATGGTGGTTAGGATCTGGATGGTCTTAAAGTGAGGAAATTGGTAGATCCCCAGTATATTAGGAATGGTATTGAGTCTCTAGATAAGCAAAAGGAAATCATCATACGCCCTGAGAATGGGGGGGGGGGGGGTGGTTTAGTTGTCCTAAGTAAGTCATACTACCAAGCAGAGATGGGTCACTTGTTGAGTGATCGTGACACCTATAAATTATTGAATAAGGATCCTAAGATGAACTACACACGATAGTTGAAGATGCGAAGGTGTTGGAAGGCAACATGATTTAATATCATATTTCTGGAGTTTCTTTCTGGTTAATACAACCAAGCATTTGCTTTCCTAGAAGAGGTCTGGAATGTCTTTGTAGCATATCTGAAAGAAGAGATCAGGCCTCCATCAAGGTTGAACAGCTCTTGGCTCCGGACCGTCTGATGCAATCAAGCTTGAAAGGGACCATAGCTGACAAGATGATTGATGATTGTCCTGCTACAGAAGATCAAAAGATCAAAGGCATTGAAGATTGACCAGGATACATAGAAATGGATAATGCTGCCCCTAGAGGCTAATACAGCAGGACGGACAGTAATATAATCCCCATAAGTACTGTGATTCGTCAAAAGTCTAGATGGGATGGCAATGGGGTTGGGTCTGGATGGTGTATGATTGAAGTATAAAAGGACTGAACGAGTCAGAGAGCCTCCTCTGTCTCTACCCTTTTCGCTCTTGGTTCAAGCCTGGTGGCTCTCTGAGCCGCATGGCTTTCTCTTTTGCCATCTGAGCCCAGCTGACTAAACAAAACCTTGAGGAAAGCATTTTGATAAGTATCTTTGATATTCTTGTATTATATGTTCTGGTGTTATATGCTTTGTAATACCTTTCTTTAGTATTTTCATGTTAGCGTTTTCCTATTTTCTTGGGAAATAAATAAGACTTTGTTTTATTAAGCTGTGTGCTTGGTTTCATAGCTAACCTTGTATTATAGTGCTATCAAAGGTAACATGTGATCAGAGTTTTAAAAGATTAGCTAACTAGGGGAATAGACAAGTTAATACTTAGGCGCAATAGATAGAGGGAATCCGTAACCACCCTTGAATAATATTTATTGTACCAATTACTTCATTTGGCACCCCAGAAGGCGTGTGGAGTTTATTTCTGCACAGAATCCAAACCCTAATGTATTTTTGTCTTGAGTCCCTATAAGCCAAGTCCTCAACTACACCTAGAACTGAAAGCCTTCTCTACCGTGGACAAGATTCACGCTGGTTCGTGAATTCTGAAGCCCTTCTTGAATGGTCCTGAAAGTTCTATAAATTATTTCATCAGTGAGCAGATGCATAGGTGCAATAGATAGAGGGAATCCGTAACCACCCTCGAATAATATTTATTGTACCAATTACTTCAGAAGGGTAGGGGTGTTTTCAGTAAAAAGGAGGCCTGCGTATTTGGATACTCTTTTTTGTAGAATCCCTATCATTTATTTTCTCCCAAAAATCCATAAGGACAGTGTCAACCCCCCGGGCATGCCAATCGTGAATGGGATCAAATCGGTCTCTGCTAGATTGGGTCAATATATAGATCCCTTTATTCAACTGTTGGTTTTAAAAACAGAGGCCTTCCTTAAAGATACAAAATACATCATTCAGATTTTCGAGTCTCTGAAGTGTAAGCTTGTTATATACTATCATAGGGTATGTGGATGCTGTAGCATCTGTACAATGGGCATTATATTCTTCTGAGCTTCCCAGGAAACACCAAACAATTATTTTAAAGAGAGTTTGAATTTCTGTCTATCCAGGAATTATTTCTGTAATGACAGACAGTTTTATTTACAAACTAGAGGGGTTTGCGATGGGAGCCCTTTTTTCTCCCAGTGTGGCCAATCTATTTATGGCCCACTTGGAGGAGGCAATCTTTAAAAATTGACCCCCTGAACTTGCCTGTTATAGGAGATTCATTGATGATCTCATTATGGTTTGGGAAGGAGTGATGTCTAGTCTGGATAGGTTTATTCAGACAATGAATAATAACACAAAGAACATCTCCCTTACATGGAATATTAGTTTGGAAAGCATGTTTTTTTTTAGACTTGGAAATTTCTAAGGATAAAGAGAGTTTTAGAATGTGTAACTATTTTAAACCTACATCCCCTTGAAGAGATGCCACCACCGCGTGTGGTTGTGCGATATCCCCAGGGGGCAGTTCACCAGACTGAGACGAAATTGCACTCGAGAAGAGGACTTCTCTCAGGCACAGGTTTTGGCCTTTAGGTTTGAGCAGAAGGGGTATGATAAAGATACCCTTGTTGGAGAAATAGAGAAAGTGAGGACTACTGACAGACAGGTGTTAGCATCTAATAAGAATAGGGAGCTTAAAAATTATGCCAATAATTTCAAAATGCTGCTGGACTATAACGTCCAATATAAGTAGTTTGAGTATAGACCAGTTTTTTAAAACTCTTTTCAAGCAGGATAAGGGGTTAGGTTCAGTGCTACCAGTAAGATTTTTTTTTTTTTTTGGCTGGGGTCCCCCTTAATACCCATATTTTTTTTTTTAATATTTTTTTTTATAAACTTTTTTTTTAAATGACTTTCAATGAAAGACAACAATTTATATATAAAAAAGCTCCTACTTTGCGGGATCGTATAGCCTCAGGAGTTGTTAATCCCCCCCATTCAGTCCGAAAATAGGTTATTTTCTTTCCTTGGTGGTTTCTATGCCTGTCGACGTTGCACAGCCTGTAGGCATCTGAACAAAAAGCGTAAGGAATTTTTTGCCACAGTTACCATTAAGAATTATTCTATCCAGCAATTATGTGCAACACTGTTGGTGTTGTTTACGTGCTTGAATGTGATTGCGGTTTGCAATACATAGGTAGGACCTCCAGACCTTTACATGTCCGTTAAGGGGAACATGTAAACAACATAAAGAAAAAGGGTTAAAGACTCATAATTTATCTAGGAATTTCAAAGTATTTTTAACAACCAGGCTCCTCGAGGCCTTAGATTTTGGGGCATAAAGAGGGTCACTTAACATTGGAGAGGGGAGAATTTTGTCTACTAAGCCATAGGGAAACTTACTGGATACATGAGACAAAGGTCTTAGTACCTGCAGGCTTAAATGTTGATTTTGACACTAATTGTTTCATATCAGATCGTTAAACGTATACTAGGTTGTAATTTTAACATAATGAAATTTATTGTTCAAAGTGTCTTATTGTGGATGGCCGCGGATTAATGTTATGTCATTTCTAAATTCCTTTATTTTAAATAAATTTTTATATATATAATTTTTTCCATGATAATGGTAATATTTTCAAGGCATAGGGAAAAGTTATCCATATTTCTATAATAATTTTTATGCTTATTTGTTAAGCAGGTAGAATATCCTGTAGAATTACTAACTGCGAATGTTCCTCTAATTCCGTTATATGTGGACACTTCCTGGGAGTTTCCGGGTTAGTAGGAGTTGCCCTGGCATTACACCATGTGATGTTGCTCTCTGTTTCCACAGTAACTCGCCTTTACTATTTAATGTGGGAGGCCGACATAATTTCCGTATCCGCTAATGAAGGCCCGATCCCCTGGGACGTAACGCGTACAGACGGAAGGGAGTCACGTGATGGCCACCCGCGGCCAGCGTTGATTCTTATAGTACATGCCTGTATACTTGGCACTGGGTTACAGTGCTGTGTTTGTAAGTTGTATTCTCTTTTTATACGCAATAAATACCCATTCTGTATTCACTCCCACCCTTACCTTACCCAGTAATGGAGACCACACCGTGCTGGAGTGTAAAATCTGCCGTAGCAGCTCCTTTATTAAATAACAAAATATATATATAAATAACTTTATAAATAACTTTATAACCAATAAACAACAAATATCAATAGATAAACATCATCAATAAAAACGTGACGTAGGCCTATAATAGTGCATTACCCCCCCCCACCCAAATTACCATAATCAACAGCTCGTGCACTGCGGTCAACTAACTGTAACTAGGCCTCAAGCTTACTTATTTCCAAGTTCCCGAAACCTTTCCCACTGAAACCGAGAGAGAGCATCAGCGACCACGTTCTCAACTCCCGGCAAATGCACCGCATGCATGAAGATGTTCATCTGCATGCACCGCAGTACCAGGTGTCTCAACAGCCGTATCACCGGAGGTGATGCCGCCGATACCTTGTTGATCACCTGAACCACCCCCAGGTTGTCGATGTGGAAGCGGACCTTCCGATCCCGGAAGAATTCACCCCACAGCTCAACCGACAACACTACCGGAAACAGTTCTAATAGCAACATGTTCCTGAGCAACCCCTCCCGCTTCCAGCTATCCGGCCAAGGGCCTGCACTCCAGCGCCCCTTAAAGAAAGCCCCATAACCCGCTGACCCCGCGGCGTCTGTGAACAACTCGAGATCGAAGTTGCTCACCGGTCCCGTCATCCATAAGGCCCTCCCATTGAAATTGTCCAGAAACACGTGCCACATTCGCAGATCACTCTTATGTTCTTTCGAGAGTGTCACGTAATGCCTGGGCGACTCAATCCCCCCAGTGCTGGCTGCCAGTCTCCGGCTAAAAATCCGCCCCATCGGGATAATCCTGCAGGCAAAGTTAAGCTTCCCCAACACTGACTGTAGGGCTCTCAACTGCACTTTGCGCCGCCCCACCAATGCCCGAACTTCCGCTCTCAATGCCACCAATTTAACCTCCGGCAGTCTGCATTCCATTGCTACTGAATCGAGTACTATCCCTAAGAAGCTGATCTCTGTCCTGGGCCCTTCCGTCTTGTCAGGTGCAAGCGGAATGCCGAAATCCCCTGCAATCCTTTCCAACGTTGTAAGTAACACCGCGCAAACCTTGGATGCGGGCGGGCCGACGCACAGAAAGTCGTCCAAATAGTGGATCACTGAATTCAAACCAGACACGTCCCTCACCACCCATTCTACAAACGAGCTGAAACATTCGAAGAATGCACACGAGATAGAGCAACCCATCGGTAAGCACTTATCCACGTAGTATTCCTCCTGCCACCTGCAACCCAATAAATAGAAGCTATCGGGGTGAACAGGTAACAAACGGAAGGCCGCTTCTATGTCTGTCTTTGCCATCAGGGCCCCTCTACCATACTTACGCACCCAAAAGAATCGTGACACCGGAGAGTTTGTTCTTTGTGCTTGGAGGGATCTGGAGCGTGCAGAAAAGGATCTGTTTCTCCCATTAGCCTATTCTGGTGATTCCATTTATCTACACAGCATTGATTACCCCATTTGGGAAATGCCCTTGTGGCCCTATTCCTACAGGGGTCTGCTTTGGGAGGTAAGCAGCTAATATTACCAGTGGTGGTGGCTCTTCACAAAGTCACCTATATGATATTTTAACATTTGAACAAGCACTTTATATGAACACTTAATATTGGTGCTTGTGATTTGTTATTTGATTATTTTAGTTTTAGAGCTTCACTATTTTATTAACATGTGTACCTTGTGGGATTTGATAATTTGACCCTGAGTGTTCAGCAGCTTGTAGGTAATTGATTTTAATTGCGCTGATTGATATTTATATAAATTAAAATTTGTGAGCAGAATTTTTATTTTTTACTGCAGAAAAATCATAGTACTTATTTTTTGCAATAAAGGATTCTTACCTTCTTCACAAACTGTTTACAATGAAGACTAAGCTGCACATGTGCAGCTCAGTGTACAATGTTGGCATGTGCTGGGTGCAAGGAATAATGCATTCCCATGCACATGCGTGGGAGGTACATCATCCCAGCCTGGCCAATCAGGATGGCTAAGGATCTTGAATCTAGAAAAAGTCAGAGAGGCGATCGCATGTGAGGCTGCAGACGTCACATTGCTGGAGCGGAGGGGAGTATAGTTCCAATTTAAGTTGATTATAGGAGCTATATTGTTCTGCATACAGTATATATACAGTGCTTAAAAATTCAAGGAATTTTTTTTAACAGAGTATAGCATCAAGTCAATCAAACTCCTGTGATATTGATCTGGTCAGTTAAGTAGCAGGAGGGGGTTGTTCATTTCATTAACACCAAAGCAGCTGAAACTGATTAACAACAGGTGCACTAGATGGGGAACAATGAGACAACCCCAAAAACAGGAATGGTTTTACAGGTGGAGGCCACTGACTTTTTTTTTTTTCCCTACCTCAGACTTTTGTTTCATAAGCTGTGAGTGTTCCCCCCCCGCCGCTCAGGACTAGGGTGTCACTACTGGTAGCATGAGGCGATACCTCTTCTCCTCCACAGGGCAGCAGGGGGGACACAGGCTGCAAATGGGGGGGAGACACAGGCTGCACTAGGGGGGGGGACACAGGCTGCACATGGGGGGGAGACACAGGCTGCACAAATGGGGGGGGGGGCACTGGCTGCACATGGGGGGGGGGGGACACTGGCTGCACATAGGGGGGGACACAGGCTGCAAATGGGGGGGGGACACTGGCTGCATTAACGTTAAGGTTGTTAATATTTTTATAACTTAATTGCATAAAACATTAAAGGGGTAATTTAATGAGATAATTTATGAGGGGGGTTTAGGGGGGGGACAGGGTAGGGGTTGGGCGGGGCAATGGGGGGGGACACAGGCTGCACATGGAGGGGGGACACAGGCTGCACACATCCCATGAGGCATTGCAAAACTCTGACATTCACAGACATGGCTAGGCATGATGTGAATTGTAGTTCCTGTACAACTGGAGGGCCATAGTTTGAAGACCCCTGCTATAGAGGTTGCACAGGCAGTCGGACTTCGCCAGGATGACGCATCAATACATGCCTCTGCCAGAAGGTTTGCTGCGTCTCCCAGCACAATCTCAAGAGCATGGAGGAGATTCCAGGAGACAGGCAGTTACTCTAGGAGAGCTGGACAGGGCCGTAAAAGGTCCTTAACCCATCGTCAGGACCCGCATCACCAGCAGACCACTGGTGTGAATGTCTCTGACCAATCAGAAACAGACTTTAGAAGTAATGTATATGATTGTATTTTTATAGGCTAACCTTTGGAACTTTGTTGAAACTGAAATGTTTCTTTGTTAAGTGTGGTCTTTATTTTTTCTTAAAAATAATAAAAAGTGTTAATAACAGAAACAGACTTCACGAGGGCCTGACATCCTCTAATGGGCTATCTTATCAGCAGTATTGCACTATGATTGTCTCTTTTTCCCTTGTTTTGGAAAATTCTCTCTTGGGAGATAAGTGTTGCAGATTAAAAGCCCCATAGGAAGATACTTGATCCAGAGATCCAGACTACGCTGGGGAGCAGTGTCGCATATATTGGAGAAGATCCATCCATGCAAGCACTCTCGCAGCTGAAATCGAGACTCATCAGACCAGGCAACGTTTTTCCAAACTTCTATTGTCCAATTTTAGTGAGCCTGTGTGAATTGTAGCCTCAGTTTCCTGTTCTTAGCTGACAGGAGTGGCACCCGGTGTGGTCTTCTGCTGCCATAGCCCATCTGCTTCAAGGTTGGATGTGTTCAGAGATGTTATTCTGCATACCTTGGTTGCAACAAGTTTTTTTTTTGTTACCTTTCTTTTTTTTTTTAACAGTAAAGTTTTTATTTCAAAAGTAAGCAAGTGTACAATAGTAAACATGGATACAATCAATAAAGCCGTAAATATACTTTACAGGTTGCAGGTAACATAGGCGTACTTTCTCTTTTCCTGTGCTATAAAGTTTATGTGTTCGGATAGCCCTTTTAAGAAACGTTTTTCAATCCTACCAGCAATAAACTTTGCTAATCGTCGGGCCTCCTCAGGGATTGCTTTACCTAAGCTATAATATCTTAACATAACTCCAGAGAAACAGATCTATAGAGGAGAAAGGGTGCTATCAAGAGACGATAGCACCTAGAGAAAGAGGAAAAGTAGAAGGAAGAGGGGTTTGGGAGCGGGGAAGGATTGGAGGGGGGAAGGGGGGGACTGCTCCTAAATTCCTGGTCTTCATGGTATTTCTTTTTCATCTCTGCATCAGCTCCTCATGTCTATGTGAATATTTGAAAATGATCCAGGGTTGCCAGGTACTGTTAAATTTTTCCACCTGTTCTTGTGCTATTGCCCTGAGCTCTTCCATTCCATATAGGTTGTGAATCTCCCTTAACCATTCTGAGATTGAGGGTACAGTGGTGCTTCTCCAGTATCTCGGGATGACAGCCTTTGCCGCCGTCAGCAGAAACCTTGTCAGTGAATTCTTATATTTTTTCATAGAGCAGTTGGTAATATGTAGCAAACAGCATGCCGCATCTAGTTGGATTCGTGTGTCGGTAATGTGTTTTATCAGTTCATTTACTTGGGCCCAAAATGTGCTGAGTAGACCGCATTCCCACCATATGTGATATAGTGTGCCCTTTTCTTAGTTGCAGCGCCAACACTCCTCTGGCACCGCTGGTGCCCATTTATGTATTTTGGCTGGGGTGTTGTACCAGTTCGTTAGTAATTTAAACGATGTTTCTTGTAGACGTGTGCTAACCGCGCACTTGTGAGCGAATGTGCAGGCTTGCAGCCACTGATCCTTTGTGAAGGTCCTATTCATGGCCTCTTCCCAAAACGTTTTGTGTTTATTTGGGCTTTGGAGATTGTTGGCCTGCAACCAAGCGTAAGTCAGCGAGATATTTTTTGTTGAGGTGTCAGCTAAGTTTGTTACCTTTCTATCATCTCAAACCTGCCCATTCTCCTCCGACAATAAGGCATTTTCCTCCACACAACTGCCGCTCCCTGGATATTTTCTCTTTTTTGGACCATTCTCTGTAAACCCGAAAGATGGTTGTCTGCGAAAATCCCAGTAGATCAGCCGTTTTTGAAATACTCAGACCAGCCCATATGGCATCAGCAACCATGCCACGTTCAAGGTCACTTAAATCCCCTTTCTGATGCTCGGTTTAAAATAGATGTCTAAATAAATCGAGTGGCTGCCATGCAATTGGCTGATTAGCAATTTGCGTTACCAAGCAATTACATATACACTGTACTATAAACAGTAAATAGAAGTAGTGTGACCTGCTGCGATGCGGGCATGCATACAATTATACGAACAGCCACAAATTGTAGCGGTGAAACGGTATTGTGGTCGTCTCTACCCACTGCAGTCAAAACGCCTGGGAGTACAAGACTCAAGAGTAAAACGTGTCAAGTTTATTATGGAAGGTAGATAAACATGGTTGTCAATAAAAATTATACTATTTGATTTAAAAAAAAAAAAAAAAGGAAGAAAGAAACATATACACAAATATAATTTCCAAAAAAAATAATAGTGTAACAAAAATAAATCCCTATTATATGCAGGTTGGCATCATTACAGAAACTCCCAGTCATCTGCAGGGAGATAATTAAAAAAAAATAATCCATATACAAATGTGTGCAGCAAATATAAGGGCGGCAAGAGATAAAAGTGCTGAACAACAGGTCCCAGCATCCTAAGGGATCTAGAAAACGGCAGTTGGTATTATTCAGCAGCTTAATTAACTGCGTTTGTAAAAATGCAAAATTGTGACGTTACAGATAATTAAATGTATTTTAAGACTATGCAAATTCCACATTCATGGTGCCTATGACAACCAGCGCCGGCAAAGACTAAGGCTGCCCATACACATTACAGTTTGACTGAACAAAATTCTTTAGAACTAACAATAGCCATGTAGGGAAAAACCTGGCCAACTGGATACAAATTAAATGGACTGTTCAGGTAAATCTCTTACACTACATAAGTGTTGGCAGACCTAAAAGGCAACTGTACAATCAGGTTGTAACTAGGGTTGACACTTTTTCTTCAAGCCAAACACTTTTTGCTGTGCACCGCTACTTTTCTTTTTTCAGCATACCCTATAGGATTGTAACAGACCTGGGACACCTTTGGGCACTCCAAAGAGAATAGTAATGCGGCCTGCATAGTGCTCCCTCGCCCTCCTATCAGGCTCTGTTTTCAGCCAAATTCCTGAATGAGTTCTAAATCGGCTTTAAAATAAGCCCTCACTAACCTCTGTAGCGGCAGGCACTGTGGAGTAATTAAAACCTCAAGTTCACAAGAGAACCAGTGAAATTGGAAATCTAGTCAGGTTCTAGCATTCTTTTCTCTTGCCTATTCCTGGGCACCTACTTTATGTTTATATTACCACACGGTAAAGACATGGATGAGAGCGTTTGGGGTGGAGGAACTTGACTGGCCTGACCTCAACCCGATAGAACACCTTTGGGATGAATTGGAGTGGAGACTGCGAGCCAGGCCTTCTTGCCAACATCAGTGCCTGACCTCACAAATGCGCTTCTGGAAAAATGTTCAAACATTCCCATAGACACACTCCTAAACCTTGTGGACAGCCTTCCTAGAAGAGTTGAAGCTGTTATAGCAGCTAGAGCAGTGTTTCTAAACTCCAGTCCTCAAGGCGCCCCAACAGGTCATTTTTACAGGATTTTCTTCAGATGAAACAGCTGTGGTAATTACTAAGGCAGTGAAACTGATCCAATCACCTGTGCAAAATAATGGAAAGCCTGAAAACATGACCTGCTGGGGCGCCTTGAGGACTGAAGTTGAGAAACACTGAGCTGGAGTGCTGAAGAATCAGGGATTGGAGTTTACCCATCAAGCTGTCAAAGTATAGTAAAGGTCATGGAAGCAGAGAACACTGTGCTGTTATAACCCAATCTCCATAGTCTTATCACATTAGTTGGATACATCAGTTCATTTCTGTGCGTATCTGAACTCTACCAGTCAGCAAAACATTACACAGCCTTTTCTTTGCCTGGTTACTTTAAGTGTGATGATCGATGAGCATTTCTAAAGAGTAACCCCATCCTCTACCCTAAATTGGTTAGCAACTATCCAAGGCAGTGAAACAATTGGCGTAATTTGTGTTCCATTGTGCTTGTACAGGCCTTTGAAGTATCTAATGTACCAGTTGGGAATGCGGTACATTGTTATTGTTGTGATGGGATTCTGTCTACAGAACACTTATCTCAGCATAAAACCCATCATTCCATGGCTTGACACTTTCCTCTGTGCACTGTTGACAGTTCCAGAGCTTGTATCATTTCTTTGCTTTCTTACCTTTTGATGCCACATTTAAAAAAAATTGGAATTTAAAGCACAACTGAACTTTCAGTTTAACCCTCTTAGCACCGGCACCTCGCAGCCCTTGAGGTTTTGGATGCCGGGAGGTGGGGCGCAGCTTAAGATAATTTCCAGGTTTGAACCCCTTGGTGCCGGCCATACGCAAATATGCAGCCTCTTAGCGCCTGGTCCTTACGGCTGAGGGGGGCGCATATTTGCGTAAAACTACTACCAATACACCTGTGCCGAGAACAAGCGCGCTGCGTGCTCCTGGCACAATTACTGTCACCTAACCGAAAGCCCTCGATTGCTCCTTGCGATCAGGAGTTTTCAGACCATGCAACCGGCAATCACTGTGGTCACGTGGTCTGAAAACTCCCAATCGCAAGCTTTCCATTAGGCAAAGGCAACTGTCTGGAGCGTGTGCGCTCTCGGCACAGGTATATTGGCAGTAATTCATCTAAATATGCAGCCCCTCAGCGCTAAGGACCAGGCGCAGAGAGGCCGTATATTTTCATACGGCCAGCGCCAAGAGGTTAAATCCGCTGCATAAAAAAAGCTTGTGCACAGCCAGCATGTTGTAGATTGGGGCCCTTGCTCACGGCATGGAAACAGTCGTCTCCCTGTAGAAGTCTGACATACTTCCTAGCAAATCAGAGATAGAGCTCTCCAATCAGTAGGGAGCATGAGCTTTTTGATTTGCAGAGCTGTTCTGTAGGTCTGACATGGTAAGAGGCGTGGCCTCTTCAGAGAGACCAACAACTCTCACAACTGATTGGTGGGGAGGAGATTTAGTGTGAAAATAGAAAATTTTCATTCGCCATTGTCGCACAACTGGTTGGGCTTCACTCAGAGCCCATCCTTTTTTGAAGCCTATTAGAGCCTCTGGCTCCATTGACACCTGCCACCATCCGGATCCTATCTGCTAAAAACAGATGGATGGTGGATCGGACGACAGTCAGATGGAAACAGACAGGCGGTCAGTGTACATCCCACCGCCCATAGAGGAAAGCGGGCTGTGTCAGTCTCTGTATAAGCGGACCCATCATCCTCCTGCTCAGCTGACATATTCAATGCTGAGCAGGCAGATCCACACATCTGAAGTGAGCCATACAAAATGGTAGGTGTGAACAGTTTTACCCCTCAATCTTTGAGATTTCATTGAGCCACTTCCCTTCCTCAGTACATTCATTGGCTGGAAGGTGACACTACTTCAAAAAAAAAAAAAAAGTAGATTACAGGAGATGTTTCAGGCAGCCGATTGGTTAATAAAAAGGTATACAAGGTCATTACTGTGCTCTGCTCTCCTGTTTACAGCAGGACTTGCTTGGTTGACACTACCAACTCTTGTCCAGACAAATTGCAGCTCTGCTTGGCTATACTTAAAGTGTTACTAAACCCACAACAGTAAAATCAGTCTGTATATGCAGTAAAGCATGCTTGTTATACTCACTGTGGAACCTAAAGGGTTAATCCTCTGCACTCTGTAAAAATGCTGTTTGATCCTGTCTTCTGACCCTCCCCTTCTTTCACAGTCCCCAATCCATCTCCTGATAAGACAGAGCCTTTGGAGCCACTCTGCACATGCTCAGTTTGGTGTGTATTGCTAGAGACTTTTTTTCTTCTTGGGAGGATGCATGTGGTCAGCACAGGGCCAATCAGCACTGTCCAGACAGAGGGTCAGGGGTCCTGCATCCTCATAGGACAGTCAGAGTAGAATGAAAACTCCTCCTACAAGCTTTAACCAGACACTGATAGAAGTCACAAGACTGCTATATACTGCTGATGAGAAAAGATATTTAATCAGTTTATAGTTACTAAAATAATTGCATTTCCATGCTCTGTGTACTGTGGGAGACCAGATATACGGAATGCAGGTTCTGGACTTAGTAACACTTTAAGGTCAATATAAAAATAAGATTTCAACTACTAGTTCTATTTAAAACCACTTTTGACAAAACATGTAACCATTAGGTTTATTTTATTTTTTATCTGCCTGGGAGTTCAGTTTTAAATGAAAAATTAAAGTAATGAATATGGTCTAAAAAGATTGCTTTAAGTCAGCAGAGGCCTTTTTGTAAAGTGCATCTCTAACCAAAACTTCTCTTTTAGAATGGGATAGAGTGGGGAAGGGTTAGAACCTCTGCTAGGTCTTTGTCAGTGACCCCCCCCCCCCCCCCCCACAGGGGAAGATCAGCCCTTGTTGTGTCCTGGCGACCATTGTCATGGGGCCAAAAAGTAGTTGGAAATCCAAAATTTTACAAAATTGTCACCAGAACCCGGATCAGAGAAAATCTAATGGGGGCAGCTTTTCGGTAAAAACGGTTATTGGGGGGGGGGGGGATTTTTCCATCACTTTGGGGAGATTTTCCCCTACTTCCTGTGCCCCCTAGGCAGGAAGTGAAGGAACACAAACAAAAAAAAAAAAAAAAAGAAGTTTAGCCGGAGACACACTTTATTAAAAAGGAAAAGGACAATGTGCAAAGTGTAGTAAATCCAATAATTTTTACTGATCCGTCATCCATAAACTAAAATCTGGCTACAATGGGTTACTATCCTCTTACATCTGCTCTTCTATACATATCATTGACTCAGCCGGTACTCACGTGTAAGAACAGGTTCTGATGAAGCAACCATTCCCCAACATGTCACATACAGGTGCTGGCACAGTGACCCAATTAGTAGGTTTAGCCTCACATTTCCCAGAAATGGTAGGCAATAAATGAGCCAAAGATTGGCTGCTTCCTTCTGAGCCTACTCACATTACAGTATATCTTTACCCACCTATGCACAGTAACCCAACTGAGCATACAATTAAAATAAAAACCAAAAAAAACTAAAACAAAAAAATAATGCATAAGAGAAGGGAGGGACGGGGCCAAGCTTGACTTTTACAGAAGTCAAGATCCGCACATAACTTCAGCTGCCTATATTTCTGCACCTATCGATTGTAGTGACAAGTATTTTTGCAACATATTATGAATTTGTTCATTTGTACATATGCTCAGAATTACCCAGATCACTTTAAATAAGGCCTGAAAAAGGAAATCAGTCTGGCACACAGCATTCAACAAGCAGAGGCTTTTTTGGGCATATCAAAAATAAATCAAATTTCATTTAAAACAATAAGAGAGAGAGATAGCTTTGCAACAGTGATTTTTGCATTGCAGTGGTTGCAATTTAAAAAAAGGAAAAAAAAAAAAAAACTTCATCTGTTAAAAACATTTCCATTTCTTGACCGTCATGGTTGATGCTTCTTCCCGGAGGAATGGTCATATTCCCCATAAAAACCGTACAACTAGACATTACAAGGAACAGCATGTGGCACATCCAGAATCTGGATTGGGCTCCGTGGATTGTCTTATATGGCTTTTGTGACCGCATTTAGAAATGCATTTTTCGGTTCTGTGGCTTTTTTTCCCCCGATTGTGCAGTTCTGTCATACTATAGTACTGGGGCCACGGAGACCCACGCCTCGCGCAAATTGTTCCAGAAGGCCGCTGATGGCTCCCGATGGGCTCGGGGACACAGGCTTTAGGCCAATGGCGGTGTTGTAGGCAGAGAGAAAGATGGACTTCACAGCCTCCAGTCGCGACGCCCTTTCGGACTGTGCCGACAGCCTGCAGGAAAAAAGGTGCGATTAGTAAAGTCAAGCGCAAAAAAATAAAAAATAAATAAGAATATTTAAAAAAATAATTAAGAAAATAAAAATAAAAAATAAAAAAAAAAGATGAAAAACAAACAAACAAAAACACACACATACACCATAGCATAATAATTTAGAAGAAGACATTGTTCAAAAAAAGAGATGTTGCAACACTAAAGAGGTTCTACAGAAAAAGTGAAAAGCTTTGCATTTACATTGTTAGGGGATTATACAGCCCTTGGTCAGTCATTTCCATGATGGCAAATAAGCTGCACCTGCCCCTACAAAACTAGTTTATCTCTGCCTGGTTATAAAGGCTTATGCTTATGCTTATGCTTACACACGATCAGAATTTTCGGGCAGCAAAAGACAGATGAGAGCTTTTCGTTGGAAAATGCGACCGTGTGTAGGCTCCATCTGACTTTTGCTGGCCGACTTTCCGCCAGCAAAAGATTGTGAGCATGTTCTCTATTTTTCAGACGGAAAAAGTTTCTATCGGAAATTCCGATCGTCTGTAGCAATTCCTACGCGCAAAATTCCTACGCATGCTCGGAAACAATTCGACGCATGCTCGGAAGCATTGAACTTAAATTTTCTCGGCTCGTTGTAGTGTTGTACGTCACCGTGTTCTTGATGGTAGAAAGTTCAGCGAACTTGTGTGACTGTGTTATGCAAGCCAAGCTTGAGCGGAATTCCGTCGGAAAAAACATCCAAGATTTTTTCCGACGCTTGTGTGTGCACGGCATTAGGCCTTATACAGCCCTCTGCAGTCTCTAAAAGGCAGGATCACCTTTTGGGATAAAAAAAAAAAATATATATATTTTATTTTTATTTTATAAGGGCTGTTACTAATTACAATTTTTGTGTTTGATTAATCTATTTTTTTTTTTTAATCAACTAATTTAGATTATAACGCACACACAGTTTATTTCAAAAAAATCCCCCCCCCCCCCATACTGTGCTGTCCACATCTCCCCCATACCTTAATATTCACGATTGTCTGCTCTGTCCGGAATAGACAGCAGGCAGACCCGTCCGTCCTCAGAGTAGACGGCACAAGCAGGCGGGCGATGACGTCAGCGCGCCGCTACTAAGCCGCCGTTGGGTGGACCAAGATGGCCGCGGCTCCAGAGATTATATATATATATATATATATATATATATATATATATATATATATATATATATATATATATATATATATATATATATATATATATATATATATATATATATATATATATATAGAGAGAGAGAGAGAGAGAGAGAGAGAGAGAGAGAGAGAGAGAGAGAGAGAGATCTCTCTCTCTCTCTCTCTCACACACACACATATATATATATTACACACACACACACACACACACACACACACACACTACTAGTAAAAGTAAATAAAAATACCATAAATCTATCCAGTAGTTTGGTTTGCGCAAAAGTTATAGCATTTACAATCAACATGCACTTATTGGGATTTTTGTTACCAAAAATATGCAGCAGAATACATATTGGCCTAAATTGATAAAGAAATTACCGGTAGATTTTTACATTTTTTTTATTGGGAAGGTTTTAGCAGAAAGTAAAAAAAAAAAAAAAAATGTATTCCAAAAGTTTGGCCTTTTTTGTTTATAGCGCAAAAAAAAAAAATACTGCAGAGGTGATCAAATACCACCAAAAGAAATCTCTATTTGTGGGAAAAAAAAAAGGAAGGGCAGCCCATGTATACAAGGCAGATTGCTGTTCTGTCAGTAAGGCATGGGATCCTGGGTTCCTGCAAAGCAGGGACATGGATCCATGCCTTCCCCTAGTAAAAGCAGCTCCCACACTACACTAAAAACACTGGTTAGGCACACTGCTAACCCTTTGATGTTAACCCCTTCCCAGCCAGTTCCATTCGTTTCCTGGAGAATTTCAGTGCCTGGTAGTCCAACTGACGCAATCAACTATGGGTGGCAAGGCGCTGTCAAAATATCTCTGGGATAAAGTTGTAGACAGGCAAGTCAGGAGATGGATACAAAGAAATTGCAAAGTGAAGTCTATTATTAAGAAGTGGAAGGTATTTGGCACAACACAGACCCTCCCTGGATCAGGACGTCGCTCCAAACTGGATGAAAGAACCAGGAGGAAACTGGTCAGAGGCTACCAAGAGACCTACAGCAACTCTGAAGCAGTTGTAGGAATTTATAACAAAGAGTGGTAATTGTGTCCATGTGACAATATCACAAATTCTCCAAAAACGTGGCTTAAATGAGGAGGGGGGATGCAAGAAATTTGAGAAGAAAGGCCACATGCAGTCACCACTAAGTTTTACCAAAACGCACCTTGAAGATTCCAAGCCACTTGGAAAAAGGTGGTGGTTCTGGTCCGAGGACAATAAAATTGAATTTGGCCCCAAAACCAAATGATATGTCTGGCAGAAATCCAATACATAACATCTATGAGGGGCGCTAATTTGAAACAAACAAATCCTCTGATAATTTGAAAAAAAAAAAGTGCAATAAAACAGTTAAACTTGTGATAATGTGAAAAGTCCTTGTAAAGTTCATAATGAATCTTTTATACATCTTCGTAAGAGACCTTTTGCTTTAATTACAGCCTTTAGTCTGTTGGGATTTGTCTCTGCTATCTTTGCACATCTAGACTTTGCAATATTTGCCCACTCTTTGCATAACTGTTCCAATTGTTAAATTTGATGGTGACTGTTTTGTTTGTGGACTGCAGTCTTCAAGTCATTCCACAGATTTTCAATGGGCTTCAAGTCTAGGCTCTGAGGAAATTCACCTTTTCCCTCCTTCAATCACTGTGTGGTCATTTTTGCTGTGTGATTTGGGTCATTGTCCTGTTGGAAGGTAAACCTTCTTTACATTGACAACTTTCAAAAACCCCAATGAAAGGTTTACCATTTTTGTAATTGTCCAGGTTTTAAAGTGGAAGTAAACCCTCTGGGACCACTTTGACCTACAAGTAAGCCTAGATTAAGGCTTACCTGTAGGTCCAATAAATATCTCCTAAACCTACATGGTTTAGGAGAGATTTAGAAAAGAAAATGCACCGCTATCTACGGTGCATGCGCCGTAGACAGCAGGGCGCAGGCGCACTGCGAATGCCGAGATCACGGCGATATGCCGCTCTCGTGCGCATGCGCGGGAGTGACGTCATTGCCGCTCCAGCGAATCACAGCGCTGGAGCAGGGAGACCCGGAAGTCACTCCGGGTTTGATGGTGAAGCCGAAGATCGTGGATGTAGACCGCTACGGGGGCTTCGTTCTCAGGTAAGTCATTCATAATGAGCTAGTATGCTATGCATACTAGCTCATTATGCCTTTGCCTTGCAGGTTCCTATTTTTTTTTTTTTTTTTAAAACGGCTTTACTACCTCTTTAAGCACTATGGTGTTAAAAGTGTCAAGTGTTTTATTATTGCTGCGGTTAGTTCTTTAACAAACATTCTGATTTATGAATGTTACAATTGGGGCCGTTATTGTATTCATGCCATGCTATCAGCCAGGCAAGGCTGTGATGATAGGTGGATACTGCCCACTTTCCAATCAACCGCTGCCTTGGTTTCATATGGCATGGGCCTTAATCTGTATGGGAGAGCCGCATCTACATACATTTAAACCGCCTCATTTTTAGACTGTACCAACAGTAAGTCAAATGCAAAGAACATACAGCCAATAAAAAAAATAAAAAAAAAAAAAAAAATAAAAAAAAAAATCTAGTACCTTGAAGCACAGTTTTAAGTAAATAGCTAAAGTTTTAAAGCGGAGTTCCGCCGAAAAAAATTAAATAAAAAAAATAAAAAATGAAAGTCAGCAGCTACAAATACTGCAGCTACTGACTTTTAATAAATCGGACACTTACCTGTCCCAGGGTCCAGCGATGCGGGGGAATGAAGCCCCACCGCTCGTCTCCCCCTCCTCTCTGTGGTGCCGGCATTGTCACTGTGGGCACCCAGCTGTGGCTTCACGGCCGGGCACGCACTGCGCATGCGCAAGCCATGCGCTGTGACTGGCAATCCTCTGGGACCTGACTTTTCCCAGATGATTGCCGAGAGGGAGGGGGAAGAGGTGAAACTTCCTTTCGGTGCCGCGGTTCCCCCGGGAGGAAGTGGGAGCTGGAACCCTCTTAAAAAAAAAAACAAAAAAAAAAAAGGGGGGGTTTCCGCCCCCCCCCCCCCCCAAAAATGGGTTTTTGGGTGGAAATCCGCTTTAAGTTCTAGAATCCATGTAACCACAGGAATGTTTCCTTGACACATATCAATGAAGGGGCTACATCCTCCCATCAGGTGGAGGACGGCGGGAAGACAGCTGGCTGGAAGGAGGACAGTCAGGTTTCAGACACTTGTACAGTGAGCAGCTGAGGACAGACACGAGCACTAACCGCTCAATCACCGCAGCGACACAATGCCAAGTCCGTGGGGAAGCTGCTAGCCAAGCACACTTTCCTAAATTGCGAGATTGCTGACAATCACTGAAATGCCAGGTGCCTATTTTTAGTGGCAGCTGTTCCCGGTGCTCTCCAGCTGTCCACACTATGCATGTTTGAGCAGCTATACGCCAAGAGGGATCACAAAGAAAAAAAATGCTCCTGTATTGCAAAGCTGCGCAAAGGGAGGCTTTTCAATAATGGTCCATTTTAACTCATTGTTTGCAGTAGCTAAAAGTATAAAAAGAGTACAAGTTAGTTTTGGCCCCTTCTCCTAACCCAGAGATGGCGAACCTTGGCACCCCAGATGTTTTGGAACTACATTTCCCATGATGCTCAACTACAATGCAGAGTGCATGAGCATCATGGGAAATTTAGTTCCAAAACATCTGGAGTGCCAAGGTTCGCCATCACTGTCCTAACCCATTCATGACCATGACATTTTCGTCTTTCGGCTCTGCATAACTTTAAGGAAACCTTTCAGAGAATGATTATGGGGATCCATTACTGACCTGCTTCTAAAATGCTAGCCTTTTTAAACAAACCTTTCAAAAACATCACGACCTAATTCAAAACGGATAGGCTTCACAATCAATGCCACCAAGCAAAGTCACACACATTATAATGTATTCTTACATGTTCCCCTACTTTGGTCATCTTTAAGCTGGCCATACGTGGATTGAAATTTGACCAGTGCGGCAGGGACCAGCGGAATTTCAATCCATGTGTGGCAATTGAAGTTTTACCCAAGTTAACATCTTCTGTTCAACAGCCCTGTGTATTCTGACAGCGCAAGCCCCTGCCCTCAAGGAGCTTACAATCAAAACGGTTCCCAACTCACATTTATGCATATACTTGCTAGTGTCAATTTAGACAGGAGCCAATTAACCTACCAGCATGTCTTTGGAGTGTGGTAGGAAACCGGCTAACCCGGGGGAAACCCATGAAGGCACAAGGAGAACATGCAAACTTAGTCAATAATTATTGAAAAAAGCTAGCTGGGCTGATATGGGGATTTCTTGAATGATTAACCACTTCCTGCCCGCAGTACGTCATGACGTCCTTGACTTTCAGTGGGGATATCTGAATGATGCCTACAGCTGCAGGCATCATTCAGATATTCTTTTCTGCCAGCGATTCTGTGCACCATAAGAAATATCATTGCGGCAGTTCAACCGCTTGATTGTTCTTACAGGCGACGGAAGGGGACATCACCCCCCCTCCTGCCACCCTCTGGTGCTTCTCTGGGGTCTCCCATGCCATCAGGGACCTGGTGAAAGAATCCACCGCCGCAGAAGAGCATACAGATTTCCAGTGACCAGATGGTCACCAGTCATCTCTTTGACTGTCAGAGGCCCGGGCGCGATGTTATTACATCAAGTCTGGGACATGTCAGCAAAACGACGATCTCCGCTGGAACGCATCAGATCTGTTATTTTTTTAGATCTGATGCTTTCCAGCATGGAGGAGAGATGTGGGGTTTTATAGACCCCATAACGAGGACCTGTCTCTCTCTCACACACACACACACACACACACACACACACACACACACACACACACACACACACACACACACACACACACACACACACACACACACACACACACACACACACACACACACCATTCCTATTACAAGGGATGTTTACATTCCTTGAAAATAGGAATAAAAGTGATAATAAAAAAATAAAAAAAAGTTTAAAGCACTCCCGTTCCCGTGTGCTCACGCACAGAACGAATGCACACGCAAGTCCCACCCACATATGTAAACGCCGTTCAAACCACACATGTGAGGTATCGCTGCATGTGTTAAAGCGAGAGCAACAATTCTAGCACTAGACTTTCTCTGTAACTGTATGTAACCTGTAAAAAATGTTAAAGTGTCGCCTATGGAGATTTTTAAGTACCGAAGTTTGGCATCATTCCTTGAGTGTGCTCAATTTTAAAAGAGTGACATGTTGGGTATTTGGCGTAACATCTTACATATTCTACAAAAAAATTGGGCTAACTTTACAGTTTCGTTATTTTTTATTAAAAAAAAAAACAAAAAAAAAAAACACGGTTGAAAAATTGTTGCAACGATCTGCTAAAAAAACATATATAATGTTTGGGGGTTCCGAGTAATTTTCTAGCAAAAAAATAAGATTTTTACATGTAGGAGAGGAGTGCCAGAATAGGCCCAGTATGGAAGTGGTTAAGGATTGCAGACCTGGCTTACAGTACTGAGGCCACAGGCTCAGCCTTACACTTGAGGTACCAACATGTTCACAAAGTGGGTAAAGCAAAATGGCACCACACATATCCTAAGGCCTGGTTCACATCTATGCATTTAGTGCGTTTTCAGTTTTGCAGAAACACTACAGTCCATTTAACATGGTTTCCTATGTGTCACGTTCATGGATTTTATTGAAGGGGCCAGGGACTTTTCTGTTTTTTGGTTCCGTAGACTTTAATGGATCAAAAATGTGTATTGAAGAACGCACCTGGAATATGCAACCTGCATAGGTGTGAACCAGGCCTAAATTCCAAGTTCCCAAGAGGCTTTCTTCAGGTCAGTGATGTGGAATATATTAAAGCTTGAGATAATAAAGGCAGCAAGCAACTTTTTAGAAAGAGCCAGTACACATTTGTTTAAAAACATGCAATTTATGAGGTTGGTTACCCTTTAACTGCTACAGGGTCTGGATGAATATCTGGGAGATGGCTACCAACAGGCCTTGAGAATGACAGCCCAGACCTCAAAAGTAAAAATAAATACATTTACAGTTTAAACTTCCAAAAGATTCCGTCTTGCAATTTGCACACATTTTCCACACTGTTCGACTAGACTGGTGACACATGTGGTTCCTAATTAAGGCAATTTATTTTCTTGGTTCAGCAGTTCAGCTACCTATACCATCTACCCCCCTCCAGCCTCCTCTCGAGTTTGAATCGCCATCATCACCTCTATCCAGTGAGGCGACTCAGGCAGCATTAATGAGTATGTCCGTTTTAATGGAGGGTCCCACAGTCCCAATTAGGATTTTTAAATTTATTTTATACCATGTTGATGGCAGAAGCTACAGTTGGGAGATCTCTCTGCCGGAGTCTCCAAGAAATTGCATAAGACAGGAGAATCCACTAGAAGCCACCATCTAGAACTATTGTCATTTTTATTAACTAGACTAGGGGTCTCCAAACTTTCTAAACAAAAAGGGCCAGTTTACTGCCCTTCAGACTTTAGGAGGTCCAGACTGTGGCCAATGGGAGTAGAGAAGGTCCCAATGTCAGTGTTTAAAAACAACGCCCCATCTTTGGGGTCAGTGGGAGGAATTGTGTCCCATCATTGGTGTTGTTGGGCCCCATAGCGGTTTCATGGGAAGAAATTGTGCCCCATCATTGGTGTCATTGTGAGAAATTGTGCCCCATCATTGGGAGAAATAGTGCCCCCACCATTGGTGTCCTTGGGCCCCATCGTTGGTGTTATTGGGAGGAACTGTGTGCCATCATTGGGCTCCATTGATTGTGTCATTGTGAGAAATTGTGCCCCATTATTGGTGTCATTTGAAAAATTTGCGTCCCATCGTTGGTGTCATTGTCATTGGGAGGAATTGTGTCCCTTCATTGGTATCATTGAGAAAAATTGTGCACCATTATTGGTGTCATTGGAGGAATTGTGCCCCATCAGTGTTAGTGAGTGGAATTATGCCCCTTCATTGCTGTCAGTGGGGTGAATAGTTGGTACCAGTGGATGAAATAGTGCCCCAAGGGCCGCATCTGGCCACCGGGCCAAAGTTTGGAGACCACTGAAATAGACCCTTTATTGAGCTGCTGAAAATGGATTATGAGAAATCTTTTGGGTACCAGACCCACAGGGGGATTTTATGGCTAAATCAAGTAAATTTTCCTAAACCCACACCCTAGCGTATTAAAACTTCATTTGTAGTGACAGTGCCATCAGTTCCGCCTGCTGCTGGCGAACTGAGCACCTGACAACCTAGATCCACTTACAGGCCATTGTTAGACTTCTCGTCTGTGAAGCTGAAGGGTAGGAAGGGTCCGGCACTCAGGATACCATGGTCATTAACACTCCCACCCTCCGATACCATCTGCCAGCTGCCATAGTCTGTAGAGACGGATGATCCGGGCAACGAAAGGTCCGCTGATCTGCGGCGAAGAGAAAGAGGGAAGACCGTGCAATGAGTGTCTTCTACAGCTAAAAATATTAAGACGGCCCCCTCCATGTCTCTTGAGGTGCCATTAGGTTGATAGCTGCTCATCAGGAGAGAGCCAGGGAGGAGGAGCGGCCAGCCATTGCCCCCTCTCAGATTTAAGCAACCAATGCCAAGCCTAGAAGCATGCAACACCAGCACCCAAAGTGAAAAGACTCAACCAAATTATTTTTGTTATGGTTAACCAGAACCAGAGCAGAGGCTGCAAGCAAGTCAGAAAGCCAGAAGTACTGCAGGAGATTTGTGCATGGAAAAAAAAAAAAAAAAGGGAGACATGGAAAACTGTCCGGTGTGCGGAAGAATTGCTGCATGCTTTCTTTCTAAACAAGAGTTAAACAATTTCAAAAAGGGCAGGCATGACTTCAGCTGATTTTAACCTGTTAGTTACTAGAAGAAATGGCTTTACAACCTGAAAAGAGACTGAATAGGTATAGGGAAGACATAGGAGAAGCAAGAGGGGAAGCAAAAGGAAAGGATGCATGGAAAGTAACCGACAAGTGGAAAAAGGTGAGCAATAAAGCAATGAATGGGGAAGAAAGAAGACAGAAAGACGAAAGAAAGAAAGAAAGGACGAAAGAAAGAAAGACGAAAGAAAGAAAGACGAAAGACGAAAGAAAGAAAGGACGAAAGAAAGAAAGACGAAAGACGAAAGACGAAAGAAAGAAAGAAGACGAAAGAAAGAAAGAAAGAAAGAAAGAAAGAAAGACGAAAGACGAAAGAAAGAAAGAAAAAGAAAGAAAGAAAGAAAGAAAGACGAAAGAAAGAAAGAAAGACGAAAGAAAGAAAGAAAGACGAAAGAAAGAAAGACGAAAGAAAGAAAGACGAAAGAAAGAAAGAAAGAAAGAAAGACGAAAGAAAGAAAGACGAAAGAAAGACAGACGAAAGAAAGAAAGACGAAAGAAAGACAGACGAAAGAAAGAAAGACGAAAGAAAGAAAGACGAAAGAAAGAAAGACGAAAGAAAGACAGAAAGAAAGAAAGAAAGACGAAAGAAAGACAGAAAGACGAAAGAAAGAAAGACGAAAGAAAGAAAGAAAGACAGACGAAAGAAAGAAGGACGAAAGAAAGAAAGATGAAAGAAAGAAAGAAGACGAAAGAAAGAAAGACGAAAGAAAGAAAGACGAAAGAAAGAAAGAAAGACGAAAGAAAGAAAGACGAAAGAAAGAAAGAAAGACGAAAGAAAGAAAGAAAGACGAAAGAAAGAAAGACGAAAGAAAGAAAGAAAGAACGAAAGAAAGAAAGACGAAAGAAAGAAAGAAAGAAAGACGAAAGAAAGAAAGACGAAAAAAAAAAAGACGAAAGAAAGAAAGAAAAAAAAGAAAGAAAGAAAGAAAGAAAGAAAGAAAGAAAGAAAGAAAGAAAGAAAGAAAGACAAAAGGACGAAAGAAAGACGAAAAACGAAAGACGAAAAGTTAGTAGAGAAGAGGGAATGGAAAAGGATAGGAATGATTGGGGGAAAAAAAAAGAAAAGGAAATCAAGTAACGAAGGAATGAATGGGAGGGGCTAAATGAATGGGGGGAAAGGGAGAGAAAAGAGCATGGAAAGGTCAGAAGGTGGAAGGGAAGGCAGCAATAAAGCAAAGGGGAGGGAAAAAAAAAAATAAAGAAAAAATAAATAAAGAAAAGCATAACAAAAAAGGGGCACAATGGAGCAATTAAGGCAATACATTTGGATAGGGAAGGGAAGAGGGCATTACAAAAAGGACCAGAAGTAGTACAGTGGTACTAAAAAGGGGTGGAGAGAAGGTATATGCAATAGACTAACATGCAAAAATACATTGTTACCCTACAAGGCCCAACTGGAAAACCAGTAAGTTCACTACTAGAAGCTGAGCTCTATTTGGCTGTTGTGGTTTATAGTTCTGTATTTTTCCCTGCATTTCTTCTTTACATAAAAAATCAACCCTTCTTTTTTTCAATGGCTACAAAACCTGGCACAAAACGTAACTATTTTGCTTGACAATTGACAGCAGCGTTAATAGTGGACTGAAAATACTCCTGTCTGTCCCCATAGACCCAGTTATTCCTCCTCTGGGCACTCTATCCAGCTTTTTGAACAGCAAAGAGAAGTGTAATTGAGGCAATCAATCACACTACACATCGTACCTTTCAGTGAATCAGTGAAGTTTAGATAAAATTACAAGGAAGGCTGGTATAAAACAGTTTTTTTTCACCATTCAGAAGTCGATCTACTGAAATTCCATATCGATGACATTGCTATTTATTTGGCATATTGCACAGAAAGGAGTGTATAATAAACAGCTGAGAGAGAAGATTATGAGCAACACAATTTAGTTTACAATCTTGAACGAAACAAAGCTTTCAAGCGCCATCTTTAGGTTCCCCCTATCACCCACCCCTTATCTAAATGCCCCGTTTACTCACCTAAAGCCATGGTCACGGAATGCTCCACTCTAGAGTCATCTTTTTCTGGCTATAAGGGAAAGGCATCGTTTTGGCAGTCCAGTGGTGGGGTCCTCTCAGGATCCAGAGGAGTATGCAGTAATGACGCCACCACAAGGTGATCATCAGTGACTGGCCAGTGCAAGCATATCTGCAGCTCGGGATTAGCAGGCCCCCTACACCTAAGAGACCATGTTGGTGAGGGATGGATGGCGGACAGAGTATCATCTTGCTTCACAAGGCAAAAAAAAGTTACTTACCGGGAAACACCCTTTTCCAGTAGTCTTCCAGAACAGCACCTCAGAGAAGAACTCCCCACCCCTGACCAAGGAAACACGGCATGGACATCAATTTAAAAGTGTCTCCCGCCAGCCCCTCAGTTCGTTCAGACCAACTCCGGCTGCCAGAGAACGCAAAGCGCAAGACAGTAACAAATGCACGCCTGAATCTTCACTTGAAGACAAAAGAGACAGGTGGGCAGTTGCTGCTGTCCTGAAAGACTACTAGAGAAAGTTACCGGTAAATGTAAGGTGAGGTTTTCCCTGGGGCATCTTTTAGGACAGCACCTCTGTGGGGGGGGGGGGGGGGGGGGAGTCAGAGTACTTACCAACTAGGGTGGGACTATGGCCTGCAGGCCTTCTCTTTGGTCATCATTAAAGCTGGATACACACTATACAAATTTTCTGTAGATTTTTTTCCTTCAGATTTACCAAAATCATATGGGAGGTCAAACCTTAAGAGTTTCAATTTGTATGCAATCAGGCAGGTCCTCTACATGGTTCTGGTAAATCTAAAGGAAACCAGACAACTAAAGTTGTATAGTGTGTATGGGGTCTAAATCCAGCTTGTAGTGCTTGGGGGGAGGTGGAAAAAAACTGCGGATCTACAGATCTTCCCTAGACTAGCACCAGCCCTTTCTGCAAAGGATTCCACTAGTTGAATGTGCAGATTCCCTCAGGAACTTCTAGCCCCCTAGTCACAAAAGCCGGCCATATTGGTAGCTTTAATAATCTTGACAGCATCTGCCTAGAAGCCTTCTAACCTTTCTTGGCTCCCGAAAAAAAAAAAAAAAAAAAAAAGTAAATCAGTCTTCCCAAGCTCCTTGGTTAACAGAAGATGGTGTAAATATACCTTCTTATATCCAAGGTGTGAAAACGTCTTTTGATCACAAGAGGGATTGAAACAAAAAAAGTAGCCAAAACGATTTCCTGGGACAGATGCCTGAAACCGCCTCGGCCACAGGGGGAACCAGAAACAGCCTTACCTGCAGGGTGGCACCAACCCCCACCCGTCTAGACCATCCCTGGTAACAAAAGAAGCAGATCCTCAAGACCTCCCCTGCCCGCAGGTGTGAACGCTAAGATGACCATCTGCAGGTAATGCCATCTTATACTTTACTGATGGACAGGCATCCCTCCATCCGGGCTTAGGTCTATGACTACTGTAGTTAGCAACCTTACAAGATCAACACACTTCTGACCGCCACTGACAGAAGCCTCAATTCTCTCCTCTGCAGGGTTTCCCCACCGGAGCAAACACTAGAATTTAGGAGCCGGCAGGAAACACTTTTTATAATGACGACCATGCAGCCTTTACTGGGTCAAAGCGAGGAGCCTTCTCTCAGAGATGCCGTCCTAAAATACTCCCTAGGGAAAAATGTGCAGGATGGGTTAAAAGCTTGAGGAAGTTGGTTAACATTTAAATAACATTTTAGGGGTTAGATTAACGTGACACCTAACTCTGTTAAATCTATTCAAGAATTTATGCCCAACTTTGTCTCTAAATTCTTATTTTATATTTTACTGCTATGATCTGACTTCCTGTTAGAGGGTGGCTACATTCGTTCTCCATGGCCCTACTGTATGTAGCAATGTGGTCACCCTCTTCCTCCCGAGATGTACTATGGGATTTTTATGCGTGTATCAAGCAGTGTACATGACCGAAACTAATGGGCACTATCCTTTATAAACAAACCAAAGTGAGGGGGCAAAAGGAGATGTTCAGAAGCTTAAAGCATGTTGAAAGGTGGCAGAAAAACATTTGAGAAAATACATTACCGTATATACTCGAGTATAGGCCGACCCGAATATAAGCCGAGGCACCTAATTTTACCACAAACAACTGGGAAAACTTATTGACTCGAGTATAAGCCTAGGGTGAGAAATGCGCAGCTACTGTAAGTGGAAAAGAGGGTCAACGATGCCCATTTGCAGCCTCACTGTGCCCATGCAGATGGACACAGTTGACTGATTTGGGGCCCTTTATCTCAGGGTCACTTAGTGCTAGGAACCCCATCTTTAGATATGTTGTAGTGCTAATTCCACTGGGTTGGAATACAACATTTGGGGTTCCTAGCACCAAGTGTCCCCGAGATATGGGGCCCCAAATTCGGGTCAGAAAATCTCAAGCACTTTTCTGCAGCAGAGAATTACATTTTCCGAACCGACTTTGGGGCCCCGTATCTCGGGGCCACTTAGTGCTAGGAACCCCATATTTGGATATGTTATAGTGCTAGGTCCACTAGGTTGGCACACCAAATTTGGGACTCCTAGACCCAAGTGGCCCCGAGATACGGGCCCCAAAGTCGGGTCAGAAATTTTTTTTTTTGCTGCAGAAAAGTGCTTGACTCGAGTATAAGCCGAGGGGGGCACTTTCAGCACAAAAAAATGTGCTGAAAAACTCGGCTTATACTCGAGTATATACGGTACATTGCTATTCAGTAGTGTAAGTTTATGGATTAGGTTTATAAAAAAAAAAAAGAAAAAGGATATTATTTAGTGTCACTTCAAGGTGCTCATGTATGGGGAAGGGTTGTTAAAAGAACTTTCGCGTTCGAGAGAAATTTAAAGTGCATCTAAAACCAAAAAAAAAACACAACATATTGCAGCTTTCCACTTTACATAGGTTGACTACACCAATTTTATTTTCAAGTGGTGATCCTGCCAGTACCTTGCTTCCTATCCTAGGGTGACAACACTCACTGTACGGTACCTATGGAGAAGCGGTGTAGTCTGGATTACAGAACACCTCTGTATTTTTATAATATAGGGGGAAGCTGTTCTGCAGTCCACAGAAGAGAACCGTGCAAGACTGAGAAAACATTGCTTGAACTTTCAATGCATCAGAGGGAGTGCCTACAAGTAGTTCAAAGTGCACCATATTTCTGGCAGGATCAACAGGCAATATTTGCATTTATTGGATAGATGCACTTTATTGCCAAAAGTATTGATCCGCTCTGCCTGAAAACAGGATGACGAATCCTCGCCTTTTTTTTAGTGGGTCCGATCGGGCCCAGGAGGCAGACAGGTGTAAACAGACAAGTCCATTCACACCAACTAGTTCAAAGGGATGACTGGACCTTACAATCAGGTCCATAAAAAAAAAAAAAAAAACACACACACACACACACCTGATCGGAACGCCCTTCTGAAAGCGGCCTAAAGCCCTGTAAAACACGACCGGTTTTCTCGTCGCAATAAACTCTGAAAGTTTTTCCCAACGAAATTCCACTGAAACTGTCTTGCCTACACACGATCACACCAAAGTCCGACCATCTAGAACGCGGTGACGTAAAACACGTACGACGGGACTAGAAAAAGTAAGTTCAATAGCCAGTAGCCAATAGCTCCCGTCTTGTACTTGCTTCAGAGCATGCGTCGTTTTTGGTCCATCGGAACAGCATACAGACGAGCGGTTTTCCCAACAGGAATGGGTTCCGTCGGAAATATTTAAAACATGTTCTATTTCTATGTTCGTCAGAATTTTCGAAAAAAGAAAAAAAAAAAAAAAAAAAGTCAGATGAGGCGCACACACACACACACACACACACACACACACACACACACGGAATATATGATGAAAAGCTTCCGTCTGACTTTCTGTCGGAAATTCCGCTCATGTGTACACGGCATTAGAGCGTATCATATACTAAATACGAATTAATTATACTCCGTTAATTGACATTAGGTATTGTATAAGAAAACATCAGAAGCAAAATCCTGGTTAGGAAATCAGTTATTTTCTATGGAATCACTAAAAAAAAAAAAAAAAAAAAAAAAAAAAAAAAAAAAAACTTTCAGCTATTTGTGGATCAGCTGCTAAGTAGGATCATTTAAGCAGTGTTTCAAGTGACAAACTTGCCATTGACAACAACTGCATTTACCTCTATGGCTAAGCTACAAAATCACTGAAAGTGAGTGATTTGTAGCAGGGCTCACCGACAAATGCTGTTGTGCTAGATTAACTTGTAGAAGAAATAATTTCTTCTTGACAAATCAACAGTAACTATAGTGATTAAAGCAGTATTAAACCCCCCAAAATAATAATATATTGCAGCTTACCATTCAATAGATGGGATGGCCGCATTTGTTTTTTAATTTTTAGGCTTTACAGGGCATCAGAAAAGTATTCACCCCCCTCCCCTTTTTCCATATTTTGTTATGTTCGAGTCGTATTCCAAAATGGAGTAAATTTATTATTATTTTTTTAATTAAAAAATTCTACAAATGCCCCATAATGACAAACGTGAAAGAAGTTTGATTTTTTTTTTTTATAAAATTGCAAACCCCCCCCCCCCCCCCCCCCCCACACACACAAATACCATTTACATAAGTATTCACAGCCTTTACTGATTACTTTGTTGAAGCTCCTTTGGCACCAATTACACCCTCAAGTCTTTTTGAATATGATGCTACAAGCTTGGCACGCCTATTTTTGGGCAGTTTCTCCCATTCTTCTTTGCAGGACATCTCAAGCTCCATCAAGTTGGATGGGGAGCTCGGTGTACAGCCATTTTCAGATCGCTTCAGAGATGTTCAATCAGGTTCAAGTCTGGGCTCTGGCTGGGCCACTCAAGGACATTTACAATTGTCCTGCAGCCACTTCTTTGTTATCTTGGCTGTGTGCTTAGGGTTGTTGCCCTGTTGGAAGATGAACCTTCTCCCCAGTCTGAGGTCTAGAGCAGGTTTTGATCAAGGATGTCTCTGTACATTGCTGCATTCCTCTTTCCCTCGATCCGGACTAGTCTCCCAGTTCCTTCCGCTGAAAAACATCCTCACAGCAGGATCATGCCACAACCATGCTTCACTGTAGAGATGGTATTGGCCAGGTGAGGAGCAGTGCCTGGTTTCCTCCACACGATGCTTGCCATTCAGGTCAAAGAGTTCAATCTTTGTTTCAGACCAGAGAATTTTGTTTCTCATGGTCTGTGAGTCCTTCAGGTGCCTTTTAGCAAACTCCAGACAGGCTGTCATGTGCCTTTTACTGAGGAGTGGCTTCTGTCTGGCCACTCTACCATACAGGCCTGATTGGTGGAGTGCTGCAGAGATGGTTGTTCTTCTGGAAGGTTCTCCTCTCTCCACAGAGAAATGCTGGAGCTCTGTCTGAGTGACCATCAGGTCCTTGGTCCCCTCCCTAAGACCCTTCTCCCACGATTGCTTAGTTTGGCCGGGTGGCCCGCTCTAGGAAGAGTCCTGGTGGTTCCAAACTTCCATTTATGGATGATGGAGGCCACTGAGCTCATTGGGACCTTCAAATGCTGCAGAAATGTTTCTGTACCCTTCCCCAGATCTGTGCCTCCATACAATCCTGTCGGAGATCTACAGACAATTCCTTGGACTTCATGGCTTGGTTTGTGCTCTGACATGCACTGTTAACTGTGGGACCTTCTATAGACAGGTGTGTGCCATTCCAAATCATGTCCAATCAACTGAATTGACCACAGGTGGACTCCAATCAAGTTGTAGAAACATCTGAAGGATGATCAGTGGAAACATGCTGTACCTGAGCTCAATTTTGAGTGTCATGGCAAAGGCTGTGAATACTTATGTACATTTTTTGTTTTTTTATTTTTACTATATTTGCAAAAAAAACCTTTTCACATTGTCATTATGGGGCATGGTTTGTAGATTTTTGAGGAAAATAATGAATTAATCCATTTTGGAATAAGGCTGTAACGAAAATATGGGAAATGTGAAGCGTTGTGAATACTTTCCGGATGAACTGTACTACGATGTCACCCAGCTGATGGCCTCCACCCCCCAACGGCACATCCATCCGTTTTTTCATACTCCTCTGCTGACTGTACATAAGCCAATGTGTAGAAAAAAAATCAGGCAGGTTCCATTGGACAATAAAGAGCCAAGAAGTAGTAAAGAGTAGAGTCTGGTTTGCATGAAGCTAATCAGGCCCAATTCATGCCACAAGATATGCAATTACCATTACCAAGCTTCAGAAAACACCACATTGTCATGCCAAGAAACCCACTCAGGATCAACACACACAACGTATATAAAACAAAGCAAATAAGAGTAGTTGATGTCTACTGTCTACTATCAACTAATCTTTTTCATGGCCTAAATGAGCCCAGAATCTGAAAGCTGGTCTCAAGCTCCTTCCCCTTAGTCCCTGCTGGCTTTTAAACAGTTCATACAAAGACCGACTTAAAGCAGAATTTTAGCCAAACAGCTAAATATGCAATTGATTCATATATATTTGAAGGTTTTACTTATAGGTAAAAATACTTCCAGTTCCACGAGACTTGCATACCTCTGGCAAAATGCCTAGGCAGTAGCACAACACCATTTCTAAAAAGGCACCCTTTTAGTTTTGGATAGAGTGGAGAGGGATAAAAACCCATCAGTTTTTTTTTTTATGGTGGTCTGTGCCCCCATTAGAGAGATTTGAGACACTAGATCTGGTGACAACCAGGAATTTCCTTACTTTGAAAGGATTTCTTCCCATTTCTGGTTTTGGCTATTGGACAGAAGTGCTCTACTACTGGAGCTTTGCAGCTTCTTGAGCCCCCCTGCTTGCTTACTGTACTAGAGCCTTCCTGTGTCCTCATCCATGCAGTCTGTACACCACCAGTAAGCCTGTCACAGACAAGACTTGGCAACAGAGACTGATTGGTTGAAGAATGGAAAGTGATGCATGGGTGGGAGAAGAGGCAAGGGTCAGGCCTGTATCAAATTGTCCAACCAATTGGAAAATCCTTTGTAATGCTATAACTGGTGTTGTCAAGGTTTGAAAACGCCAAATGCACTGCTAGCCAATCAGTTTCTGTTGCCGAGTCTTGCCTGTGACAGGCTTACTGGTGGTGTACAGACTGCTTGGATGAGGACACAGGAAGGCTCTAGTACAGTAAGCAAGCATATATTATAAATAATTATTTATTTTTTCATCAATTTAAGGTTTAGCCAACTGCATTTAGAATTTTCAGTTTCGGCATCAAAATTTTCATTTCAATGCACCACTAATGCATAAAAACATAAGGCAAACGCCCAAAAAATTAAGGATAGAGAAAGGTATCTTAAAAGAACAAACAAGGTGTCCATGGCCAACCTTAGGGCTTGTGTCAATGACACCAGTCTGACATTTTAAGATGCCTCCAAGACCATTCAACAGATGGGTGCGGTTGACCCGACTTGCATTTAACCTTTTTCAAGAGCGTTTTGCATTGCCATAGACTTGTTTGGGAAATGCAAACTCCCCTCAAAGCAAACAAATGCTCAGTGGCTTAGTCATTAGCACTTCCACCTGTGTTTGAATGCCAGCCATGAAACTACCTACATAGAGTTTGCAAGTTCTCCCTGTGCTTGCGTGGGCCGCCTCCAGGTACTTTAGTTATCTTCCATACTTTAAAGCGGAAGTAAACCCATCGATTTAACAGTTTCAAAACAGTTCGGCATGCCGAGAATGCTAAGGCCCCTTTCACACTGGGGCGGTTTTCAGGCGGTACGGCGCTAAAAATAGCGCCTGTATACCGCCTGAAAAAACCGGCCCCATTCACTCCAGTGTGAAAGCCGGCGGGCTTTCACACTGGAGCGGTGCGCTAGCAGGACCGCAACAAAAGTCCTGCTAGCTGCATCTTTGGAGCGGTGAAGGAGCGGTGTGTTCACCGCTCCTATACCGCTCCTTCCCATTGAAATCAATGGGAAACCGCGGGGATACCGCCCGCAAACCGCCGCTGCAGCGGCGCTTTGCGGAGGTTTTTAACCCTTTTGCGGCCGCTAGCGGGGGTTAAAACCACCCCGCTAGCGGCCGCATACCGCGGGTAAAACGATGGTAAAGCAGCGCTAAATATAGCGCTTCTTTACCGTCGCCGCCCCGCACCGCCCCAGTGTGAAGCCAGCCTAAGTGCACATTGGATGTGCTCTCCACCAAACTGTCAAACCATCCAATGGCTGGTGTCCCAACGGATCACATGTGCAGCACCATGGCAGTTGAAGATTAAACAGAGGCAAAGATGGCAGCTTCCTTGGCTGAAAAAGATAGGAGGGTTTACTTCCACTTTAAAGACATGCTTTGGGGCAGGTTAATTGGCTCCTGTCTAAATTGGCCCTAGTCGTTTGCAGGAGATTTTTTTTTAAAGTACCAAAGTCGGCGCCATTACATGAGCGTGCGCAATTTTAGAGTGCGACATGTTATGTATCAATTTACTCGGCATAACATCTTTCACATTATACAAACAAAAACAAAAAAAAGGATTGCGTTTTGGTCTGTTTTTTTAATTTGTGAAAGCGTTTTTTCCCAAAAAATACAACGTCTGAAAAATTGCTGTGCAAATACCATGCGACATAAAAAAATTGAAATGCCATTTTATTCCCTAGGGTCTCTGCTACCTAAAAATATAAAAAAAATAAACACACACAAAGCCATTATAGTCTCCCTATAAGAACCACAGCCTGACAAGGTAGGGGATAGAAGAGTAAGGGAAATAAATAAAGAGAAGGACCGAAGTCGAGTAGAAGATTCATCATTTTTGCATACTTCAGAAATAAGATAAAATGGTCAACGTACGAAGAAAAGGCTCGGCATGTGTCCCACCTTCGCTGCGGCACCTCCAATGGGCTGCTCCCAGCTCTCAGCAACACATCTGAGTGGTTAGAGGAGGAAGAACTGGATGACTTGGCTTCAGCTCCTGGTGGGTAAAGCAGATGCTCCTCTGCAGTCCTGCTCCACATAGCTGCGTGTGGGGAGGAGGTATGAGTCTTCTTCCTGCCACGTAGAAGAGGAAAGGCAAGATTAAATCAAGGCAAAAAAAGGCAACATACCAAATAAAATATAAAATGTTTCGCAAATGCATTTTCTTTTTTTTTTTTTTATTTATGTCAGGAACAAGGTCCTCATGGACCAACACAATACAGAGTAACATACAGTACAATTCTTGAACATATAGATTATATCACTTATTGTTACATATTGTTACAGCAACTACACACTTGACTGTATCGTGATGGTAGTAGGTATTAAGTCATAGAATAATATTATGTTAATGTTCTATATATATCGTGTGCAGCCTGTAGTGATGTATATTGGTGGAGAGTTATTGTCCCATGGGTCCCGTCCCCTACTCTTTTTTTCTTCTTTTAAAACAGGTGTTACATTTGTTCCATTCCGTGCTCTGCCTCCCCACTATGGGGGGCCGAGACGGACTGGAGTGAAGGAGGGAGAGGTTAAAGAACAGAGTATCAGAAGGAGAAGAAGTAGTGGAAGGGAAGTAGGGGGGGGGGAGCGGGGGGGAGGGGAATGTAGGTACAGTTATGTGTCCCACGACCATGGAGCATTTTGGAGTTTAAGCGGGTCACATCAGGAAACACATATACTTCTGATGCCTTACGTATCCTTTTTATGAGCCTCTCAGGGCTTGACCTTCGTCACAGTATATGAACATGGTCCATAGTTGCCATGTTTTGGAGAAGGTTTCCTGTCTCTTCTGTGCTGTGAGGGTGAGGTCTTCCATTATCCTTATGTCCTCCACCTTTTGGAGCCACAGGTCAATGGTCGGCGGGAGAGCAGATTTCCAGCACAGCGGAATGCAGGCCTTAGCCGCATCCAGCAAGTGTCGTATCACTGACTTTTTGTAGATTTTGTCTGGAATCTCTGAAGCATGTAACAGGAAAAACGCTGGGTCATCTGTAATAATTCGTTCCGTGAGTTTTTGGATTGTTTCGCGTATCACTGTCCAGAAGTGTGTCAGTTTGGGGCAGGACCAAAAAATATGTAGCAGGGTACCCTTTTCAGTTTGGCATCGCCAGCATCGGTCTGATGTTGCTGTGAATATCTTATGTAGTAGCGCTGGGGTTCTGTACCAACGTGAGATAATCTTATAGTTAGTTTCCTGTATCTTGGCGCAGATGGAGGATTTGTGTGTGTATCGGAGGGCGCGTTGTCTCTTAGTAGAGTCTAATTGTATCCCCAGTTCCTCCTCCCACTTAAGAAGCCCTGGGGGTGTGAAGTCGTCTGGTGGTGTATTTATGAGGGCGTAGGTCAATGAGAGCGTGTGTGGAAGATTCCCTGTGCCATTGCAGGTCTCTTCTAGTGTTGTCAGGGTTTGGTCTCTTTCCGTCGGGGGTGGAATGGAGCTCAGAAAGTGGCTCAACTGAAGAGCTCTCATGAAGTCTAGCTGGAATGGCCCTAAGGGGTCTGAGAGCGCAAATGCATTTTCAAGGAAACATTCACAAAAAGAACTATAGGGAGACCATAACTGTTGACCACTGTATTAGAAAAGGTCCATATACAATATAAACTAGTTGTATTTAGGCAGAACACCCAGCTGAACCTATTGTCTGGGATGAGGAAGGTGGGAGGCGGTTACTGTGATCTCTGGATCCTGTTTTTAAGATATCTGATGCTAAATAAACTTTAAAGGCGGACAAATACGGATCAAATTCGCTCCATGTATGGGCAGGCTGGTTGTACAGAAGTAAATTTACTGATCAACTTCTCTACAACCAGTCTGTTGGAAAACTCCTGCACGATCCGTGCCGCCAGAGCTGACCGGTGTATTCTGGTGGTGGTGGTGGTGGGGGGTGTCTCCCGGCTGTTAGAAAACAATAGAGAAGCGGGGAAGATTTCCCCCGCCCAGTGTGTATAATGAGAGAATCTCGTTTTTTTTTTTTTTATTTCAACCCGCTTGTTGGGGGGGGGGGGGGGGAGGGAAAATAGGTATACAGTGTAATCTCACCAGACTGCATGGCTCTGTGCTCCGAAGGTCATGAGGTCTACAGCTTCATAGTTATGATTTCCAAAGGCACTGGGGGAGTCCTCAGTTATAACAGAAAAGTCACTGCTCAGACTGGTGTTACTGCCACGATCCCGAGGTTCTGGAGAAGGAGATACAAAACACATCTCAGTTGAACACAACCTGACAACCTATGGCACAATGTTTTTGGAGGATGAACAAAAGAGGATGAACTTAGCCCTCCTAAATAGGATGCTGGAAACCAATCTTTAATCTTAAAAGATATGTAAACCCCCAACAATGTCATTAATTTATTCCCTAATGTCAGTGATGGCAAACCTTGGCACCCCAGATGTTTTGGAACTACATTTCCCATGATGCAGAGTGCATGAGCATCATGGGAAACGTAGTTCCAAAACATCTGGGGTGCCAAGGTTTGCCATCACTGCCTTATATGGTTTGGTAAATAGTAAAAAGGGTGTTGCTATATCTATCTTTTTTAAGATTCAAAATATGCCCGATCTTTCCACAAAACGTTGATAACTTCATGTATGCTCCGCAAATCTAGTAAGCTGATTACTTCCAGTGTTCTGTGCTTGAGTTGACTGTTATCAAATGCATTGTTCTCAGCTTCCTGAGGACTACAGAACCACACCCTTCAGGCTCCATGTACACTAGGAGCTAAAAAATAAATAAAAATAAAATAACTAAAAATAAAATAAATAAAATGCTGGATAAAAAACGCTCATATTAGCATTTTTTTGCCGGCATTTAGCAGTAAATAGCGGGTTGTTAAGGAGCAAGCAGCCGCCGCATCCTTAAACTGATAAATTGTCATCTGAATGTAAACAAAAGAATGGTGAAAAAAATTAAATTAAAAAAAGGGAGAAGTAAACAAAAAAAAAACAAAAAAAACCAAAAAAAAACAAAAAACACACCACACACAAAACATGCGTGGGGTACCCACCAAAATCCATACCAGGGACCTTACCCAAGCATGCAGCCAGGCATGCCAGGAAAGAAAGGGATGAGTGAGCCCCCCCAAACCGTACAAGGCCACATGCCATCAACATGGGGAAAAGGAGCCATGTTGAGGGCATGTGGCCTGGTAGAGTTCAGTAGAGGAAGGGGGTTGGGGTAAAGGGGCGATTGCTTGTCTCCCCCCACCCCCCACCCCGTCTGCATGCTCGGGAAATTCTGCTGACAGCTGATGACTGACCGATTGTTAAGGACGCAGCAGCCGCCAGCTCCTTAACAACCCACTACTTGGCAGCATTTGAGTTTTTTTTCTGCCGGAAAATTGCTCTCAAAACTGGAGAGTTTTTTTATGCTCCTAAATGCCTCTAGACTACAAAGTGTTCATGGACAAATAGGATAATATTTTCTTCTAAAAGGCAAAAAAAAAAAAATGCTTAAAGCTGCTGCTAGGAGCTGGAGCCTCAGAGAATAGGATCAGAGCAGGGTTCCATAGTACTTCTTGTACATTTGGTAACACTAAGCTGCAATACATTAGATTTTTGTTTTTGGGTTTACATACACTTTAAAATGACACTATCAACCTTAGTAGAAATTACAACAAATCTGCTAACCATTTTCCCTATTTTTTTTGTGCCCCCCCATGTGTCTTAACAGTTGCTCTGTTGGTCATGGTCAATGCACAGACGGCTGGTTTTAGAATATAAACAGACACCTGGAAGCTGCAGCCGCCAGACTGAGTTAAGTATTGGGAAGGGTGAGATTGTTTAGGTCAGGAAAGGTGGCAAAAAGGATAACGGTCTTGTTTGAAGGTGCATTTATTCTTGTTTGAAGCAAACATTAAAAATAGGAAAGAGTTATTTTACATTGGTTAACCCAAACAGAGAACTGGACACAATGTGCAGTTTTATATGCACCGGTGTTGCCACTACACTGTTCATTAGGAAAGCATTGACAGCACCAACCACGCACAAAACAGAATATAAAAATAAACAGCTAGTTTAGAGCAATGCAGATTTCTCAATCAAAGCACATACTTAGCGCACAGAAGTCTTCCAACAATAAACCTGGATCCCGAGGCTGTAAGCTTTTCCGCCTGCATCAAAGAACACAAATGGTGCAGAAATTATAGTCCAAATAGAAAATCAGCTCAATTTTGTTTTGCAAAGAGCAAAATGTGGTGTTCAGTCACCAATCGTCTTCTGTCCCAATACTAAACTTTATTACAGGTTTTAACATTGCTTTAGGACGTTTGTACCAAATAGCCTTGCAATGGTCCCCTTGCACTGCAAGGGTTAAATACTTGTTAAAGTGGTTGAAAACCCTTACATATACCCAGTGAAGTGACTGGCCTCAGGTGATACACAGATGAAAAAAAAAAAATGCAGATCACAGTGAGGAAAGCTTTGGGAGCTGATTGGAGGGACCCACCCCCCTTCACAGGGCACACAGAAAAAGAGCTGAGGCTGTCCGTCACAGGCTGTGTGCTGGAGCTCCCTCCCCATCCCCTTGGGGTCAGGAAAACTTAGAAGTGACTCCTGCAGATAGCAGAGGAACTAGGCAGCAGACAGAAATGAGACTCCCATACACACGGTCGGATTTTCCCATGGATTTTGTCCTATCGGACAATGTTGTCGGAAATTCCGACCGTGTGTAGGCACCATCGGACAGTTTCCATCGGATTGTCCTACGGACAAAGTTCTATCTCCTGCTGGATAGATTTTCCGACAACAAAGTCCGATCACACCAAATCCGATCGTGTGTAGCGAATTCCGACGGACAAAGTGCCACGAATGCTCAGATCACATTACAAGACCAAAGCTATTGGCTACTAGCCTCTACGTAGTCCCGTCGTAGGCAACAAACGTCACCACGTTCAGAATGATCGGATTTTCCGACAACTTTGTCCGACCGTGTGTATGCAACACCAGTGTCGGACTAAATCCGTCGGATTTTCCGACCGTGTGTATGGGGCTTTAAAGTGGATTTAAACCAGATTCATGAAATTTGACCTATGCACATATAGGCAGTATTTTATTATCTTGTTTCAAAGCACTAAGTCCCATGGCTTTCTGCAGTTTAGTTGCTCTGTTATCAGCCTAATAACTTCTAACAAGTCAACCAAGATAAAATCAGCCTGAAATGTGTGTCCAGGGAGGTTGCTATAGGATTAGCAGAGAGCTTGCCTTGTCACAGCAAGTCTACTGTCATACACAGTGGAAGCCGATGGGCAGGTGTCGGGTACTCAATGTCTGCCGGCACCTGCCAAACATCGGGGAGGGAAACAGAACTGTGATCTGCCCATGTAAACAAGGCAGATTGCTGTTCTGACCGGAGGTAGGGTATGGAATGTGTCCCTGCAAAGGGATATAAGGGAATAAACTCCACTAATTCCCCTAGTAAAAGCACCTCTCACAGCTCACACAAACACAGGTAACCCTTTGATCGCCCCAGCCAGTGTCATTAGGACAGTGCATATTTTTAGCACCGATCACTGTATTGGTGTCACTGGTCCCCAAAAAGTGGCAGAATGTTTGCCGCAATATGGCAGTCCCACTACAAGTCGCTAATCGCCGCCATTACTAGTAAAAATAAATAAAAAATATCTCATGGTTGTAGACACTAACTTTTTACGCAAACCAATCAATATAGGTTTATTGGGATTGTTAACAAAAATATGTAGCAGAAAACACTGACCTAAACTTAATACATTTTATTTTTTGGATAGCTTTTATAGCAGAAAGTAAAAGGTTTTTTTATTTATTTTTTGCACTATGAAGACGAAGGGCACAGGTGATCAAATACCACCAAAAGAAAGCTCTATTTGTGGGGTAAAAAAGGACATACCGTATATACTCAAGTATAAGCCAACCCGAATATAAGCCGAGGCACCTAATTTTACCACAAAAAAAAAAAATGGGAAAAAACGTATTGACTCGAGTATAAGCCTAGGGTGAGAAATGCACAGCTACTGTAAGTGGAAAAGAGGGTAAACAATGCCCATTTGCAGCCTCACTGTGCCATTTGCATGCCTCACTGTGTCCATTTGCAGTCATAGGCCCCCCAAACTTGGTAGTTAAGGGTTCCTAGCTGCAGCCAAAATTTGGGGTCTCTGGACCCAAAGCGTCCCGAAATGACATTGCTGCAGATGGACACAGTTGACCGACTTTGGGGCCCCGTATCTCGGGGTCACTTGGTGCTAGAAACCTCAAAATTTGGATATGTTGTAGTGCTAAGTTTGCACGCCAAATTTGGGGTTCCTAGCACCAAGTGGCCCCGAGATACGGGGCTCCAAAGTAGGGTCGGAAAATGTCATTCTCTGCTGCCGAAAAGTGCTCGACTCAAGTATAAGCCAAGGGGGGCACTTTCAGCACAAAAAAATGTGCTGAAAAACATGGCTTATACTCGAGTATATACGGTACATTTTATTTGGGTAGTGTCACATGACTGCACAATTGTCAGTTAAAGTAATGCATTGCTGTATCACAAAAAAATGGCCTGGTCATGAAGGGGGGTAAAATCTTCCGGAGGTCAAGTGGTTAATCTGACATCTTGCACAATGCAGGACCAGCAACCCTACATTGTAGAGGAAGAGGAGGGCCCGATCACAACTAGGTGCACCAGAGAGACGCGGGCCAGAAGCCGATTGTGGCAAGTATTACATCATCCATGGACTGAATGAGCTTATTTTTTCCCCTTCCTTAAGATGGTTGAACATTTAGCATGAGAATACATATAGGATACACAGCCCAGCTTCCTTAGCAACAGCTTCAAGCCACACTACTCTCTTAAATCCATGCATTACCAATCAATCACCTGGCAGTGTACACCCAATTTCTATGCCTTTGGATCTGCCAACTAAAAAAGGTTCCTAAACACTGCCACGTTCCCCCATTAATTGCATATGGCATTTCTCATGTGTCCTGCTGGTGACAACAATGGACTATGCCTACGTAATTATGTACAAAAAAAAAAAAATTACCAGCGTGCATATAGACAGAAAATGGCTGCATGAGATCAGCAACACTTTGACAAAGTACAAGTTTTAATAAAAGGTTTTAAATAAAATAAAATAATAAAAAAAAAAAAAAGGCAATTGTCGTTATACACATCACCTTAGAAAACAAAATGTCATTCAGTTAATCGCTCAAAAATGTAATTCACTTCTTAAACAATTATAGTATATATGCCTACAAGAAGCAGAGTAGAAATTAAATATTATTTAACAATAGTTAATCCATTTTTCTCCATCTGTAGGTTATGTAACTGCTCAAAACAGATGACATATCACGAAAAGGGAGACATTCTTAGACTATTTAAAGAAAGCTGTGCCAGCCCAGTGCATTATACAAGTGCCCAGCTTGCACATTTAGTTTGGAAATTGGACCGCTTCTTGCAGAGCCTCTGCACACACACACCTCCGTATGAGGCTGGTCCCAGGCTGGGAACCATTCCAGCAGAGAATAAATTAAACAAACTGGGTCAGGACACTGGGGGTTTGATGGCCTCCATCGATATCCCCAAGCCGACTCCGCTAACGAGGTCAGATGCTGCTTTTTCTATACTTTGCTGGGCGCAAGCTTACCGCGATTTCCTCCCCGATGAGAACTCGTCCGAAGTGATGTGCTTCAGAAAATTGAAGCAGAAAAAGAAGATCTGTGTGAGAGAAATGGGAGCAATTATTAACAGCTAAGGCAGAACAGAAATTTGGGCTGCATATACCTGAATATAGTCACAGGCCAGTGAGATGGGAAAAGGTTTTGGTGATCACTGTGCATATAGATTCAGGGCTAAACATTAGAAATGAAGTACTTTGTCATCCTAGGCATTACAACATGGGTTTTATGGCTGATCCCAAACGTAAACATCAAATACAAAATTCAGTGTATAAAAGACAGGCGCAAACAAGACTGAGTTTAACAGGAAGAGCGGGCGGGCGAGCATGCAAACAAAGAAGAAGATGGATAAGATGAAAAAGAGCATAAAACGCAATCGAAGGAAGAGAGCAAGAAAAAGTGAGAGTGTGCAGGGGCAGAAGATTGAGTGAAGAGAAGGAAGAGAGCACACAAGCGTGCAAGTACAGGGAGAAGAGCATGCAATCGAGGAAGGAAAAGGAGGTAGAAAAAGTGAATGCAGGGGAAGTAGAGCGAGTAAAGAGAAGGAAGAGGGCACACAAGCGTGCAAGTACAGGAGGAAAAAAAAACAGCTGTGCGGGAAAGTACAGGGAGAAGAGCATGTAAGTGAGGAAGAAGTGCTTGCAAGAGATGAAGGAAGGAAAGAAAGAAAAAAAAAAAAAAAAAAAAAGGGAAGTTGAGGAAGAAGGGCAAGAAGAGAGAGAGAAGAGAAGGAAGAGCAAGCATGCAAGTACAGGGAGAAGAAGAAAGAAGGAAGAAGGAGAAGAAGAAGAAGAAGAAAGAAGGAAGAAGGAAGAAGGAGAAGAAGAAGAAAGAAGGAAGAAGAAGAAAGAAGAAAGAAGAAAGAAGAAAGAAGAAAGAAGAAAGAAGAAAGAAGAAAGAAGAAAGAAGAAAGAAGAAAGAAGAAAGAAAGAAAGAAGAAAGAAGAAAAAAAAAAGAAAGAAAGAAAGAAAAAGAAAGAAGAAAGAAGAAAGAAAGAAGAAAGAAAGAAAGATACAATCGAGGAAGGAAAAGGAGGGAGAAAAAGTGAGAACAGAGGAAGGGGAAGAAGAGTGAGGCACCTTTCACACTGAGGCGCTTTACAGGCACTACAGCGCTAAAAATAGCGCCTGTAAAGCGCCTCTCCTTTCACTTCAGTGTGAAAGCCCGAGAGCTTTCACACTGGAGCGGTGCGCTTGCAGGACGGAAAAAAAAAAAAAGTCCTGCAAGCAGCATCTTTGAAACGGTCAAGGAGCACTCCTAAACCGCTCCTTCCCATTGAACTGAATGGGCACCGCTGCCGAACCGCCAGCAAACCGCCTCTACAGCGGCGCTTTGCGGGTCGTTTTAACCCTTTTTTGGCCGCTAGCAGGGGTTAAAAGCACCCAGCTAGCGACCGAAAACCCTGCAAAAACGACGCCCGCCCCAGTGTGAAAGGGCTCCGAGTGAAGAGAAGGAAGAGCATGCAACCGTGCAAGTACAGGGAGAAGAGCGGGAGTGTGCGTGCATGCAAATACAGGGAGAAGAGCATGCAAAAAGATGAAAAAGAACATAAATGCATTTAAGGAAGGAAAAAAAGTGAGTGCGGAGGAAGAAGGGGAAGAAGAGTGAGTGAAGAGAAGGAAGAGGGCATGCAAGCAAGAAGGGGAGGAAGGAGCAGAGCATACATGAGCAAGGAAAAAAGAACAAGGAGGTAGAAGATGGCATACGCAAGCGGGGGAAGGAGAGCGTGAAGAGCACACAAGCGAGGAAGAAGGTGCAAGCTAGAATTGAAAGAAAGGGCTCAAGCGAGGAAGAAAAGTGTGCATTAGTTAGAGCGAGAGGAAGAAGAGGGAAAGGAAGAGAGCACAAATGATTCTTTACCTCTTCACCTTTGCTAAGACGATCAACCAACATATGCCTATTCGAGAAAAAATAAAAACAGGGAGGGAAGGTTATGTAATTGGTAATGGCTATTATAACTGCAGTACTTGCCCAGCTTTAATAATAAATGCTTGCACAGCATATGACAGCCACTTCAGTGAACACGCAACCGGTCACTCTGAAGTGTCATTAGAGAACCTATTCTAGGTTACAATATGCGTATGCTGAACTGTGCCAAAATTCTATAAAAGTGGGTGTTAAACTTTCATGATCTTCTTTGAAATTAAAGTAAAATGTCAAATATGGGAACTGTTCGTGCAAATATTTGGGGTTTTTTTTTCCACATAAAAAAACAAATCTGTTTTAGATATATTGGTCCCTTAAAGCGGAATTACACCTTTTTTTTTTTAAAGTCAGCAGCTACAAATACTGCAGCTGCTGACTTTTAAAATATGGACACTCACCTGTCCAGGGCACCTGCGATGTTGGCACCCGAAGTAGATCTGTCCCTCGGCTGTCGGGTGCTGCCGCCACCACCCTCGGTAAGTGAATCAGGAAGTTAAGGCCTTGCAGCTTCACTTCCTGGTTCCCTACTGCGCATTCGCGACTCGCGCTGCACTATCCCACTGGTCCCCGCTGTGTTCTGGGACCAGTGTGTCTCCCACAATACAGCGGGGGGTGGGGAGTGGCTTAGATACCCGCGGGTGGTTCTGGTATCTATGCCCGGAAGTGGGAGCAAAATACCTGTATTAGACAGGTATCTGCTCCCCCCTCCCCCCTGAAAGGTGCCAAATGTGACACCGGAGCGGGGGAGGAACTGGAAAAGCAGAAGTTCCATTTTTGGGTAGGTCTCCACTTTAACAGCCATCCAGTGTAAGTTGTACTTATTAATTTACAACTGCAATTATAAAAAAATTAAAGGCTAAGACTTACCCAAAGAGGAACCAATCATAGGCTATAGTCAGGTAAAGGATCTCAGCTGGCTCCAATGAGCCATGAACCATGCCGTCCTGCAAGAAAAAAACATTACAATATTCATTCTTTAAGCTCTGCTTGATGAGGTTGTGCCAGCTTTGGGCTAGCTTGAATCAAATTGTTTAAGGGTGTTCTTGCACAGGCATAAAGACCTTCACTGCCCTACAATGTTGTAAACAGCTGTCATCTGATGTCTACCAACTACTTCTGTAGTGAGTGGAGGTTACGGGTACAACTAAGTGGGTCAGCACAGGGCCTACAGATGTACATACAAATGCAACTGTATATAACATTTTCATCCGTCAGCATGGTGCCTACATTGGCAGAGGGATAGTCCATACTCAATGTGAACACGCTTAGTGGAGGGTAAAGACACACAACAGTAGCCTTAGGGTGTGTGTATTCATGGTCTTTGGTCTTGAGTAGATGGCATCAGTTTGAGTCTCTTCAGAGATCATTCAGAATTCTTTGACAGGGGCATCTGACCTGCAGTTCACCTCCTTCTGACCTGCATCAAGTAAGTTTTGCATTCCCATAGAATTGTATGATGTTGCAAACCCATTTAAAGCAAAACAAAAGCCTGTCTACACAAGCCCCAACCCTGTTTAACGTGGTTGTAAAGGCAGAAGGTTTTTTACATTATTGCATTGTATGCAGTAAGGTAAACCTTCTGCATGCAGCTTCCCCTGCAGACCCCCCTAAATACAAACAACCAAAAATCCCTCAGCGCTGCACTTGTTGCTGACAATAGGCAATAGCATGCAAAGCATTGGATAGTTCAGGCAACCGTTGTACCCTGAACCGCCAGTGTATGTAAGGGACACTCTGGTGTCAGGGATGTACGGTATATACATTTGCACACTCACTTATAATAGGGTGGAGTAAAACAAAATGAAATAGGAGTAAAAGATTAAATAAGGCCAGGTGAAATACAGTTAAGTCATATACATTTGGACACAGGCACGATTTTCACACTTTTGGCTTTGTATGCCACTAGAAAAAAAAATAAAAAATAAAAAACAACCCCCCCCCCCCCCCAATATTTTCAGGGGCTCAAAATGTCTTTGGGAAAAAAATTTTTTTATATTTTATTTATATATATATATATATATATATATATATATATATATATATATATATATATATATATATATATATATATAATAAATAAATAAAATGTAAATTTTTTTTATATTTTATTGAGAATCCTTTACTGGCAATGACTGCCTGAAGTCTGGAACCCATGAACATTACCAAAGACTGGGTTTCCTCCTTTCTGGTCCTTTGCCAGGCTCGAACTGCAGTGGTCTTCAGTTGTTGTTTGTGGGTCTGCCTTTAGGTTTTGCCTTCAGCAAGTGAAATGCATGCTCAATTGGGTTGAGATCAGGTGATTTACTGCCAGAATATTCCACTTCTTTTCCTTCAAAAGCTCCTGGGTTGCTTTTGCAGTGTGTTTTGGATCATTGTCCATCTGTACTGTGAAGCGCCGTCCAATCAACTTTGCTGCATTTGGCTGAATCTGGGCTTACAACTCGTATCTCTAAACACTGCAGAATTCATCCGGCTGCTTCAGTCTTATCAATAAACACCAACGACCCAGTGCCACTGGAAGCCATGAATGCCCATGCCATCACACTGCAAGCTCCACCATGTTTTACAGATGAAGGTGTGTGCTTTGGATCAGGAGCTGTTCCAAACCTTCTGCACACTTTTTTCTTCCCGTCATTCTGGCACAGAGTAATCTTAGTTTCATCCGTTCCAAAGAACGCTTTTCCAGAACTGGTCTGGCTTTAGGAGTTTTTTTTGGCAAAGTCTAATCTGGCTTTTCTATTCTTCAGGCTTATGAATGGTTTGCACCTTGGGGTGAACCCTCTGTATTTGCTCTCGTGAAGTCTTCTCTTGATCGTAGACTTTGACAATGATACGCCGACCTCCTGGAGAGTGTCCTTCACTTGTCTGGATGTTGCAAATGGATTTTTCTTTCCCATAGAGAGGATCCTGCAATCATCTCCAACTGTTGCCTTCTGTGGATGTCCTGTTTTTAATGTTGCTGAGCTCACCAGTGAGTTCTTTCCTCAGAATGTACCAAACTGTAGATTTGGCCACTCCTAATGTTGCTGCTATCTCTCTGATGGATTGGTTTCGTTTTTGAAGCCTTACAATGGCCTGTTTCACTTGCATGGACAGATCCTTTGAATGCATGATGTAGGTTCACAGCAATAGATTCCAAAAGCAAATACCACTCCAGACCTTTTACCTGCTTAATTGATGAAGAAATAACAAAAAGGAGTAGCTCACACCTGGCCATGAAACCACTTTTGATTCAATTGTCTAACTACTTTTTGTCCCTCGAAAAAAAGGGGGGTGGCTAGTCTGTAGAGCTGCATTTGCTAAACCCTTCCTCCGATTTGGGTGTACATACTCTCAATCTAAACCTAAGTGTGCACTTTCAGCCCATATCCATTATATAACTATAGCTTGAATATGTTTTGGTAAACACCAGAAAAACTCTAAAATCGTTGCCTGTGTCCAAATATATGGACCCAACTGTACATAAAAAAATAGTTTCTGGCTGACACTATGGATGGAAGCAAGGCTGCCTGCTGGAGCTGGCAGGGAGATGAGAAGCAAATCTGGCAACACTGCAGGGGTGGGGGGGGGGGGGGGGGCGGTCACACAAAGTTGCCTAGGTAACCGGGGGAAACACATGGTGAAGAATGAGGGTGATCATTGTAGGGGGGAAAATTACTGGAACCGATCCCCTATATGGCTCTCTGCAGCTGGAAGAAGGGAAAGAAGAAGCTAGCTTTCAGCTGCAGATCACCCTCCCTGCCCACATAGTAGTCACCCTCCTGCCTAGGCCCACTACAAGAGGATCAGTGGTAGCCCCTTATCCACGACCCTGCCCACAGGATAAGTATTGCTAAAAGAGCTTTGGCCATACTTCTTTAAATTCTCCCGTCCCCAAACATAGAATTCTACGCTAGATAGCTTAAAGACAGCTTGATGGCCATATTGGGTTCAAATAATCGCTACTATTACATTATTCCACTCGCTAACACAAAGCCTTTGATATAGATCAATGCGAAATTGCGGATTTCCTTGCCTCTTTTATTAATTAGGTTAGCAAAGCTTAACCCATTTGCTGAGAGAGCACCTCGTGAAGGCATAAATTATGCAAAACCCGCCAGCATAAAAGAGAATTTTTGCCACAGAAATGCCAGGCTTTGGACAGCAGAATTAAACAATTATATTGTTTTCATAAAGTAGCGTGCCATGTAATAGCTCGCTTTTCATTTTAAGGTCAAATATTTATTGTTAAAGAATCCTCAGTCAGAATTCTCAATTAGAACGCTCCCGTACTTTTACCTAAATATGAATGAATGTCAAAGGTTACCGGTGAGATAAAGTTTGTTTAATTTTCAAAAACATGCCTGCCATTAATAAGAAATCGGACCTTCTTCTTTGAACTTAACTTTTCAAAAGGAACCCATTGTTTGATGAATTATTAAAGCGAGGAGTTTTACAAGCACTTTCCTTGAACAAAGACAGAGGATGAAAAAAAAAAAAAAAAAAGAAGAAAATAGGTCTGCAAAGTGGAGAAAAAAAGAACGAACAAAAAGTTGGAAGGTTTTCAGCAGTAGTTTGGTCAAGTCAGTCTCTTTCAGCTATTTTCTGCCTTTTGCAGGTATTGAATGCAGTGCACAAATGCTCAAGGTAAACCACTAAATACAGAAAGCGCATATATGAGAGCGGTTTTACCTGCCTCAGGATTTGCATGTCTGATCATCCGGTTCTGTGATTTAAACAGCTCTGCCACACCACACAGCCCTGTTTGGCAGGCAAGGAGACCTGACTCTTCTAGGTCAGTAACAGTTCCAGGTCTCCTCTCCTCCCCCAGCCTGTGACTGGACAGCAATAGGAGAAGCAGCAGACTGATGAGCTCATCTCTCCCATCACTCTTCCTTCCTTGCAGTGCACCACAACTGAATGCTGCTTCTCCCACTCCCAGTAAAAGCTTTGCTGTACAGGGACTGTAAGAGGCAGATATCAAGTCGAGTTCAAGTACTTACACTGCTTGCATATAAATAAATAAAAAAAGTATATTAAAAACTTTAGCTCTGGAAGGTTTACCACCCTTCATGACCAGGTCATTTTTTTTGCGATACGGCACTGTTTTTTTTAAACTGAATTGCATGGTCGTGCGGTGCTGTACCCAAATAAAAAGGTTTGCCCCCCCAAATAGCGCTTTCTTTTGGTGGAATTTGATCACCTCTGGTTTTTATTTTTTGCACTATAAAACAAAAAAAATAAAATAAATAAAAAGTCTTCATCAATTTAGGCCAATATGTATTCACTAATGCACTAATAATTCACTTAAGTAATATAGGCACTGGTATATTGCATGTAATGAATGCTTATTGCACTATACTATTTATATAATTTGCTTTAAAAAATAATTTTAGTGGTGTATCATAAAGGATATAATATAAGGGTTAGCGCAGTCAACACTTTATTGTTTCAATATGTATTCTGCTACATATTTTTGGTAAAAAAAAAAATCCCAATAAGCGTATATTGATTGTAGATGCTATAACTTTTGCGCAAAACCATGGGATATTTTTCTTTTATCACTAATAATTACTAATCAGTGACTTATTGTGGGACTGCAATATTGCAGTGGACAAAATTGGACACCTAACACTTTTCGGGGACCAGTGACACCAACAGTGTGATCAGTGCTAAAAAATATGCACTGTCACAATACTAATGACACTGGCTGGGAAGGGGTTCACATCAGGGGCTTAACTGTGTGCCTAGGGAGTGCTTGCTAACTGCGGGAAGGCAGAGATCTGTGTTCCTGCTTGGCAGAAAACACAGGATCACTACCTTCCCTTCTGACAGAATGGCAATCTGCCTAGTTTACATCGGCAGACCACCATTCTGTTTCTCTCAGGAATGATTGGTGGGTCCCAATTGGCTCCCGCTGTGTCCAATCAAAGCGGGACACCGGTGGCTCGCACACCCCAGACCCGAAAGTGTCAGATCATGTACTATGTGCGCATGGGGCGGTTCCCAAGCAGGTCAATGAATACAGAGCTGCAATCATGTGTTTTTTTTATATTTGCCTGAATGTCAGCTTTAAAGCGGAAGTAAACCCTCCTATCATTTTAAGCCAAGGAAGCTGCCATCTTGGTCTCTGTCTAATCTTCAACTGCCATGATGCTGCACATGTGATCAGTTATGACTTCAGCAATTGGATGGCTCGACAGATTGGTTGAGAGCACAACCAATGTGACAGCTAGCATTCTACGGCATGCCGGAAATGTAACTTTTTTTTGAAGCCGTTAAATCGATGGGTTTACTTCCGCTTTAAAGAAGACTTCCAGCCAAAAATTTGGATAGAAGTGAACAAAGATAAAATCAAAGCCAGGTCTGCTGCAATAATATTTAAATTACATTTCAGAGATTTTCCCTACTTTACCCTGCCTCTAAGTGCCTGCAGTCTGATGGCCAGTACAATGCAACCCACTTCCTATGAGCCCAGGTCATGCATTCAAGTCTGAATAGACACTGAAAGCAGAAGCAGCACAGTGATGAGCTCACTACTTTGTGACCCTGCTTTCTCTTCCACCCCCCCCCCCCCCCCCCCCAGCCCTGCGGTACAGAGACTGCAAGAGACTGATATGGGGTCTTATTTAGTAGGTACATACACGGCTTGTACTTGAAAAATACATTAAGCTACATTTTTCTGCACAGCATCACACATGTATGAGGTGAACAGGGCACACAGAAGACAATTGTCTGCTAGTGTCCTGCTCACACCATGTGTGGTGGTGGCGTTTAAAAAGATGCAGCTCAGACATGGTGTGAATAAGCCCCTAATGATATATTAGAATTACAGTACTCCAATGATTTGTGTTTTTTTAATCTGCCAAGGGTTCAACTTTATAATGATCAGTCTATCGGAGAGCCTCAGGTTTTAGCGATCCTGGAGTGCTCCAAAAGGCATTGCAAGAATGTGCAGGCTCCAGAAGCTGTCTGCTTTCCATTTCTATCACAGCTTTTTGTTCTAAAAAAAGAGAAAAAGAGAGAAAAAAAAAAAAAAAAGGGGATCCTTATGCAACATCCCCTGCTTGGCATTGAAATGTACTTACCGCCCACAGAGACAGCCTCAAGAGGGAAACAAACAGCGGCGTGCGATCCCACCCAGAGATGCAGTGCACCAACAACCCGCTGCTATCTATGGGGAAAGTGAAGGACACAAACTAATTGCATCAAGATTTATAGATTGTACTGAGAGCAGACAGACAAAGAAAAAGAAAAAAAAGATAAAAACCCACAAACTTAGTAAACTGGTAGAAATGCAGCCCAATTAGAAAAGCATCATTCTTATGAATCTCATGGTGTACTTAATTATGCTGTCTTAAAAGGCAAAATACTATTTCGTGGTTAGTATGTAGGTTGGGTGCAGCCAAATAAACTGCAAAACAATGCAGTTGCTATGTGATCTAAATGTATCTTCACATTTCTAAAAAGCAGACCTTGAATTTAAAGCATGAGGAGCTCGTATGTTATAGAGAACATTTAGCAGGCGTTATATGTGCCTAAGGAGTAACCAAAAAAAAAAAAAAAACACATTCCTTCATGTCCTGGCATGCCTAGGCACAGCCTCAATTTTATATTTGCACTATGAGATCTAAGGCACTGTCTCAATCTGCTAGACTTGATGATGCCACTACTCTGCTGATCACCTTTTTCCTTGCTGGAGCCCCTGACATGAGGAAGGAAAGACCGACCTCTACCAAGATGGCTGCCTCCACACAGACACACAGGCATGTTAAAGGGGTTGTACCCTTCTGCTTTTTCATCCTATGCATTAAGGTGAAAAACTGACCAGCCACCTAGCCCCCCCCCCCCGTTTTACTCTGAGCCTGCTCGTTCCCTCAGTGAAGACTCACTGTAACCCTCTGCCCCGGGGGTTTTCGGCTCTTGGACAGATTGCTAGCATCGCAGCCATTGGCTCCATCTGCTGTCAATCAAATCCAATGACGCGGGCGCCAGGGGGGCAGAGTCCGGCATTCTGTGTCAATGCACGCAAATGCTGGACTCAGGAGCGCACCCGCAAGGTATATACTCACTGAGGAACCTAAGGGGTTAATCCCCTGCATTGTATAAAAAGGCTGTTTGATCTTGTCTTCTGTGATCCTCTCCGCCTTCCACTGTCCCCAATACATCTGTTGATAGTACAGAGCCTTGGGGCACTCTGTACATGCTCAGTTTGGTGTGTGTATAGCTAGGAGTCTGTTTTTTCTTGGGAAGGGTGCATGCGATCAGCACAGGGGGAGTCATCACTGTCCAGACAGAGGGTCTGGACAGTAAAATGAGTAAAATGAAAATCCCTCCTACAAGCTTTAACCAGACACTGACAGGAATGATAAGACCGGGGCAGCTGCCCTGGGCGCTCTGGAGTCATGTGAGAGGTGGAAGGGCGCGCCACAAGGATATTGGGGGGGGGGGGGGGTGTTGGAGATTTGTGCTGGATGGGGGGTTTGTGCTAGGAGGGTGGCATTTGAGCTGAGGTGATTGAGTCAAGACACAAATGTACTAAAACTATAACAAACCTCTGTAAGGTGCTTACCATCGCCATTAATTATATGAAGAAGAAGCCTCAGATAGTTCTGGGTCTGCTTCACCAAGTCCCAACTCTGCAATAGAAATCAGCCAAAATCAGGTCATCCAAGTATATGTATATTCTCTTTAATCTGGAGACTGTACTTTAAAGGCGTTGTAAAGGCAGAAGAATTTTTATTCTATGCATTAAGATAAAAAGCCTTCTGTGTGTAGCAGCCACCCCAGCACTCCCTCTTACCTGAGCCCCATCTCTGTCCACGAATTCCTTGACTGTGCCGGACTCGACCTCCTGATTGGCTGAGACACAGCCGCGGCACCATTGGCTCCCACGGCTGTCAGTCAGTTAGTCAATCAGGGGGGGGGGGGGGGGGGGATGGGGCGGGGCTTAGCGGCAGCTCCGTGTCTGAATGGACATACGGAGCTGCAGCTCGGCTCGGGTGCCCCCATAGCAAGCCGCTTGCTTGGGGCCAGGAGCAGCGAAGAGGGACCCGAGTAGAAAAGGATTTGGTCTGCCCTGTGCAAAACCAACTGTAACAGAGCAGGAAAGTATAAAAAAAAAAATGAATTTTTTATTATAAAAAACAGACTTTTCAATCCCCACATCATTAAAAAAAAAAAAAAAAAAAAAAACTATCAATAAATGGTGTATTACATGCTGTTCATAGGATTTGTTTTCTGCAAAAAAAATGGTTGATTTTGCTGCTCTAATGCCCCCCCCCCCCCCCCCAGTTCTGTCCAGGTCTCCTAATTCAGCTAGGGAATTTTCAGCTGTGGTGACAACTCTGCACATGCTCAGTTTTCAGTGCATTTCTATGCTGAGCATTTCCTCTCCATCACATCTGAGCAGGACCATGTGACTATAAATGTGGGCGTATACACAGTGGTAAATGACAGCCCACTCCCTCCCTCCTCCTCTATGCCCACTAACCAGCTAAAACACAATGGGGGGTGGGATATTACATATAGATTGATGGATGCTTCACCTCCCTCTTATTTTTAGAGACAGACTGGAGAGGCGTGACAGCCTGTGACTGGCAGAAATCCACCCACATCAGGTTATTCCCACAAAATAAGATTTCATTTCAAATATACATTTGTATGACAATTTAAAAAACACTTTATTGATATTTATTTTTTGTATTCCAATTTGTTTTTAATATATGACCAGCAGCAGAGGACTAAAAGTTCATCCTGCTTAGGATTCCCTGCAGACAGGCTGGGAAAGAGCTGGTTCATGCGACAGCTGTATATCGATTAGGAAAAAAAAAAGTTACTTAGGATTTATTTATTTTTTTGATTAACCACTTCACATCCAGGCCAATTCTGACATTTCTCTCCTACATGTAAAATTCATAATTTTTTTTTTGCTCGAGAATTACATAGAACCCCCAAACATTATATATGTTTTTTTTAGCAAAGACCCTAGAGAATACAATGACGGTTGTTTCAATTTTTATCTCGCACGGTATTTGCGCAGCAATTTTTCGAACACGTTTTTTTCAGAAAAAAACAATTTCATGCTTAAAAAAAACAAAACAGTAAAGTTAGCCCAATTTTTTTTGCATAATGTGAAAGATGAAGATACGCCGAGTAAATAGATACCCAACATGTCAGTCGGAAGAAGCACCGGAGGGCAGCGGGAGGGGGGGGGGACGTTCCCTCCCGCCGCCCGTAAGAAGGATCAAGCGGCGGAACAGCTGCTATGATCGTTCTTATGGTGCAGGGAATCACCGTCTGAAAACGGCAATATCTGAATGATGTCTGTAGCTACAGGCATCATTCAGATATACCCCGGGGAAGTCAAGGCCGTCATATGACGGCCTACGGATGGGAAGTGGTTAAAATAATTACAGTGCCATCATCCATAAATAGAAAGGACAATGCAAATTAAACAGTTTGTGTTTAGGATCACTTTAAATCATAAAAGAATAAAATTATAATACTGCTGCAACGTAGGCATCAGTGTTAAGAATAAAGGTTATCTAAAAACAGGTTAGTGGGCAGAAAAAAGGCACACATGAGCATTTATTCATATTTGGTTTAGCCGCCATAATTACACGTTAAAGTGAAGCACCACCCAAATGGGGAAGTGCCGGGTGACTTCGCCCTTCCGCAGTCGCTGGGCCATTCGCAAAGCGCAGCACGCTCATGCGCAGTAGGGACCTGTCTGTGAAGCCACAAGGCCTCACTGCCAGTTTCCCTTACAAGAAATGGCAACATCAGCACCCAAGAGCCAATTTAAAAATTTGGCTGGGGTGAAGACACCACTGGATCCCTGGACAGGCAAGTGTCCCAATATTAAAAAAGTGAGCAGCTACAATATTTGTAGCTGCTGACTTTAATTTTCTGAAGGGGCCTGGAGCTCCTCCAAAAGAAAAGATGAAGCTCAATAGACACATATCAGGATGACCAACCTTGACCTTGTACTGTTGAGAACAATTTTAAAAAGTAGCAATGGCTGCCATATTTTAGGCTCCGTTCACATCTAGGCATTTTTCTGCTCTAATGCCCCGTACACACGGTCGGACATTCCAACCACAAAATCCGTCAGATTTTTCCCGACGGATTTTGTCCGAAACTTGTCTTGCATACACACGGTCGCACAAAGTTGTTGGAAAATCCGATGGTTCGGAATGAGGTGACGTACAAAAAACGTACGACGGGACTACGTAGAGGCCAGTAGCCAATAGCTTTCGTCTCCAAATTTTTTCTTAGCATGCGTGGCACTTTATCCGTCGGAATTCTCTACACACGATCAGAAAAAGTCTGATCGGATTTTGTTGTCGGAAAATTTTAGATCCTGCTCTCAAATATTTTCCGTCGGAAATTCCGAGGGAAAAAGTCCGATAGAGCCCACACACGATCAGATTTTCCGATAACATAATCTGATCTGACTTTTTCCGTCAGAATGTCCGACAGTGTGTATGGGGCATAAGCCTCAGCTCTAAAAATGCCCAACAAGACCAGTTCACATCTGAGTGTTCTGTCCCCTAAAGCAAATGCCCGCAAAAAAAGTACATGAGCTGCTTTTTTGCAGATTACAGGCGGTTTAAAGAGGAAGTAAACCCTAATGGGTTTTACTTCCTCTTTTGCTCGCTGCAAAGCCAGCAAATTAAAAGCATAATGGGCTAGTATGCATTGCTTACTAGTCCATTATGTGACACTTACCTGCAAACGAATCCATCGCTGTCCCCTGTGTGGGCAGCATCCATCTTCGCCCCTCTTCCTTCCGGGTCAGTGGACTCCGGCTCTGACTGGCCGGAGCTGCGTGACGTCACTCCCACATATGCGTGAAGAAGCCGTCAGTAACAGCACGCGCTGGGAAAAGAAACGGCATGGAGGTCCGTTTCTTCACAGCGCATGCGCGATTACATCATCGGCGCACTACAAGTGAAATATCTCCTAAACGGCGCACGTTTAGGAGCTATTTCCACTACCTATAGGTAAGCCTTATTCTAGGCTTACCTATAGTTAAAAGTCACTAGGGAGGGTTTCCAACCACTTTAATTCTTTTACATTGGTGACCTTTTGAACTTCAAGAACGCCTGCACAAAAAAGTCTGTAAAATAGCAACGCTTCGATGTTAACCGCAGGTTTTTTAATAATAGTATAATTTTCATCAGAGAATTGTAAAGCTCAGCTGTGAATTAAAATGTCACCACTTATTATTCACAAACCTCACAAGAACTCATATGTGCTGATCAGAGTCCTTCACCTAAAATGTTCAGATTTTTTAATGGGAAAATAAAAATAAAAAAAAAAGAATCGGACTGTTTAATTGTACACAGCAACCTTGAATGATCCTCTGAAATACATGAAAACCCAAATATTCTCTGCTGCTTGAGCTCTCCAAATAAATCAGTGCTTCCCTGCAGCCTGCCTGCTGGGCTCTGTCCCAATTCTAACTGGCAGAAGGAGTCCCGAGTTCTGGGTGTCACAGGACTATGCATGAAGGATACTACAAATCACCACCCTTTATATAGCTAGCAGGAAAGACATAACCCTTCTCAGACAACTGGGAGCCCTTTAATGGAGTCCTGCCTTAAAAGTCAACTCCAGACTTTTTTTTTCTGGATAGAGGATGATGGTTAGAACACCGGTCATGTTTAATTACCATTGGTGTCACTGGGGAGATTGCTCCTCACTTTCTGCACCAAAATGACAAGGGAACAGATTAGAGAGGATGAAACTCTCCAATAGAGAGAAAGATCCCACTTTATTACCATGTCCCCTAAGGCCCCTTTCACACATGTGCGACTATAAAAGTTGCGTGATTTTGCTGCGATTCGCAGCCGCGATTTCAAGGAATGCCTGTGTAAGTGGCATCAAAATCGCACCAAAGTAGTGCAGGGACTACTTTGAAGTCAGAACGACTTGATGTCGTACTAATATGAATGTCTGTCATTGGAAATCATGGGGAACGACTTGTCATGCTACTTTGCAGTCCCAAGTTGCGGGACAAGTCGTATAAGTGTGAAAGGGGCCTTAGGAGCGATGAAGCGGATTTTTACTCATTTAAAGTGGATGTAAACCCAAAATGTCATAATGTAGAAAATAAGATTTCCTTTCATTTGAGCCCAGTCTTGCTGCACAGATTTACTCCAGCCCTGAGCAATCTTCTTATTGTTCAGTTAGAAATATTTTGACAAAGTGCTGAAAACTTTGTCAAAAACGCCCCCTTGCTGTGAGTGACAGGTGATTTACATATCTCATGAACTAGCCTAAAAGAGGCATGTGACGAAACGTCCCTACACTCCTCTTGGGTGCATTCGTCAAATATCACTTGCTTCCAGTCTGGATATGGATATCAGATATTCCAACCGCTCCCAAGCACCAAACGAGACGACACTTGCTTAGTTGCTAAAACATGGACTGATGATTTATTACAAAGATGACATTTATATACAGTGGAAGAGGAGATCCCCCCTCCTGCTCATATTACTCTAACAATACACTTGTAACAACTTAACATAAACTAATTAACTAATCCCTTTAAGCAGCCGATGTGACTAGTACCTAACTTAATTAGCATGAGCTAATTATCTAATCAACACTGGACTCCTTCATTCAATTGCAGGGTTAATTAGCACACACAACAATAGGTGAAACACTCCTACAAACCAGACTATACTCAAATACATATACAGAGTCTGTGTCTTGTCTTGGGGGGCTGGCATGGACCTGAATCCAAGTAAAACCAACTCAGCGGTCCCCAGGCATGCAGCTCACAAAGAGCACCGTTCCCCCAAATGCCAGGGCCCGTAATCACTTGGCAGGAGGCTCGCATGTAGTCCTCTCAAAAAGCCTGTGTCCCGGCTAGGTCTGTCACAAGGCACATCCTGTGTAATTATAAAAAAGTGAGAAATCCACCCCTTCTCCACATAACAAATCCTGTGATCAATGTATAATCAGACACACACACTGCACTATAACAATCATCAGATCACTGCATATTCTACTCTGCCCAGCTCTGACTACATACATCTCCCCTATATTCTTCTTGCTGTTCACTCGAGAATACATTTATTTTCACTCTGGTCTGTGGATCTGTGGTCTGTGCCTGTCTCAGGCTAGTGCATGAGATATGTAAATCACCTGTCACTCACAGCAAGGCGGTGTTTTTGACAAAGTTTTCAGCACTTTGTCAAGATCTTTCTAACTGAACAATAAAAGAGGATTTCTCAGGGCTGGAGTAAATCTGTGTGGCAAGACTGGGCTCAATTGAAAGGAAATCGTATTTTCTACATTATGACAGCAACAAAAATTTTTGGGTTTAAATCCACTTTAACTTTTCTTTTCTGCATCCCACCCACCCACTGCTGCACAGATATCGGGTTTTTTTGTTTACTGGGTTTATTTTTTATTTTTTTTCCTGGGGCCACCTAGGCAAATTAAGTCAGTGCTCCCGGCGCCTCCTGGGATGTCACATTCATATCCCAGGAGGCACCGGGAGCCCCACTGGGTCCAGCAGCACTTCATCAGTAGGTTGTGCCAGAGCAGCCTCCTGATAACATCACCAAAAGGGACATGCCGGTTCAGGACCCGGCTGTGGCTGCCGAGAACAGAATCTCCGCACAACAATGCTGGATCCTCCGTGTGGGCGAGTATCTCAGTTGTCACCATCTCAGATTTAAGCAAGATGGAAAAAGATGTTCTCAGAAAAAAACAAAAATCTTGACCAGGACACTATCTGCATGGAGTTTGCATTGGTTTCCTTCCTGTACTCCCACCTAAATTGGCCCTAGTAGGTGTATGTACGGTAGGAACCCAAGTTTGTAAACCCCTTGAGGACAGGGACAGATACAAAATGAACAATATGTAAAAGAATGCCTAAATTGTCAATGCTATATTAATTCTTACAAAACCCAAGACAGCTCAGTAGATTCCATACCATGGGTTATGCTGCCACCAGCAGCAGGATTTGGACATAAAAGGTTACAAGGGGCCAGTTCACTATAGGCTATAACCCAACTCCTCCAAAGCATGTTCAGCTTAGTTTAGAGTCTTGAGGCAAGATTTTGACCACTGAGACTTCCTCAGTCTAGGAGGCGCTTGTTAAATCATGTTTGATATCTGAAATATAGAAATCATTCCAATCAGCAAACGAGAGCTCTGCTACAGCCCTGCATTGACACACCTGGGAAACAAGTGGCCCTTCTACAAGTGTCATGGCAGATAACCAAATTTGTACATAACTTATCTTTACAAGCACACATGTAGATTCCATAGGCCTCAAAATGCTCAAGACTTGCTGGTACTCATGAGTACAATATTGACCAGCAGAGGTGCTTCAGTGTCCATAGCCTCCTGCAGGTGGCAGTATAACCCATGGTATAAAATGACAGAGCAGTGTCCCTCAAGGAACAATAGGTAAAAGGGGTTTTTCCATATCCCCATTGCAAATATTTGCTCTCATCTGCCCCTGATAAAAGGATGTAAGGAAAAATTTCTCCAATGATAACACAGCAATAAAACCCGATAGAGGTTCCAACACTCCCCCACTCTGTTTAACCCAAAAACCTTAAAATCTGCCAGCAGGTAAAGACGAGGAGGGTACGGGTGCCACTATTTTTTAGCCTGGCCACTCCTTGTAACAAGTTTAACTGCATTTCTAGATCTACTATTTCAATTTTGAACCTCTACTACTATAAAGATATAAAAAAAAAAAAAAAAAAAAAAGTTGGAATTTTGTTGCTATGGGCTACACATGCACATGAAGCACAAAGTCTAATGATTGCCAAGTGCCATCTGACAGCAGAACATGAAAGAGGCAGGCGGTACAGCAAAGCACACCGAATGTGCGGATTGAGAGGGTTAATGAAAATACAAAAGCAGATGCTCCCAGAAGGCCGAATGAGCCACCTGTGAAATGCGCCTCAATTAGGCCTGTCACAGCAAAACCCATTAATTTAACCTGCCTGCAGCGCTACCTGCAGTGTGCTGACCCATTTTCCCAAGCTCGTCACATGCAGAGTCCCGCGTTCTGGAATATCCCAGAGGCTGCACGAGAGGAGGAAACCTGTCCAATCCGGACACAAAGCTTTATTTAAGGAGACCGACCCCCGACTGTGCCTTCCTTCATCCCTTTGTCTGCAGAGATGCAGCACAGCCAAGCCTCCGGGGAAAACAAAAGGGCAACCGACAGCGCAGACACAGAGTCTGGGAGGACAGAGGGGAGTGCAAAGACCTGTCAAAGCGCGAACGCTGTGTGTGTGTGTGTGTGTGTGTGTGTGTGTGTGTGTGTGTGTGTGTGTGTGTGTGTGTGTGTGTGTGTGTGTGTGTGTGTGTGTGTGTGTGTGTGTGTGTGTGTGTGTGTGTGTTGACGATTTTTGATTTTTTTTCTATTAATTGCACAACTCGTTCATACAAAACGATCGGGAGTGTCAACTACTATTGATTTACCTGGTATTCCCTCCAATCAATATTTAAGTTCCTCATTAAGCAGGGAGGAATATTCAAGGGAGCATCAACATGATCCTGAAAAACAAGACAGGTTACAAGTGTCACTTAACAGATTGTTACCCAAGAACAAAAATGTAACAGCTTGCCCATCCTTAGGGCTCATGCACACGGGCGTTTTTTTGCATTCAATGTAAATTGTGGCATATTTCCCTGCCTGGGAGTCAGAGCTGGTTTGTACAGCAGTCCATAGTAATGAATGGCTGTACCCAGTTAACAGCATAAACCTGCACATGTATAAAGCCGTATGCCCCTGGAAGCAGACAGTCTGTGTACAGGGTTGTACGCCTGTACAGGATTATGCAAGTGCCATCATAAATCTGTGTATAGCCAGACAGGGCTTCTGTACACAGCAGCTGTGTCTCTGGGGGAGGAAATGCAGCTGAAGGGGCCTTTCACACGGGCTGTCCGAGCAGGTCCACCTGTCAGTTTTCAGGCAGACTTGATGGGACACTCTAGTCTTCTCTATGGAGCTGCGGTTGTCAGCAGACATCCGCTGCCATCCGACCCTGCCGCAAAAAACAGACGTATGATGGTCCTATTTTCCATTCAGCCACCGAATCAGATGGAAACGGACAGGCGGTCTGTTTCCATTCAATTTCACCATAGAGGAGAGAGGGAACGTCCGCATCCGCTCTGCATAGCGGAGGGGACACAGAACTGTTATCCGCCTGCTCAGAGTAGCGATCCCCCGCTGAATAAGCAGACTGTTAGACAGAGGCGCCTGTGTAAGAGGGGCCTTAGGCTTCATTCATACTACTTTACTACAGCGTACACCCATGGGAGGGCCATGTTTGCCCATAAAGGGATGCATAGCTCTTGCATCCTTGTGCAGGCAGTCCGATTCATGTCAATAGGGACACAGCAGCTATAAAAAAAAAAATCAATGAACTACCACAGCGCTCCATAGCGCCGTGGTAGTTCATTGAGCACTACAAGCCGGCATCTGCAAAAGCTGGCGGTACTTGAAGTTCATTCATTCACAGAACTCTGAATGAACGATGTGGCCACGTAGGAAAAAAATAAAAAATACAGCAGCGGCTGCAGCATTGGGAACATGTTACATGTTCCACCCTCAAGACCGGTGTAACATGTTCCCAAAGGTGAACTTCTCCTTCAATCCAAGTAGCCAATTTAGGTTACATGACCAGGAAAGGTCCATTATTGGAATTTTTAGGAAAAAGTGCAGGCCGTTGCTGCAAAAAAATGCTGAAAACAAGCATTTACTGTTTCCATTACACTATGTTTTTTCACATTTTAAATTAGGTGTTGGCTGGACTAGCAAGATTCATTAATTCCATTACCATGTTACAAATCAAAACCGTTGGTTAACAAACCTACAGTGACCCATGAGATCACTTTCAAAATTTGTGAATCGGGCGTATTAAGCAGAAACCAGACCTACCTGCTTCCAGTTAAAAACAAGGCCTTCTGCAGCATAGTCCCGGTCCTTGTAATCTTTAAAAAATTCACAGCCTAAATAGAATAATAATAATAAAAAAATAATAATAAAAACACGCTATGCAAATGTGCACACACATGAATACTCATGTATAGTTAAAAGAGTAGTATGGGATAAACAAAAAAAAAAAATTACACTCCCATAGACAGAAGCAGCATCTCCTGCCGGCTTTGCAGTGAGATTTGAGCAAACCCCACAGGTTGCCCAGTTCTCCCCTCTGAGCATGTCAGTCACTGGCTCAATGCTCTCCCCTCCAGCGCTCACTGGAGCGCTGTGCTGTGGAGGGGGCGGGAGCGGCCGGCTCAGGCTCTCAGCCAATCGCTGAGAGGCTGAGCCAGGTGCTGGCCCCGGCATCTGGGTGGATACCGACCATATGGACGTGATCTTTCTCGAGCCTGGACTGGCCGAGTGACATCAGCCAACAAGAATGAATTGCACTCCTGTGATCCATAGAAGTATTTTGGCCATACTTCTTCTTTAAAGACCAACCCAAGGAAAATGTAAAATTATCCCTTGCAATGGAGCAGTGTCTGCACTGAATGGGTTAATTGCTTGTTTGTTCTGTCCAGGGCAGTGGTTCTCAACCTCAGTCTTCAAGTACCCCCAATGGGCCAGGTTTTCCTTTACTTTGCACAGCTGCTCAATATCAATGACATGGTATTGATAAGAGCCATTTTATCTAAGGGAAGTGCCCAAAACATGGCCTGTTGGGGGTACTTGAGGACTGAGGTTGAGAACCACTGGTCTAGGAGAAGAGAAACACTTTACATCAGTGGTCATCAACCCTGTCCTCAGGCCCACTAACAGGCCAGGTTTGCAAGAGAACTGAAATACATCACAGGTGATATCATTTGCTGCTCAGTGATTGCAGTATTCTAGTCTGCATCTCCCCAATGTAATACATAAAACCTGGCCTGTTAGTGGGCCCTGAGGACAAGGTTCATGACCACTGCTTTACCTGATCCTCCACTCCCGGGCAGACAGTCCCCCTCCTGAGCATGGGGTAGCGCAATCTCTTGACATCAACATGTCACAAGGAAGAGCTATGGACACTGCATTGATCTTGATGACATCAGAACCCTAGGCTGCTAAAGCGTGGGAGAAAAGATTTTGCCGGGACTGGTCTAACAGGGAGGAGGAGCAGAGGATCGGGTATTCATTTTTATTGTTCCCCTAAACGTGAACGAGCAATTAACCCTTGCAGTGGGCTTGAAGAAAAAAAAAAAAAGGAAAGCCAACAAAAAACTACATACAATTTCAAAACTAGATTTAGGAAGTTAAAATTCTTTACCTGGATAGGGGATAGACAGAAGCGTGAAGTCTGCATACCGTTGGGCTTTATCCACTTTTTCTGAGGATGTGACACTAGGCAAAATAAAAACAACGTTTATTGGGGTTACAACTGTAAGTGTCAAATTCTTTAACACTAAATAAAATCCGTTATATGGGCCTCATTCGAGGTTTTGAATTGAAAACAGGTTTATGGAACTGCTAAACCTGCTTAAAGCAGGTCAGAAGGAGGTAAACTGCAGGTCAAATGCATCTTTCAATACATTTTGAAGGATTTCAGAAGCTTGTAAAATGGATGTCAGACACAAATCTAAAGGCCAGTGACAGTGCCTACAGCTCACCTGACCAAGGAATTAAATCAACCACCACAAGGACTCCACCCCCCCCCCCCCCATTTTAACGAGCTTACCAAGTCTCATGAATTGGCAAAACCTGTCCCAGTTCTGACCAGAAAGTCCTAGAGTCGCTGCCCATAGGTGTCATCATACTGGAAGTGGCATCAGAGCTTTGACCGCTGTGCTGATTACTTAAACCCCCAGTGCATGTTTGATGCCCCCATGCTTTCCTGCAACCATCTGTATATAGACGCTGGTCAAGCCTCCAGGTTCTCGTGATAATTTGATTGCTTCTGGGCTGCATTATGCAAGGGGCCCAAATTGTTGTCTGAACCTTTTAGCAATTTACGATGTAAAAACTTACTTTACTCCAAACTTCACTTTCTTATTCTCCACCATCAAGTCGCAGATATATCGCACGGAGAGGTATTTTAACAGTTTGATGTCATGACCTCGGACCTTGTCAAATTGTGAATCCCAGTTTCTGAAAGTGCAAATGAGAAGCAAGGTGTGACCTGAAAGATGTCCATTAGATTTCAGCATGATGCTTCCTTTTATACTTACAGAATATAAAATACTTGGCTATTTATTCTTAAGATTGTAAGCTCCATGAGCAGGGCCCTCTTATTCCCTTCTGTATTTAACTGTATTGTAATTATACTTTCTCCCCTTATATTGTAAAGTGCTGTGCAAACTGCACTATATAAATCATGTATAATAATTTCATACGTAACAGACTAGTGTGTTCTGACATTTGAGATCAATTAGATCAATTAGTCCAAAAAAAAGTCATGAAGGGGATACAAAATGAAAGTGGTTCTAAAAGTCAGTTTTTTATCTGTATGCATTAACCACTTAAGGACTTATGCCGCGTACACACGGTCGGAATTTCCAATGAAAACAGTCCAATGGGAGCTTTTCATCGGATTTTCCGACCGTGTGTATGCCCATCGGTCTTTTTCCGTCGGCATTTCAGACGGACTTTGGATTGAGAGCCGGTTCTTAATTTTCCAGACAGAAAACCTTTCTATCGGATTTTTCCATCGTGTGTGTCGTGTCATCGTGTGTATGCAATTCCGACACGCAAAATTCTGTTGCATGCTTGGAAACATTTCGACGCATGCTCAGAAGCATTAAACTTCCCTTTTATAGTGCCGAACGTGTTGTACGTCACGGTGTTATTGACCGTCGGAATTTGGTGTGACCGTGTGTAGGGAAGACAGTTTGAGCGAAATTCCGTCGGAATTCCGACGGGAAAACCATCAGAGCTTTTTCCGGCGAGAATCCCGACCGTGTGTACGCGGCATGAGCCTTGTTTTAAGATTTGGTTTTTCCAAGTTAAAACATTTTTTTTTTTGGCTAGAAAATTACTTAGAAATTTTATATAGAGATAGAGATTATATATATATATATATATATATATATATATATATATATATATATATATATATATATATATATATATATATATATATATATATATATATATATATATATATATATATATATATATACACACACACACACACACATACATACATACATACATACACACACACACATATACACACACACGGAGAGAGGAGACGGGCCGAACCACAGCTCTGTGTCTGACTTGACACACAGAGCTGCAGCTCGGCTTCGGTGCCCCTATAGCAAACTGCTTGCTGTGGGGGCACTCGACAGGAGGGAGGGGCCATTGTGCCGGAGAGGGACCCGAGAAGAGGAGGATCTGGGCTGTTCTGTGCAAAACCATTACACAGAGCAGGTAAGTAAAACAGGTTATTTAAAAAAAGAAAAGGAAAAAAAAAAAAAACACACGAGACTTTAGTATCACTTGAACCAAGTTAAGGGCATTCCACTGTATAAGTTGGTACTTTCCAGCATACCTGGCCGCAGCATCGTCATCGGTTACTTCTGTGTCGGCACAGGCATCATCAGCGCCCCCTAAAGAGAAAAATATTACAAAGAAGAGATCAGAGCAACACATGACTAATGGCTCTAGGCCGAAAACTCATCACTTCTGCTTTCACAACTAGTCCCAGCACCGCACTATGCACTGCAAGAATATTTTAGAAATATTAGAATTGGCTGCTTATTCAGGAAAACACTGAACATGACCCTTTACAAGTTGCTTACCATCCCTCTGATGTGGTGGCTAATTCGGAACTGCCCAACATTTAGGGAGGTACTCTGTAGTTTTCAGGGCAGCAAAAAGGCACTGCTGTCAGCTTATTACAGCTCATTGAATTTCTGGTAGTATCAGTAAGGCTTTTTTTTTTTTTGCATTTACCCAAACAGAATTATATATACAATGAAAAGTGCTTTAACCACCCGACAGATTTACCCTCCTTCATGACCAGGCCATTCTTTGCAAAAGGGCACTGCGTTACTTTAACTGACAATTGTGTGGTCATGCAACGCTGTACTCAAATAAAAATGTATGCCATTTTTTCCCCACAAATAGAGCTTTCTTTTGGTGGTATTTGATCACCTCTGCAATAATTTTTTTGTGCTAACACACCTCAATATTTTTTACTTTTCTGCCATAAAAAACATTGCTTTGCAGGGACACAAAATCCATCCCCCCCCCCGAACGGAGCTGCGCACTCAGCTGTGCGTCTCTGCTCGATGATCAGCAGGTTGTCGGCTGACATCCAGTGCCTAGCACCCACAGATTGGCTTCTGCTGTGAGTAGTCACAGCAGAAGCGGGCCACTGGCGGCTTGCGCCCCCTAGACAGAAGTGCAGAATCTCATACATACATACATACATACATACATACATATATATATATATGTGTGTGTGTGTGTGTGTGTGTGTGTGTGTGGATGTGTGTGTGTGTGTGTGTGTGTGTGTGTGTGTGTGTGTGTGTGTGTGTGTGTGATTCTGCACAGGAGGGCCACCCTGTAGCAATACATCTGCTATAGGGAGGTCCTTAAGTGGTTAATGTGTTCATGTGAGTGGCCATTTTTGGTTTTAATAAAAAAAAGTGTCCTTTTTCTCCGCACTTAAGCCCCATACACACGGTCGGACTTTTTCATGGATTCTGTCCGATCGGACAATGTTGTTGAAAAATCAGACCGTGTGTATGCGCGAGTACTTGTACTCGCACAAATGCTCCCGATGCCTAATCCGATACTTGTAACCGGAAGTTGGCGGGCGGAGAAGGCGGAACGGGCAGAGCGGGCGTAATGAGCGGAACGGGCAGAGCGGGCGGAATGAGTGGAACGGGCAGAGCGGGCGGAGCGGAGATCTAGCTGGTAGCAGTGGAACAGGGGGTAAGCTGGCCAGGGCAGGGATGAAGGGTGCCGCCGTTCCCATTCGGAACAGGAAGTGACGGCTCAGTGTCTTCGTCGGAGGACAAACATCACGGCGCCCATCTTGGTACACCTTTATACTCGGCTGCAGTAAGCCAGCAGCGGACATCTTGTTACACCCAGCCCATTTAGTTCGGGCTGGGTGTAACAAGATGTCTGCTGCTGGCTTACTGCAGCTGAGTAAAAGGTGTAGCAAGATGGGCGTTGCAGCATACTAAATGTTATAGCATTGCAAAATCCTTCCTTGCCTTACCATTCATGTCATTTATTATGCAGTTGCATATCAATGCCTATCAGTGCCCATAAATGCCTATCAGTGCCCATAAAATCAGTGCCTATCAGTGCCCATAAATGCCTATCAGTGCTCATCAGTCAGTGCCCAAAAGTGCTGCCTATCCATGCCATCTCTCAGTGCCCATAAGTGCTGCCTATCAGTGCCCATAAGTGCCCATAAGTGCTGCCTATCAGTGCCCAGTGCCAGCTATCAGTGCTTATCAGTGCCCATAAATGCCTATCAGTGCCATCTACCAGTGCCCAAAAGTGCTGCCTATCAGTGCTCATCAGTCAGTACCAGCCATCGGTGCTATCCATGCCATCTCTCAGATCACATTACAAGACCAGTCAGTGCCCATCAGTCAAACAGTCACATGACATTAAAAAAAGTATCGGTAATCGGTATCGGCGAGTACTTGAAAAAAAGTATCGGTACTTGTACTCGGTCTTAAAAACGTCACCACGTTCATAATGATCGGATTTTCACACACACACACATTTGTATATATATATATATATATATATATAACCACACATATACACACACACACACAGTATGACGGACAGGATCCGACCGACCTGGTCCGCGGATTGTCCGACCGTGTGTATGGGGCTTTAGAGGTGCTCTCCTTTCTCTTGTCTTTTTGCATACAGAGTAGAGCTGCACAATAGTTAAAAAAGTTGATTCAACCCCCCTCACGATCTTAATGCAGCATTTTCACGTTTGAGTGCAGAGAGTTCGCTGCTCCCAGCTGACAAAAAAAAAAAAGGCAGCCTACAAAGTATCACAACATTGCTCAGCACTGAGCTAAAAAGGAAACAATGTATCATTTAGTCATTTTAGATCAGTGGTCTCCAAACTGCGGCCTGATGTGGCCCTTTGCTTGCCTCTATCCGGCCCTTGGAGCACTAATTCTCAAACTGACACCAATGATGGGACACCATTCCTCCCACTGATACCAACAAGGGGCAATATTCTTCCCAATAAAACTAATGATGGGGCATTTCTTGCTTCTACTGACCACAGTTCTGTCTGCCCAAAACCTGAAAGACAGTAGACTGGCCCTTTGCTTAAAAAGTTTGGAGACCCTTGTTTTAGATTAAAAGGGATGTACTTCGGCCTGTAAATGGTCAGTTTAACCTTAAAGACCAGGCCTTTTTCTGACATTTGTTGGTTACAAGTTAAAAATCTGTATTTTTTTATAGACAAAATTACTTAGAGCCCCCAACCATACATAATAATAAATATATATATATATATATATATATATATATATATATATATATATATATATATATATACACATACACACACACACACACACACACATTTTTAATTTATTATACATATATACACACACACACACACACACACACACACACACACACACACACACTTTTATAGCAGAGACCCTAGAGAATAAAATGTCAGTCATTGCAATATTTTATGTCACACGATTTGTGCAGCGGTCTTTCAAATGAAATATTTTGGGAAAAAAAAAAAAAAAATACACTTAAAATCAATAAAAAAATGAATAAAAAAGTTAAATCAGCCCAATTTGTTTGTATAACATGAAAGCTCTTATGCTGAAAATTGTGATCTTTATTCTAAGTAAAAAAAAATTGCGATTCTCATTTTATCCAGAATTGTGCAGCTCTAATACAGAGCCAGCTTCTGCTCCTTGGAACTAGCGCCCTGATTGGACTCGATTGGACTATCCCACATTTATAAATTAGGAATTATATATTAAATCGGTTTTAGCAGAGAGGTTGATTTACCTTTGCGCCTACTTCCTACTGTTTTTGATTGGAGAGCAATAGCAAGTTGAGTCACTGCAGAGAGACCACTGCTTCTACACAGGGCAGGAGGTCCTTCGCTGTAAGCATGCTGGCAGAGGACAGACTTTTCTACTTTCTAAACAAAATGAGCTGCAAGACTTTTGTTTGATGTATCTGGAAGGTGTTTAGCCAAAGTCAAGTAAAAATTAAATTGTGCTTTCACATACATCTTTGTGTGACTGAACTAGAGCTGCGCGCTTAATCGTTAAGAATCGAGATTGCGATACTTTCCCCCTTGAGATCTTAAAGCATTTTCCAGATTCTATGCAGTTCTCTGCTCAAGCCAACAGCAGTCAAAAAAATCAATAAAAAAATTGTTTCATAACTTTCCTCAGCAGCTGAGCCAACTATAAACAAACATTGTAACATTTTGTTTTTTAGATCAAAGGAATGAACTTTGTAAATGAGGGAAGTTTAACCACTTAAAGACAACCTTTTTCTGACACTTGTTGGTTTCAAGTTAAAATCATTTTTTTTGCTAGAAAATTACTTAGAACCCCCAAACATTATATATATTTTTTTTAGCAGAGACCCTAGAGAATAAAATGGTGGTTGTTGCAATATTTTATGTCACACTGTATTTGCGCAGCGATCTTTCAAAATGCAATTTTTTTTTGGGGGGGGGGGATACTTTAATGAATTAAAAAGAAACGAAAAAACAGTAAAGTTAGCCCAATTTTTTTGTATAATGTAAAAGATGTTACGCCATGAGAATCGTGATCTTTATTCTAAGGCAAAAAAATGTGATTCAAATTTTTCCCAGAATCGTGCAGCTCTACTGTGAACCTACCTGAGAAAATGTAATTATACCCGGTTCTTCCATACAACTCTCCCCAGCCAGCCAGCGTTGCGGACCTGCAGATGTGCTGCAACAAGAATGAAACCTCTAGTAAAAATCACATTTTTTTAAGACTGTTGATAACCAATTGGATTACACACACTTCAATTAGGAATGGCAAAGAAGGTCAAGTCAAACCCTTCTAATCTGGAGACACTGCCAGACTTCCCATTTCTGCTACTTAAGCCGGCCATACACTCAGAATTTTGCCAGGTTCCTGATGAAACAGTCGAAATTTGCTCATTACCTAGCCCTGGGGGCTGCCTCCTACCCAACATCTCGATTGATAAATTGAAGGAGCTGGGTGGAAAACAATGCCTACATCCAAATCAGATACAGGCAGGAGTACATGTACAAAGGAATCTCCAGACCTTCCTCTGGGTTAGGTGGAGAATCTCTGCATTAAGGCAGATAGCACCGGACATCCTATTTACCCTAAATTGTTTGTTACCCCAACATTTCATATTCCTGTTTTTTTACCTGCTGTACCATGTATGAAAGTCTGTTTTATTTGTATTGCTTCCTGTGTGTGAAATCCCTGGTGTTCCCGCCAGTCCCTCTGCTTTCCTACTAAAAACTGACCACACCAGGCATGACAGCACACTGTGGTCAGTTCTCTAGCTGTGCTGGGAACTCAGGCAGCACTCCTCCAATGATCAGACTTGTCCTGACATGCCCCCCACTGCACAGCCTTTCACTGGGAAGCTCAGTGTGCTGCGGCTTCTCCTCCTTCCCCCAGCTCTTATGCAGCTGAGAACAGAGGGAATGTGATCACAACACACACAATGGTCCTTTTCCTCTTTTTTATAAATCTATTAGGGCTGTGAAAATGAAAGATTAATTCCTCGATTAATCGATTTTTTGATCGGTACTCACCTCTCCGCTGGCTTCCGGGTCTTCAGGGAGTTCCGTCGGAGATCCGGTGACGTCACGGACATCGACGTCACCGGACTCCTCCCCCCTTCCCCAAGTGCCTCCGTCTGCTAACGAAGGGAAGGGGGAGGAGTCCGGTGACATCGAAGTTCTGATTGAACGGAACGCGTACGGGGGAGGAGCTATGCATGACGTCACCCGCTGCTGCCCTATGGAACTAACACGATTGTCGGCTTTACATGCTGTGTTTTTATCATCTTTATGTGAGTAGTTTGTGTTTGAACACAAAAATGTAATCTTATACTTAAGCAGTGAGAACTTAGATCTTTTCTTTCTACCCATGACCTGGCGTCCTTGCTGAGATCTAAGGAGACGTGAGAGAAGTTTATGGTCCATGTTAACCCTTTTGATACCCGCTTGCATGACCACCTGTTTGCACAGGGGTCCATGCCATAAGATGAGTGTGATTAGTTAGACCGGAGGTGGAGGGATTGTCACGCTACTGTGGGAAAAAAAAATGGACTTACGTCAGTGCTACAGTTTGAATTTAAAACGTATTTGTGTGAACTGTGAAGTTAAGTCATGGATTGTGGAAACTAACTAGTGTCGGGTGATTGTATATAGTGTATACCACATTTACCACTGACTAATGCAGAGTTGCAATGCAAGGAGATCAGCTAAAAGTAGTTGGATCTGTATGTGCATTTTAATTAAATCGAAATTAGTCGATTAAATCGATTAAAAAAAAAAACAAGGATTAATCGAACGCGAAAATTTTAATCAGTAACAGCCCTAAAATCTATACAAAAATGTTTTGCCTTTCATTTCTATTTTAAACTGAATGGGCCGCTTTACATGGTGATAGTTTACAATCGCTTTAAAGCTGGGTTCACATATGCTGCGGCTCACAGCAGGGGGTCCAGTGTGTCCCTGTTCACTGATTCAGGTGAAAATTTTTGCCTGAACTGGATCCAAAGACGCACAGGACCCTTTTTAACTGCGGACCGCTGCCCCAGAGCTGTGATAACTGGCTCTATTGAGAGACGATCACACTCTGTCTTGTGAATTGGATGCAGGGAAATCCACATCCAATTCACATATGTGTGACCCCAGCCTAAAGCAGTATTAACCCCAAAAGCAAACAAACATTTTGCAGCTTACCAGTTCTTAGATGTGATGGCTGCATTCGTTTTCTTTAGGCTTGGTTTCTCTTATTTTTACCCAGTGATGTGGCCACCAAGTTGATTTTTCAAAAGCACAAGCAGTCCTGCAGATTTAGCAGTTAGAGGGTTGAGACAAACCTATTTACCACAGACAGGGGTGCTGCTTGCAATGATCAGCCTTTATGTAAATCCTTATCCCATAAGGAACAAAAAAATGATTACTGTAAGGCAAGGCCATAGACCAGCGGTTCTCAACTCCTGTCCTCAGGATCCACTATCAGGCCAGATTTTAAGTATTACATTGGGGAGATGCAGACTGCAATCACAGCAAATGATATCACCTGTGATGTATTTCAAGTCTTTTGCAAACCTGGCCTGAGTTTAGAACCACCGACGGTGCAGGAAGGACATTCACACAATTCCCCCATCAACACAAGACAGGGGAAGATTTAGGCCCCTTTCACACTGGGGCGGTGAGCCGCGGTGACGGTAAAGCAGCGCTATATTTAGCGCTGCTTTACCGTCGTTTTCACTGCGGTTTTCGGCCGCTCGCGGTGCGGTTTTACCCCCCGCGAGCGGCCGAAAAAGGGTTAAACACCCCGCGCAGAGCGCCGCCGTAGCGGCGCTTTGCGGCAGTATTGCCGCGGTTTTACCGTGGTCTCCCATTCTAATCAATGGGAAGGAGCGGTATAGGAGCGGTGAACACACTGCTCCTATCCCGCTCCAAAGATGCTGCTAGCAGGACTTTTTTTGTCATCCTGCTAGCGCACCGCTCCAGTGTGAAAGCCCGCCGGCTTTCACACTGGAGTTAAAGGGGCCGGATTTTTTCATGCGGTGAACAGGTGCTATTTTTAGCGCTGCACCGCATGAAAAACGCCCCGGTGTGAAAGGGGCCTTACTGAAACTGGAGCATGCAAAATCTGGTGCTGCTCTGCATAGAAACCAATCAGCTTCCAGGTTTTATTGTCAAAGCTTAAGAGAGAAGTAAAGGATTATTTCTTTTTTTGAGAATCATACTTACCTCGGTGGATGCTGAATCTGTCCCCTGGTGCCTTTACACTGAGAACTGAGCCAAACATCGCTGATCACTCAGTTCTGACAGCTCCCTGAGCAGAGAGCTGCAGTTTGTCAGTCACAGCTCTCCGTTCTGCCTCCTCCTCGCTCACTCGAGTGCTGAGCTGTGAAGGGGCCGTCTCAGGCTCTCAACGGCTGGCTGAGCGGGGTGTCTGTCCATGCACCAGGCGGGATCCCGACTTGGTCGTAATAATGCGGTGCCTGGACTGAAATCTGACATCAGCAGAGAGCGGACTTTAGCCCGCTCTCTGCTGAAAACAGGTCACAGGAGTACAAATCGAATTGCACTCCTGTGATCCATAGGAGAAGTACAGCCAAACAGGCCTTGGCTGGACTTCTCCTTTAATTGAACAAGCTACGTATTGGCTACCCATGGACAGCTGCACCAGATTGTAAGTTTTAGCAAATCTACCCCATAGTGCCGATAGGGGAATCCCTCCTGCTGAACCATTGCTGCTGTACATGTGATCAGCTACAGAGATGTCAGTTTTTCTGCAAGGGTACAACAAAAAAAACAAACAATTGTTCTCTGTGTGCCCTGTTCACACCACAACACTGGTATCATGCACGGATTTTTTCTGCACATGAAAAAAATAAATAAAAAAACACCACACCTGACATGGCAACATTGGTTGGACAGGGCACATAACTGATGCACATAAAAACTGATGTAAAACTGATGTCGGTTTCCCATCAGTTTTCATGCACATATAGGGTGAACGAGCCCCAAAACTGCTGGTGCATCTAACACTACATTCCCCTAGATTAACAATGCTGATGTCCGAAGGTGTCCCCGGTGCTCCTTCATCCAAAGTGGGGGCACTCTAAAACAGGAGGTGGTATATTACTGGCCAGATCACCAGGTGAAAGAGGGAACTACTAATACAGTCATCACATCTAAAGGACTGGTAAGCTGCAATAGATCACATTTTTGGTTTGGGGTTTAATGTGGCTTTAATTTTTGCTACAGATATTTAAAAATTAGATATTATCTTCTCAGTGCAACGATGCGGCAGATCCCTTTAATGGCTCATCATGTCCGTCCTCCACTAGGTCAAGTAACACATTGTACACCACAATACTGGCCAAACGTTTTAAGAATGACACAAATTTTACATTTCTGCTTTTAGATCTTGGTGTCAGATGTTACTATGGTATACTGAAGTATAATTACAAGCATTTCATACATTAAGTGTCAAAGGCTTTGACAATTACATTCATTTTATGCAAAACTGTTGTGGGGACCCTTCTTTCTCAAGATCTCTGCAATTCGCCCCGGCATGCTGCCAATCAACTTCTGCGCCACATCCTGACTGGCAGCCCATTCTTGCATAATCAATGCTTGGAGTTTGTCAATTTGTGAGGTTTATATTTTTTGTTCACCCGCCTTTTGAGGATTGACCACAAGTCCTCAATGAGATTAAGGTCTGGGGAGTTTCCTGGTCATGGACGCAAAATTTTTATATTTTGTTCCCCAAGCCACTTGGTTATGACTTTTGCCTTATGGCAAGGTGCTCCATCATGCTGCAAAAGCCAATGTTCCTCAAAATGTTCTTGGATGGTTGGGAGAAGTTGCTCTCGGAGGATGTTTTTGTACTATTCTTTATTTATGGCTGTGTTCTTAGGCAAAATTGTAAGTGAGCCCACTGCCTTGGCTGAGAAGTAACCCCACACATGGATGGTCTCAGGATGCTTTATTGTTGGCATGACACAGGACTGATGGTAGAGCTCACCTTTACTTCTCCGAACAAGGATTTTCTGGAAGCCCCAAACAATCGGAAAGGGGGTTCATCAGAGAAAATTACTGTACCTCAGTCCTCAGCAGTTCAATCCCTGTACCTTTTGCAGAATATCAGTCTGTCCCTGATGTTTTTCCTGGAGAGAAGTGGCTTCTTTGCTGCCCTTCTTGACACCAGGCCATCCTTCAAAAAAGTCTTCTCCTCACTGTATGTGCCGATGTACTCTCATCTCCTGCTGCCATTCCTGAGCAAGCTCTGCACTGGTGGTGACCTGATCCCACAGCTAAAACTGTAGGAGACGGTCCTGGCGATTGCTGAACCTTCTTAGGTGCCCTGAAGCCTGCTTCACAAATGCTGTGTAAATGTTTTTTTATGGGATTAAAGCGGAGGTCCACCCACCGCTGCATAAATTAGAAGCCAGCAGCTGCACATACTGCAGCTGCTGACTTTTAATAATAGGACACTTACCTGTCCTGGAGTCCAATGATGTTGGCACCGCAGCTGATGTCTCCATCAAGTAGATGCTACTCTATCCTACTGGTCCATCGGCCGGGGAGGGAGGATGAAGGAGGAGGCCCGGGCGGTGACGCAAATATCGTCACTGTGGCTACCGGAAGTGGGGACAGGATACCTGTGAAAGACAGGTATCCTTTCCCCCCTCCCCAGAAAGGATCACAATTTGGCACCGGAGGGGGGGTGGGGGGATTGGGGGGAAGAGAATAAGCAAAGTTCCACTTTTGGGTGAAACTCCGCTTTAAGTTCATTTTCAGGGAAAAGATGAACTTTGCCATTAATTGCAATTCATCTGATACTCTTAATAACATTCTGGAGTATATGTAAAAACTGCCATCATAAAAATTGAAGCAGCAGACTTTGTGAAAATTAATATTTGGATCAGTCTCAAAACTTTTGGCTACGGCTGCATTTAATTTGCAGACTGCAAGCTAGCCTAAACAGACTGCAGTCATATGAACATCACTTTAACAGTAGAAAGGGCTTGCCTTAGCATGTTGAATGAGATGCATTGACACAGGCAGACAGGCAGACAGGCAGACAGGCAGACAGGCAGACACTTCCCTATCCCATCCGTTGTGACAGCAGGCCAGGGGATCGTCTTCCATCACACTATGTCACAACTTTAAAGTGGCTATTCTGGGCTCTGCCCACCTGGTCACGTCATTTACCGAGTTCTGTGAAAAGGGAGACCTACAAGTGCCAACAGCCTTTGCGGCTTGTAGTTCTCAGTGAACTACCAGGGCACTGATGAGCTCTCTAGGTAGTTCAATGATTCTTCCTCTCAGAGTATAACTGACCGTATTGGAGGTTTGAGCAGACTACACGGACACTCTGCAAGAGCCCCACATTGCACTTGTAATCTGCTGAACAAATTTTTTTGTTTTACAAAAGTTGAACTTATCCTTTAAACCATGATTTCAAGCAGAGGACATCTAAAAATGACTGAATTATTCTGTACAATGCCAGAAGTTTCCGCTCTTTGAGAGTGAGGGCTGACTTAGGATGAGAAGAGGAGTTGTAAACCACATACCTTGCCCTTGTAGAGAATAACCGGACAGACGAATCGTCCTCTGCATCTCGCCATCTTACTGCGGTTGACGAGGTCCTGCAGCTTGCCAACTTGCACTGTGCTTTCAAACCTACAGAAGAAATAAGAGTGGGTGAATGGAAAGTCGGTCATCTACCGAAATCTACAAATTGACAATCTTCCAAAATGTACAACTAGAAGCAATTCAATAAGTTGATCTGCTGGGCAATGAAGTGCAAAAACTGCAACAAGCAATCATATTCCACGTTCAAGCTAAGGATCAGTTAAATGGTGAAAAACTGACTGGCTTTTGCCCGTTATCCCGACTCAAATTGTGTCCCTAAGAAGTGTATAATATATATATATATATATATATATATATATACACTAACACACACACACACACACACATATATATATATATATATATAATGTCCGATAATTTCCTGGGCTCGCCGGTAAGATGGGCAAGCCCGAGAGAAATCGGTGGGGGGTTTACGACCCCTCTTGCCGCTTCTAAAAACAATCCAGCGACTAATTAGCCACTCGGATTGCTTTTATGAGAAAGATTTGCCAGCTGAAAAAAAACGTGTGTGTGTGTGTGTGTGTGTGTGTGTGTGTGTGTGTGTGTGTGTGTGTGTGTGTGTGTGTGTGTGTGTGTTCCATATTTGGCTGGGGATGCTGCAGAAGATAACATGAAGCTGGGAACATGTTACATGAGGCTAGTAGAGATCAGTGATATGACCACATGCCATATTCCCACTACAGACTGCTGAGGTCCAAGGGCTGCATGTGGCCCCTGGCCTACAGGTTAGGCACCAGGGCACTAGATGGAAGGGCACATTTATCCTGGAACACTGAGGACATCCTGTAAGGTACTGACAGGGATAGAGAGATTTTTTTATTATATATATATATATTTTTATTTATATATATATAATTTATATATATATATATATATATATATATATATACATATATAAATATATATATTTTATCATATACACACACACACAAACATATATATTTTTTGCAATGAATTTCATTAAAAAAAAATTGCATTTAAAAAACGAAGAAGAAAGAAAAAAAAAAAAAAAAAGGAGAAGAAAAGGAAGAAGAAAAGGAAGAAGAAAAGGAAGAAGAAAAGGAAGAAGAAAAGGAAGAAGAAAAGGAAGAAGAAAAAGGAAGAAGAAAAAGTTGAGACCAGATTGTGAGTTGAGGTTGTCAAAGCCCCTCCTACCCTGCACTCACTGGGGTCTTTAGGCCATGCCTTAAAACAACTGCCACGCCCCTACAAACATGTCCCTATAATTTTTTTTATGTTTGAAGCCATGATCAGCACCAGGAAACGAGTGAAGTGGAAATGGCCCCAAAAAAACATGGGGGGGGGGGGGGGTTGCAGGGAAGACAAATAAAAACACAACACAACACAAACTGCTAGGCTCAAGGAAGGGGAAGTAATCTGAAATGGGGGGACCACAGGGCCTGAAATTGGCAATCGACGTTCCCATACCTCCCAACTTTTTGAGATGGGAATGAGGAACACCTATCAGCAAAGTATGCAGGCATAGGACACACCCCTTGTCACGCCCCCTTAAAGGAGAATTGTACAAAAAAAAAAAAAAAAAAACACAAAAGATTGGTTAAATACACAAGTGCTTTTTTAACACTACTATTCCTTTATATCGGCTTTTGGAATTTACAAATGCAGCACTTTAGAAATCAGATGAAAGGTTTAGCGCTGGAAAACACTTTTTGATAGATAAAAGGTGCATTTTATATACAACTATATAGATCAGACCAAAATGAGGGACAAATGAGGAGGAATGAGGTAGAGGGACATTGCTCCAAATCAGGGGCAGTCTCTCCAAATCAGGGACAGTTGGGAGCTATGGGTTCCTACTGTCCCAATTTGTAATTCATCGTACAACAATGAACATATGACACTTGTGTCATATTCAGCAGACCAACCAGATTATGATAATGTACTATAGGAAAATACTTTTTATATTTACAAGGCAGATTAACAATGTAGACAGTAATCCAGATGTAACACACAGGGGATAACATGAGCTTTGGAGAATCTGACATAAGCATTTCAATGGATCCACTTCATAGGGAGGTGCTGCCCTCTTCCTGCACGTCGGAATATTTCACAAGTGACAAACAAAAGACAAAACCTGCACCATCCATAGTTTCCAATCAGATTTCAATTCACTACAGTTAGATCAAGGAAAAAAAACTAATTCTGAAAGTCTGCTACAAATTAATAGAATTTACACTTTTTTTGATGTCCAATTCATTTAGGATTGTAAAGCATACAAACCTAAGTAGCAAAACCCATAGTCACATGTACATAAGAGCTGAAATAGAGATTCTACAAATTAGCCATACAGTCATTTATACTTAAATTAAAAGGTTTTGAATGCAATACTACCGTACTGGAGTGTTATGACATATTGGGAAAGACTTACTAAAACCGGAGCACTCAGAATCTGGTGCAGCTGTGCATAGAAACCAATCCGCTTCCAACTTCAGCTTGTTCAATTAAAGTGGAGTTCCACCCAAAAATGGAACTTCCATTTTTCGAATCCCCCCCGCCGGTGTCACATTTGGTACCTTTCAGGGTGGAGGAGCAGAAGCAGATACCAGTCTAATACAGGCATTTGCTCCCACTTCCTGGCATAGATCACGCGGCGTTCGCGGTGACCTACGCCACTTCCGGCGCCTACTCTGTCCTCCCCTGCTGTCTTCTGGGAGACAGAAGACAGCAGGGACCAGTGAGGATGCGCAGCGCGACTCACGCATGCGCAGTAGGGAACCAGGAAGTGAAGCCGCACTGCTTCACTTCCTGATTCCCTTACCGAGGATGGCGGCGGCAGGAGCCGAGAGCCGAGGGACAGATTGGCTTCCGTTGTTGACATTGCGGGCTCCCTGGACAGGTAAGTGTCAAATATATTAAACGTCAGAAGCTGTAGTATTTTTTTTTTTTTTTTTTAGGCGGACCTCCGCTTTAAGCTTTGACAATAAGCCCAGGTTCACACTGACAGCGTTGATGAAATTCGTGCAAATTCAGCTGAACGTGCACAATTTAATTCCCGCATGTCAGTCTTGACGGGGGCGAATTCATCTGTGCGGGTTGCTGCACAGATGCCTATGGAAATCGCACCCCGAAGTCAAAAAAGTAGTACAGAAACGACTTTTGTGAATCGGTGCCAGGTTGACAAGTCAAATCGCATTCCAAATCACCCCAATGGGAACCTAGGCTAAAAGTTACAAGCCGATTGGTTACTATGCAGAGCTGCACCAGTTTTAGTAAGTCCCCCCCTATTATATTGTACACGGTCTTCTTGGTGTAATGACAGCCAGGGCCGGGACAAGGGGTGGGCAGGAGGGGCGGTTGCCCTGGGCACTTTGGTATCATGTGAGGTGGGGGGGCACCAAAAGGAGATTAGGGGGAGGGAATTTGTGTTAAAGGGGAATTTGGCGGGCTTCAGGGGGTAAGAATTGTTTTAGGAGGGCAAATTTAGGGAGGGTGTGCTAGGAGTTGTGATTTGGGGGGATTTGTGTTGGGATTGGGGATGGGACACAATGCCCATACATCTTGGGGGGGAGGGGGGCGGCAATTTGGCATGTTCGCCCAATGTCCCGCCTTGTCCCGCCACTGATGACAGCAATCTTACTTCTGCTGTCTCAGAGTCGATCATCTCAAATAGGCAGTTAGTGTCCTCATAAGTTTAAATTGGCCACTGACCGCTTTGCTTTCCAGAGTGGTAAAATGGGCACAAGCCGTAATTCTGGACCACAACAATTTCAAAGCATCTCCACCGAGGAAAAACTATACTAGCCCATCTGGCACTCACTTGATAACCAATTCCCATTTGTTAAGAATGTTTTTGTTTTATTACCTTCATGGCTGCCAGCAGACAGACAGTCTCTCTCCTGGCTTTTTAACCACTTGCTTACTGGGCACTTCTACCCCCTTCCTTTCCAGGCCAATTTTCAGCATTGTCGCCCAACACTGTACCCACATGACATTTGGATCATACAAATAGAGCTCTCTTTTGGTGGTATTAAATCACCACTGGATTTTTTTTTTTTTTTGCTAAATAAACAAATAAAGACCAAAATAAAAGCAGAGTTCCACCCACATTTTTCACTCCTCATCATGCAGTACTAATGTTCATCCTTAAAATAAAAAATTGTCAATTTATTATTTTTTTCTGTTCACAGCTCTCTTCTCCTGCAGTCTCCTGTGGAAGGGCGGCAGTTCTGTGCAGAATTACATAACGGTACACGATTCTGCACTTCCTGGGTCTGGGGAGCACAGGTGCGCCACCAGTGACTCGCTCCCGCTGTGATTGGACCCGCCGATTGTTCGAGGCACAGGCAGAACACTGATCTGCCTATGTGAACAAAGCAGATTGCCGTTCTGTAGCAAAGGAAGACACGGATCTCTGCCTTCCCACAGTACAAGCACCCCCCCCCCCCCCCACACACACACACACACACAGTTAGAAAGCACTTCCTAGGCACACATATAACCCTTTGATCGCCCCTGATGTTAACCCCTTCCCTGCCAGTATCATTAGTACAGTGATGGCGTATATTTTCTCGCACTGATCCCTGCATTAGTGTCACTGGTCCCCACAGAGTCAAAAGTGTCAGTTAGGTGTCCGAATTGTCCTTGCTGATCGCTGCCATTACTAGCAAATAAATGAAAAAAAAAACATTCCAAAAATATATCCCATAGTTTGTAGACGCTATAAAAACTTTTGCGCAAACCAACCAATATACGCTCACTGGGATTTATTTTATTTTTTTGTTACCTAAAATATATAGCGGAATACATATTGGCCTAAATTGATGAAGAAATTCGATTTTTTTTTTATTGGGTATGGTTTTATAGCAGAAAGTAAAAAATCGTTTTCTTCAAAAATTGTGGGTCTTTGTTTATAGTGCAAAAAATAAAAAAGACGCAAGCTCCTTTTGTGGGGGGGGGATTTGAGAGACCAATTTTCTTTTTTTTTCCCTTTAGGTACAGTGTCGCACAACCGCACAATTGTCAGTTAAAGTGACGCAGCGTCGTATCGCAAAAAAGGCCTGGTCATGAAGATGGGGGTGTAAACCTTCCGAAGCTAATGTGGTTAAGGTTGGCATATCAGTATAAAAGTCCTTGCTTAGTCCTGTGCCTCTGAAGGGAGATAAGCCGAGCCCAACAGCTGTATCCAGGGAAGGGAAACGCCCATAGAGTCTACAGTCTTCCTCCTGCCCCCAAGTGGCTTATAAGCCAATCTTGTATACAGGGGTGCAAGTCTGCTGAAGGAGCGATCCCTGCAGGCTCCAAAACAACCCTCCACTTCTGTGTCCAGGAGCCCCCCCCCCCCCTTATACTTACCTGAGCCCCATCTTGATTCAGCACTGAGCATGCAAACAGCATCTCTCACAGGCTCTCTCTCCTCACAGGGCAGACCAATAGCAGTAGGTGTTATTGGCTGTCAATCAAATCCTACGACTCGGGAGCGGTGCTCTATGAAGGTCTATGGACGCAGGCAGCGGTACTGGGGAGCGAGCCTGCAAGAGTACCCCCACTAGAAAGCAGCTTGCTAGGTGGGTACTCGGAAGGCAGGAGGAGCCAGGAGCGCTGGTGTGGGGACCCCAGAAGGAGGATCTGGCTGCTCTGTGCAAAACCATTGCAGGCAAAAATATAGCACATTTGTTTTTCGTATTTTTTTCTCTAAATTTAAAGGTTTAGAATCACTAAGCCAGGAAGAATAGAAAACCTATGTGTAGGTAGTCTCACAATTGAGGGAAAGATGGTGATCAGGTAGGGTTTTGCTTTGTTCTTGGATAATGCTCCTACTGGGCTGTCATTTGGTGCCCAACAGCCACTGGCTGGTCACCCGATACAGGAAAGAAAAAATAAATTGGAAAACTCATCTAAGGTTTACAAAGAGCACCTTTAGGCGTTACGGTCAAATGCCGCTTTTTGCATTTAAATGCAGCACAGCTCAAAGGACCTGCTGCAATCAAAGAAATGCAAAGCAGGTCCGACATGGCTGCAGAATGATCATCCACACTACAGCACTGAAGATACATCATAACCTGCCGACCCGCGTCTAAAGAGGAGCTCCACCTGCACAAAAAATATTAATAGTCAGCAGCTACAAATACTGCAGCTGCTGACTTTTAATAAATGGACACTTACCTGTTCCAGGTTCCAGCGATGTCGGCAGAAGATGACGAGCAACCGCTCGTCTCTCCGCTGCCCCGCCGCCATCCTCTGTCAGGGAATCAGGAAGTGAAGCCGCAACGGCTTCACTGCCCGGTTCCCTACTGCGCATGCGCGAGTCGCGCTGCGCGTCTTTATTGGTCCCCGTTGTGTCCTGGGAACTGTGTGTTTCCCAAGACACAAGGAGGGGGGGGGGGGGGGTTGGCATCTGCGGATAGGAACGGGCATCGTCGGATAGGGGCGGGGCAGCTGCGGCTAGCTAGTCCCGGAAGTGGGTGCAGATACCTGGATTATACAGGTATCTGCACCCCCCTCCCCCCTGAAAGGTGCCAATTGTGGCACCGGAAGGGGGGAGGAATCCGATAAGCGGAAGTTCCACTTTAGGGTGGAGCTCCGCTTTAATGTGCGTTTCATAAGCACCTCAAATGCCTTCTACAAAAGGCCCTTAGGCTGGATTCACACCTATGCATTTTTAGTGCTTTTTGCATTTTGCAGATTTGCACTACAGAACGTGTTCCATAGGAAATCATGTTAAAATGGACTGTAGTGCAAATCTGCAAAAAGCACTAAAAAATGCATAGGTGTGAATCAGGCCTTACCCTTGTAGAGCCATAAAGCGATCAGATCCGAGCTAAACAGACACTGCTCTTCTGATGGATGATGAGAATCATTTTGCTAGAGGGCCTTGTGGGATTAGGTATTGTATGTCCCCAGAGTGAATGTCATGTGTGTTTGTTAAGCTATAAGCAGCTACTTCAATGTTTACAGCAAACTTTCATGATCTATGAATCACCTGCTTAACCACCCTAAAAAAAAAAAAAAAAAAATAAATAATAATAAAAAATAAAAATCAAAAAACAGTCTAAAACATATTAAAAATTCACACAGTGCATTTATAGGTTATTCACCTTGCCTTGTGACAATTCAAATGGTGTTCAAACTTTCCTGCAACATTGTGCAGGCGTTGGCGACTTGCAAAGGGTCTCAGTTCAAGTCAATGGAAGTGAAATCGAGGCTCCATGCACATTAGTGTTTTTTTTTTTTTTTTTTAAGCTCCTAGAAGCTGTTAGCTACTGTATATACTCGAGTATAAGCTGCCCAGGGCCATCTTAAGAGCATTATAGGCCCCCGGGCAATACAGTGCACTGGGACCCTGTCTACACAATCACGCATGAGAATAAAAATGCAAATTATCAATAAGGCTATATTTATTGGTACTTCCAACAAAATCAGTGTTAAACATTAACACAACGTTTGGACAATACAACACACTTTTGGTGTGGTGTGTTTTGCAAATATTTCAGATCAAACCCCTTTACAAATATTGCCTTTAATAATGGAATGCCTAGTGTAACAAAAGCCCACCATATTACAAGAAACTGCTAGATGCAAGATGCAAACTGCTACCGTGTTGAACGAGACTACTGCTACAGATCACTTTTAAGGCCCCAATACCAACAAATAAGTAGCCTGGAATAAAAAAAATTAGAAAACGTTATATTGCATAGTGGGCACAGTGGCAGCGTTTGACGGGCACAGTGGCAGCTTTTGAAGGGCAGTAGACAGTGTTAGTCCAGCGGACAATCCCGCGGGACTTTCCAGCTAGTCCGCTGGACTTTCCGAGGGTGTGGACTTGCCCACACACGCACGGACTTCTCCAGCGGATAATCCGCCGGCCAAAAGTCCACGGGACTTTTGAAAATGAACGGACTTGCCCACACACGGAGCAGTCCGTTCATTTCGAACGTAACTTCAGGTTACGTAGCTAGCGTAGGCAGTAAATGCCGCAGCGCCAGCTATCAAGGGCCGTCTTTCCGCTCCGCTCCCTCTCCGCGCTGTCTGAAGAACATGGCGGCGCTTGTTCACTAGCCGCTAGGGCGGCTGCGGCCTCTGACTGACGTCACTGGTTGCTAGCTTGACGCCGGGCGGCCGGCGATTCTAGCAAGTGAGAAACCAGTGCAGTCAGTCAACTTAAGCAGCAGATTGCAGCGCAGAGGATCAGCCCCGGATGGGGCCCTCTAGGCAAGTGGGGCCCCCGAGGCAACTGCCCAGCGGAAAAAACGTCCCTGAAGCAACCCCGAATATAAGCCGAGGCACCTAATTTTACCACAAACAACTGGGAAAACTTATTGACTTGAGTATAAGCCTAGGGTGAGAAATGCGCAGCTACTGTAAGTGGAAAAGAGGGTCAACAATGCCCATTTGCAGCCTCACTGTGTCCACTTGCAGCCATCGGTCCCCCGAACTTCAAACTTGGCAGTTAAGGGTTCCTGGATGCCCCCTAGCTGTAGCCAAAATGTGGGGTCTCTGGACCCAAAGGTCCCGAAATGACATTGCTGCAGAGGGACACAGCTGACCGACTTTGGGGCCCCGTATCTCAGGGCCACTTGGTGCTAGGAACCCCAATAAAACACCAACGCTCCTATAAAAAGCTTTTAACAGCTTTTTTTTTTTTTAGCTTAAAAAAAAAAAAAAAAAAAAAAAAAGCTAGTGTGCATGGAGCCTGAAAATAAAAAGTGAACTTCATACTCCCTTGCTTGAATCCCGGCCAATACACTATCTGCATGTTCTCTCTGCTTGTATGGTTTACTCCCACACTCCAGACTTACTGCTAGGTCTGTCACCTCCAGTCTAAACTGGTCCCAGTATGTATGACCAGCTTGAAGTGGATGTAAACTTGACATAAAAAAAAAATAAAAAATAAAAAAGCATATCCTTCTATAACTACTTGGCCTGGTCATGAAAGGGGGTAAAATCTTTTGGAGGTCATTTTGTTGCTATATGTCACTGTGTTACTTTGACAATTGCATGATAATGCCACGCTGTAAATAAATGACATTTATGTAAATGTTTCTTCCCACAAATGGAGAACTATTTTGGTGATATTTGATCGCCACTGTTTATAGCGCAAAAAAAAAAAGTTTTGCAAAAGAAGAAGAAAAAAAAAAAAATAATAAAATAAAAATAAAAATAAAAAGTTTGTTTACTTTCTGCTATAAAACATAAAATAAAAATAAATTCTTCATAAATTTAGGCCAATAGGTAGTCGGTTACATATATTTGTTAAAAAAAATAAAATTAAAAAAAAAAACCCCATTAAAAGGGAGGTCCGCCCACCACTGCAAAAATTTTAATCCAGCAGCTACACATACTGCAGCTGCTGGCTTTTAATAATAGAACACTTACCTGTCCTGGAGTCCAGCGATGTCGGCACCGCAGCTGATGTTTCCGTCGGGTGTTGCCCACCACCATTGCAGGTAAGGGAACCCAGCAGTGTAGCCTTACAGCTTCACGCCAGGAACCCTACTGCGCATGCACGAGGCTCCGCTTCTCTCTCCTACTAGCCCCGAAGGCAGGGGAAGGAGGAGGGAGGGAGCAGAGCGGTGATGTCAACAGCTGCAGCAACAGGAAGGATATCTGTCAAAAGACAGATATGCGCTCCCTCGAAATGTGGCACTGGAGAGGGGGGGGGGGGGGGGACAAAATGAGCGGACGTTCCACTTTTGGGTGGAACACCACTTTATATTGATTGGTTTTCCGCACAAGTTATAGCGTCTACAAACTAGGATATAGAAACTGGAATTTTTATAACTTTTTTTTTTTTTTAATATACACTAGTAATGGTGGCGATCAGCGACTTATAGCGTGACTGCAATATTGCGGCGGACAATCTGACACTTAACACTTTGTGGGAGCCAGTGACACCAATACAGTGATTAGTGCTAAAATGTACTAATAATTGTCTGGGAAAGGGTTAAACAGCTAGGGTGATCAAAGGGTTAAATGTGTGCCTAACCAGTGTTTGTGTGTATTATGAGGTGGTTTTACTAAAGCCCCATACACACTATCAGATTATCTGCAGACTTCTGTCTTCGGATTTACCAAAACCATGTAGTGCAAGGGCCTGCCTGATTGCATACAAATTGAAAATCTTAAGGTTTAACCTCATATTATATGGTTTTGGTAAATCTGAAGACAAAAGTCTGCAGATAATCTGATAGTGTGTATGGGGCTTAAGGGAGATGCAGAATTTTTTTCAGGGAAACAAAATCCACCACATCCTTGCCGACAGAACAGAGCTCTGCATTGGATATTTCGGATAGAGTGCAGTTTAAATGCCCATTCACATAAGTTTTTTTTTGGATTTTATTTTCAAAATTTATTTTCTCTTGCACATGATTGGGTATTCAAAGTACACGTAGGTTTACCTTATGTACCAATATTCACTTTGCCAAGGGAACAGCCTTTACCCCCTTGAGTAAATCAATCCCAATGTTGACCTATGTTCACGTTTTCCCTAAAGCGGTTGCTGGAAGCTGCCAACGGGAGCTGATCATGGAGGGACAAAGTCCATGGTGTGACTAATTAGAAATGTGTGCACATTAGTATTACTATCTTTTTTGGATCTTATTTGCTGTTATAAAAAAATAAAATAAAAAAACACACTTTAAGGCCCCTTTCACACCGGGCGGGGAGCCGCGGTGACGGTAAAGCAGCGCTATATTTAGCGCTGCTTTACCGTCGTTTTCACCGCGGTTTTCGGCCGCTCGCGGTGCGGTTTTACCCCCCCCCCCCCGCGAGCGGCCGAAAAAGGGTTAAAGACCCCCGCAGAGCGCCGCCGTAGCAGCGCTTTGCGGCGGTATTGCCGCGGTTTCACCGCGGTGTCCCATTCTAATCAATGGGAAGGAGCGGTATAGGAGCGCTGAACACACCGCTCCTATCCCGCTCCAAAGATGCTGCTAGCAGGACTTTTTTTTGTCATCCTGCTAGCGCACCGCTCCAGTGTGAAAGCCCGCCGGCTTTCACACTGGAGTTAAAGGGGCCGGATTTTTTCATGCGGTGAACAGGCGCTATTTTTAGCGCATGAAAAACGCCCCGTGTGAAAGGGGCCTAAAAGCCCATCCTGGGTCAAATACTGTACTCCTTCCCCCCCATCCCCACCCATGTGAAACCCCAAGTGGATAGTGCCAGTGGGGGGATTTCAGAAGAGGGGGTAAGGGGACCATTCTGTGCAATACCTTAGCGGGCAAGTACAACATTCATCAAGCGATTGTAAAAGTTTTTGCTTTACTTTAATGGGAAAAATAAAAATATGTAAACCCAACATTTCATCTTCCGGCTATGTGTCTGCTGTACCATGTACGAAAAAGTATCCTGTTCTCTGTATATTGCTCCCTTTGTATGAAATCCCTGGTGTTCCTGCCAGTCCCTCTGCTTTCCTATTAAAAAAACGGAAGACACCAAGCATGAGAGCACAGCATGGTCAGTTTTTATGGTTGCGCTGGTAATAGCCTGCTCTCCTCCAATGATCAGACTTGTCCTGACCCCACCAACAAACATTCAAAAGGGAAGATCAGTGTGCTGCTGATTCTCCTCCCCCAGCTCATGCAGAACAGAACGAATGCAATTTTTATATCTATACACAAATGTTTTGCCATTCATTTCTATCTTATTGGATGAATGGGTTGTCTTACAAAAGGTTAAAGGTTGAACACACACATTTAGGCTGGTTTCACACCGGGGGGTGCGGGCGGCGGCGGCGGTAAAGCAGCGATATATTTAGCGCTGCTTAACTGTAGTTTTAGCCGCAGTATTCGGCCGCTAGCAGGGTGGTTTTAACCCCTGCTAGCGGTCGAAAAAGGGTTAAAACCCCCAGCAAAGCGCCGCTGCAGCGGCGCTTTGCCGGCAGTATTACCGCAGTATCCCATTGATTTCAATGGGTAGGAGCGGTATAGGAGCGGTGAATACACCGCTCCAAATATGCTGCTAGCAGGACTTTTTTTTACCATCCTGCTAGCGCACCGCTCCAGTGTGAAAGCCCTCCGACTTTCACACTGGAGTTAAAGAGAAAGTAAAGCCTCCTCACAAAAAAAAAAAAAAAAAACGGAACCTGCAAGGCAAAGGCATAATGAGCTAGTATGCATAGCTGTGATTCGCTGGAGCGGCGATGACGTCACTCCCGCGCATGCGCAGGAAAGCGGCATATCGGCGTGCGCAGTGCACCTGCGCGCCGCTGTCTACGGCGCATGCGCCGTAGACAGCGATGCCTCTTTTTTTCTAAATATCTCCTAAACTATGTAGGTTTAGGAGATATTTATTGGACCTACAGGTAAGCCTTAATCTAGGCTTACCTGTAGGCCAAAGTGGTTATTAAGGGTTTACTTCCACTTTAAAGGACCCGCTTTTTTCAGGCACATTACATTACTATTTTTAGCGATGTAGCGCCTGAAAAACGCTCAGGTGTGAAAGGGGCCTTTAATATAAATTACTGGTCATGTTATTTTAAGGCCTTTTGAGTTTTGGCAACACTGGGGTTGATTTACTAAAAATCTGTGTAAAATCTGATGCAGCTGTGCATGGCAGCCAATCTAGCTTCAGCTTGTTCAATTAGGCCCCATGCACACGAGACGCTGTTAAACGCGCGTTCAGAGGCAGTTGGGCACTTTTTTCAACTGCACCTGAACGCATGCAATGTTATCCTATGTGTCCATGTACACAGTCTCGTTTTTTCTCGTTTTTATGCAGTTGCGTTTAACCTCGTTTTTCCAGAAGCAAAAAAATAGGTTCAGACACTTTGCTTTTCCACGTTTCAGACGCAAAATGCAGCTGAACGCGGCACCCGCGTTTAGCCACGTTTGCGCTTAGAAGCGTTTTTAAAAAGGAACACAATTTTTTGGACCTGAAAACTCAGAAATATGATGGTAAACCATAAAAAATACTAAAAAAATTGGTTTAAAATGTCATAATTACTTCAGATAGTTCATAGAGCATATATACTCACTGATGCAATGCCATAAAAAAAAAAAAATACATTTTTTTTTAGGTAGCTTAGACAATGAGGAATGCCTCCACTTCTTTGCCCCAACCCTTCATCCAATTTCTAATCTAATCAGTGACTCCACCTAGTTTGACCAAAGCATAGCAATGTCTTTTTTTCACAAAGAAAAACCTGCATACCAATGTCTAGTCAGCCCCAACCCCCCACCATGTTTGTGAAATATCCAACGGACATTCGCTGTGCCATCAACGGACGGGTCGACGATCGACGAGCTCTGACTCTGGACCTCTCACGCAATTTTCAACGACGTTGCTGCCTCATCAAGAGCAACATCAGGAGCATTTCCTGACATATATTCAATATGGGATCCATTTCCAAAAAACAAACACAGAAAGAGAGGCAAATGCAAGTGTACAACTGCTCTCTCTGCTGCTGCTACTCACTGATCAAAATGGCAGAAATAGTTAATAATACATGCTCTCTGAGCTTGGGGAGGGTCTATATGATGTTATCTTTACAAATGCTTATAGACGCAAACGCGGTAAAACGCGGCATGAAAACGTGGCAAAACGCGCGTTTTTAAAACGCAGGTTTCTGCTTTTTAAAACATGCGTTCAGCAGAGTTTGCATCGGCATCTCGGGCCTTAAACGTTGACAAAAAAAAACAATAAAAATAAACACACCTGGAAGCCGATTGCCTTCTATGCGGAGCTGCACCAGATTTTGCACTCTAGTTTTAGTAAATCAACCACTGTCTGCAGTTCAATAGAAAGAAAAAAAAACAACACACACACGAAGCAGTGCTATTATTCAACGCGTTCATATCAGAAAACACATCTCCCATTGCACGTGCAAACAATATTAAACAGAAATGAATCAAACAAATCAAAAACAGTGTGCAACATAAATCTCCTTCTCAAAATGTAGTTTTATCTATCAAACAATATGCTAAATGGGAGCCAATATAATGAAATATAAAATGAAATATTGTGAAGGAGATTAATTTCACACACCGATTTGTTCGATTTTTTTTTTATTTCGTCTTTTGTCTTAATACAAAAGGAGTGATATGTTTTCTAGTAAGAATTGGAGCATATGATTAGTAGCTCAGCTTGTAAGGTTTTTATTGTTTTTGTCGAAGTGTCATTTAGTCATTGAAGATTTGCAGCTTGGAGGAGAAAAAAATGTCATAGTTGAAAAGCATGGAAAAAAAAATGATCCATTAATTTGTCCATTTATCAAGCAGCCCTGCTGAGTTCTCAGAGGAGATCGTTCTCTGAGCGCCCCGTTTATGAAGCGGTGCAGATCGTTTCTCCTTTTGCAGAGTGAAGCGATCTACAAATGCTTCGAACAGTGGAGAAAGCCGCCTGTTGTAATCTCATGAGACATAGCGAGAGATTACAGTACCAGAAACTCTGGTGTCCTGGTGTTATTAACGATTCTCTCTCTCCCCCCCCCCCCCCCGGACATTTTTTTGCGATACGGCACTGCGTCGCTTTAACTGAGAATTGTGCAGTCGTGCGACGCTGCACCCAAATAAAATTTAGGTCCCTTTTTCTCCCCACAAATAAGAGCATTCTTTTGGTGGCATTTGATCACCTCTGCGTCTTTTTTTGAGCTAGAAACAAAAGAACCAACAATTTAAAAAAAACAAAATAATGTAATGTAAATGTGTTTTTTTGTTTGTATAAAATTTAAGAAAATCAATAAAAATATATGTTGGAATAAAAAAAAAAAAAAAAATCAGATTTCTTCAATTTAGGCCAATATGTATTCCGCTACATATTTTTGGTAAAAAAAAAATCCCAAGAAGCGTATATTGATTGGTTTGTACAAAAGTTACAGCGTCTACAAACTATGGGATATTTTTTTATTTATTACCAGTATTGGCGGCGATCGGCAACTTGTAGCGGGACTGCGATATTGCGGCACACAAATCGGACACCTAACTGGCACTTGACACTTTTGGGGACCAGTGCTAAAAATATGCACTGTCACTGTACTAATGACACTGGCTAGGAAGGGGTTAACATCAGGGGCGATCAAAGCGTTACATGCATGCCTAGGGAGCGCTTCCCAACTGTGGGGGGGGAGGTGCTTTTACCACTCGAAAACATGGATTGGCGTTTCTGCTTCACGGAACACAGGATCCATGTCTTCTGTACTCGCAGAATGAGAGTCTGCTTTGTTTACATTGACAGAATGGCAGTTTGCCCGAGTACTGAACGATCGGCGGGTCCCGCCAGACATCTGGTCCACAGCTCCCGCTGTGTAAAAATCACAGTGCGCAAGCTGCCTGCTGCGCGCGCGCCCAAAACCCGAGAGTGCAGAATCACGTATATACAATATTATTATTATTATTATTAGTTGCAGCCCTAGTGGCCACCATTATTTTCCAGCACTGCCTTAACCCTCTTGGGCATGGAGTTCACCAGAGCTTCACAGGTTGCCACTGGAGTCCTCTTCCACTCCTCCATGACGACATCACGGAGCTGGTGGATGTTCAAGACCTTGCGCTCCTCTACCTTCCGTTTGGGGATGCCCCACAGATGCTCAATAGGGTTTAGGTCTGGACAGTGGCGTAGCGTGAGTTGTCAGCACCCAGGGCAAGGCAAGTAATTTGCACCCTCTAACCTGCAGACTTTTAGCAGTCCCCGAGTCCCTTCCCTTCCTACAATAGTACTGACCTACCTGACCACTAATCTACCTCATTCCTATACTGACCACTACACTAACCTACATGATTCCTATACAATACACTGACCCATCTCATTCCTATACTGACCCTTACACTGACCTACCTAAATTCCTACATCGACCACTTCACTATACACTGACCAATACACTACACACCTCACTAACCTACCTGATTCCTATACTGACCACTACACTATACTACACAATACACTTTCCACTGACCACTACACACCACACCAAACTAACCTACCCAATTCCTATACTGACCACTACACTACCCCCTGACCACACTACACTACACTACCCTACCCTACACTGCACTGACCACACTGCACAACACAGTGACCGCTACACAATACTCTACCCAACAGACCAATACACTACACACAATACACTACACACAATACACTACACGCTAACTTTCTGGCTGCTCCCCTCTCCCCAGACCATATGTACTCCCCCGGCCGAGTGAGCCTCTTACCTTTTTTCTTCCATCTGATCTGCCTCTGCGCAGCTGCCTGTCACACTGGCAGACTGCTTGTCCCAACGGGGACATGATCGTTGACCCGAGGAGAGGAGGAGAAGATGCGTCACGGCAGCCACAGACTGCCTGCCCCAACGGGGACATGATCGGTGACCCCGGCCAGAGGGGAGGTGCAGGAGAAGACGAAAGCCACACAAAGGACAGCCCTACTTCCCCGCGATTGAGGACAGGCCAGCCCCACCTGCCGCACATGACCCCTTTCGCCCAAATCACAGGGCGCCAGGGGCCGGCCTGATAATTAACATGGCGGCTGGAGCGTGGGGGGTCACAGAAAATAGAATTTAGATGCATGTAGCAAGGGTGACACATACTGGTGCCTCCCAAATGTTGCGCCCGGGGCCTAGGTCCCCCTCGCACCCCCCATGCTACGCCACTGGATCTGGAGGCATGCTTGGCCAGTCCATCACCTTTACCCTCAGATTCTTTAGCAAGGCAGTGGTCATCTTGGAGGTGTGTTTGAGGTCATTATGTTGGAATACTGCCCTGTGGCCCAGTCTCTGGAGGGAGGGGATCATGCTCTGCTTCAGTATGTCACAGTACATGTTGGCATTCATGGTTCCCTCAATGAACTGTAGCTCCCCAGTGCCGGCAGCACTCATGCAGCCCCAGACCATGACCTTCCCACCACCATGCTTCACTGTAGGCAAGACACACTTGTCTTTGTACTCCTCACCTGGATGCCCCCACACACGCTTGACACCATCAGAACCAAATACGTTTATTGTGGCCTCATCAGACCACAGGACATGGTTCCAGTAATCCATGTCCTTAGTCTGCTTGTCTTCAGCAAACTGTTTGTGGGCTTTCTTGTGCATCATCTTTAGAAGAGGCTTCCTTCTGGGACAACAGCCATGCAGACCAATTTGATGCAGTGTGCAGCGCAGTGGCGGCTGGTGCTCAAAATTTTTGGGGGGGCGCAAACAAACAGCCTCACTGTGCCATCAAACGCTGCCACTGTGCCCATTAAACGCTGCCACTGTGCCCATCAAACGCTGCCACTGTGCCCATCAAACGCTGCCACTGTGCCCATCAAACGCTGCCACTGTGCCCATCAAACGCTGCCACTGTGCCCCAAGTTCTGCCACTGTGCCCCAAGTTCTGCCACTGTGCCCCAAGTGCTGCCATTGTGCCCCAAGTGCTGCCATTGTGCCCCAAGTTCTGCCATTGTGCCCCTTAAGTGCTGCCATTGTGCCCCTTAAGTGCTGCCATTGTGCCCCTTAAGTGCTGCCATTGTGCCCCAAGTGCTGCCATTGTGCCCCTTAAGTGCTGCCACTGTGCCCCTTAAGTGCTGCCACTGTGCCCCTTAAGTGCTGCCACTGTGCCCCTAAAGTGCTGCCACTGTGCCCCCTGCCTGCCCTCTGCACTTACCTTGTCCCGGTGTGCAGCTGGTGACGGCGTCAGGCGACGAGCTGTGTCTCCGTCGGATGTCTTCTCCCGCGCTCCTCCTGTCTTCTTCTGCTGTGATTGGACGCTAGGTGATTGGACGCCTAGCGTCCAATCACAGCGCCTGTGACTTCAGTCAATCAGGTGACAGGTAACAGACCTGGCAACCTGATTGGCTGAGAGGCGGGTCTGTGTTAGGGAAGCGATGTATTCGCTTCCCTAACACAATACTGTGTAATCAGCGAACGCACAGCCGTGCGCCCGCTGTTTACACTTAGGGAAGCCTATTAGAGCACACCGCTCTAATAGGGTCCCCTATTAGAGCTTACAGCTCTAATAGGGGCGCTTCCAGCAACACCCCCCCACTGTAATTCAGATGCCCGGCGCCCGATCAGGGGCCGGACACCTGAATAGGGGGCGGCAGCGGTGACAATAGATAGATTCATGCAATGCATGAATCTATCTATTGGTGATAGAGCGGTGCAGGAGAGGGGGGGCGGCGCTCCTGCGCCCTCTATGCACGCACCGCCACTGGTGCAGCGTATGATCTGAGCACTGACAGGCTGAGCCCCCACCCCTTCAAGCTCTGCAGCAATGCGTCTATTTCCCAAAGACAACCTCTGGATATGATGCTGAGCATATGCACTCAACTTCTGTGGTATACCATGGCGAGGCCTGTTCTGAGTGGGACCTGTCCTGTTAAACCACTGTATGGTCTTGGCCACCGTGCTGCAGCTCAGTTTCAGGGTCTTGGCAATCTTCTTATAGCCTAGGCCATCTTTATGTAGAGCAACAATTTTTTTTAAGAATCTGCGTTCTTTGCCATGAGGTGCCATGTTGAACTTCCAGTGACCAGTATGAGAGAGTGAGAGCGATAACACCAAAATGTAACACACCTGCTCCCCATTAACACCTTGTAACACTAACGAGTCACATGACATCGGGGAGGGAAAATGGCTAATTGGGCCCAATTTGGACATTTTTACTTAGGGGGTGTACTCACTTTTGTTGCCAGCGGTTTAGACATTAATGGCTGTGTTGATTTATTTTGAGGGGACAGCAAATTTACACTGTTATACAAGCTGTACACTCACTACTTCACATTGTAGCAAAGTGTCATTTCTTCAGTGTTGTCACATGAAAAAAAATAGAATAAAATATTTACAAAAATGTGAGTGTACTCACTTTTGTATATAATAATATATATATATATATATATATATATATATATATATATATATATATACATACACACACAGTGGTGTGAAAAAGTGTTTGCCCCATTCCTCATTTCCTCTTCCTTTGCATGTTTGTCACACTTAAGTGTTTCGGAACATCAAACCAATTTAAACAATAGTCAAGGACAACACAAGTAAACACAAAATGCAATTTGTAAATGAAGGTGTTTATTATTAAAAGGTGAAAAAAAAATCCAAACCATCATGGCCCTGTGTGAAAAAGTGATTGCCCCCCTTGTTAAAACATACTATAAGGCCCCTTTCACACTGGGGCGGTGAGCCGCGGTGACGGTAAAGCAGCGCTATATTTAGCGCTGCTTTACCGTCGTTTTCACCGCGGTTTTCGGCCGCTCGCGGTGCGGTTTTACCCCCCGCGAGCGGCCGAAAAAGGGTTAAACACCCCCCGCAGAGCGCCGCCGTGGCCGCGGTAACCGCGGTATTGCCGCGGTTTTACCGCGGTCTCCCATTGTAATCAATGGGAAGGAGCGGTATAGGAGCGGTGAACACACCGCTCCTATCCCGCTCCAAAGATGCTGCTAGCAGGACTTTTTTTTGTCATCCTGCTAGCGCACCGCTCCAGTGTGAAAGCCCGCCGGCTTTCACACAGGAGTTAAAGGGGCAGGATTTTTTCATGCGGTGAACAGGTGCTATTTTTAGCGCTGCACCGCATGAAAAAACGCCCCGGTGTGAAATGGCTATAACTGTGGTTGTCCACACCTGAGTTCAATTTCTCTAGCCACACCCAGGCCTGATTATTGCCACACCTGTTCACAATCAAGGCATCACTTAAATAGGAGCTGCTTGACACAGTAAGGTCCACCAGAAGATCCTTAAAAGCTACACATCATGCCGAGACCCAAAGCAATTCAGGAACAATTGAGAAAGAAAGTAATTGAGATCTATCAGTCTGGAAAGGGTTATAAAGCCATTTCCAAAGCTTTGGGAATCCAGCGAACCACAGTGAGAGCCATTATCCACAAATGGCGAAGACATGGAACAGTGGTGAACCTTCCCAGGAGTGGCCGGCCGCCCAAAACTACCCCAAGAGCGCAGCGACGACTCATCCAAGAGGTCACAAAAGACCCCACAACAACGTCCAAGGAACTGCAGGCCTCACTTGCCTCAGTTAAGGTCAGCGTTCATGCCTCCACCATCAGGAAAAGACTGGGCAAAAATGGCCTGCATGGCAGAGTTCCAAGGAGAAAACCACTGCTGAGCAAAAAGAACATCAAAGCTCGTCTCAATTTCTCCACAACACATCTTGATGATCCCCAAGACTTTTGGGACAACATTCTGTGGACCGATGAGACAAAAGTGGAACTCTTTGGAAGGTGTGTGTCCAAGTATATCTGGCGTAGAAGGAACACTGCATTTCAGAAAAAGAACATTATACCAACAGTAAAATATGGTGGTGGTAGTGTGATGGTCTGGGGCTGTTTTGCTGCTTCAGGACCTGGAAGACTTGCCGCGATAAAAGGAACTATGAATTCTGCTGTCTACCAAGAGATCCTGAAGGAGAATGTCCGACCATCTGTTCGTGTACTCAAGCTGAAACGAACTTGGGTTCTGCAGCAGGACAATGATCCTAAACACACCAGCAAGTCCACCACCGAATGGCTGAAGAAAAACAAAATGAAGACTTTGGAGTGGCCTAGCCAAAGTCCTGACCTGAATCCTATTGAGATGTTGTGGTATGACCTTAAAAAGGCCGTTCATGCTCGAAAATCCTCTAATGTAACTGAATTAGGACAATTCTGCAAAGATGAGTGGGCCAAAATTCCTCCAGGACGCTGTAAAAGCCTCATTGCACGTTATCGCAAACGCTTGGTTGTTGCTGCTAAGGGTGGCCCAACCAGTTATTAGGTTTAGGGGGCAATCACTTTTTCACACAGGGCCATGATGGTTTGGATTTTTTTTCACCTTTAATAATAAACACCTTCATTTACAAATTGCATTTTGTGTTTACTTGTGTTGTCCTTGACTATTGTTTAAATTGGTTTGATGTTCCGAAACACTTAAGTGTGACAAACATGCAAAGGAACAGGAAATGAGGAAGGGGGCAAACACTTTTTCACACCACTGTAATATATATATATTTTTATTTTTTTTGTCTGAGGCAAAGTGCGCCGATTACCGGCATCTCTGTGTTTACATTGCGGTTGGCTGTGATTGGACGCGGCTCTTTTCAGAGATCGGGGTCGCCCCGTGTCCTAGCATATGACGCCGTACCAGAACGAGAGTCGCACCGCCCCGCCGTCAAATGGCGGCGACTAGTTAAACTAACATACTATATTTGTAATTCTCCTCAATTGGTCGGCTTTCTAAATCTGTTGAACTGAAAATAACAGAAAAAACGTAAAGGTGGCTCACATACATATTTTTGTCCTCTTCTGTGCTTTCATACTCCAGGAAGACAATCTGCCGGGGGTAGTGGCTGCTTAGCTCGCCGTTGGGGTTCTGGATGATGCTGTAGGAATAGTCTTTGCCGAAAAGCTCCAGACATCGCCTCTCAATCCTCTCCACCTATAATAATAATAATAATAAAATAAAAAAAACGAAAAAAAAAAAAAAATAATACTTAAAATGTTTTTGTTTTTTTTATATCTATACACAAATGTTTTGCCTTTAATTTCTATTTTAAGCTGAATGGGTTGTTTTACAAGGTTTACATATACTTTAAAGCCCAACACCAAACAGAACTTCTCATTTCCGGTCCTGCTGACCACACAAGAAGCAAGGTGAAAATGTCCCCATTAAGGACACAAACCATCATAGAGCTTAAAAAAAAAAAAAAGTTGTGTGGCTAGAGTTCCTCTTTAATCCTCAAATGACTGGTTTCCTGAAACGCAATTCCTGCAGACCGGTTCTGTGAAAAGGACCAAAACATGAACCGCATGTATGACTGGCCTGTCTGCAATGAATGATTTTAGGAAAGAATTCTTAGAAGAGCGACATTTACACACAACAGAAAGAAGAAGAAATCACTTTCACTTCTCTGACCGATCACCCAAAGAGCTTCAGGAAACGCACATCCACCACTGCCTGATCACTTGCTGAAATCATCACAGTCCCCCCCCCCCCCCCCCCCGCCTCAGTACTCCTCTCAAGACCCCCTCAGTCCTAGTATAGCTCCTGTAATAACAGGACCTACCAGGAGGCCATGCTGGGATATGTAGTCCCCCAGTAATAACCGATCTGTCAGAAGGCCAGGCTGGGATATGTAGTCCCCCAGTAATAACAGATCTGTCAGAAGGCCAGGCTGGGATATGTAGTCCCCCAGTAATAACAGATCTGTCAGGAGGCCGTGCTGAGATATGTAGTCCCCCCACTATATCCCCTGTAATAACAGATCTGTCAGAAGGCCAGGCTGGGATATGTAGTCCCCCAGTAATAACAGATCTGTCAGGAGGCCATGCTGAGATATGTAGTCCCCCCACTATATCCCCTGTAATAACAGATCTGTCAGAAGGCCAGGCTGGGATATGTAGTCCCCCCCAGTATATCCCCTGTAATACCAGGACCGGCCAGGAGGCCATGCTGGGATATGTAGTCCCCCAGTAATAACAGATCTGTCAGGAGGCCATGCTGAGCTATGTAGTCCTCCCAGTATATCCCCTAAAATAACAGGACCCGTCGAGGGGCCATGCTGAGATATGTAGTCCCCCCCAGTATATTCCATGTAATACCAGGACCTACCTGAAGGCCATGCTGAGATATGTAGTCCCCCCAGTATATTCCGTGTAATAACAGATCTGTCAGGAGGCCATGCTGAGATATGTAGTCCTCCCAGTATATCCCCTGTAATACCAGGACCTGTCAAAAGGCCAGGCTGGGATATGTAGTCCCCCAGTATATTCCCTGTAATACCTGGATCTGTCAGGAGGCCATGCTGAGATTTTTGGGCATTTTACATCCCAGGTCACACCGATCGTGACAATGAAATCATGCCACTTCACTTGAAGTAGCGCGATTTCAAAGTAGCATTTCAGTGCTACTTCAGGTGCGACTTGGAAGACATCAGTGCGACTTCATGCACAGATGTCTATACAAGTCGCACCTGAACTTACAAAAAATAGTGCAGGAACTACTCGGTGCGACTCCGGAGTGCGACTTGTCATGCGATTAGAAAGTGTCAAATTGCGTGACAAGTGGCAGTGGTGTGACCGGGGGCCAACTGCGGTCATGAATGCAGTCCTGGGAGCGGCTGCTCTCCTCTACATGCACACATATAGACGATGATGCCTCAGGTGAGCACCGATCCAGGAGTTCAGCTACTGGGACCGCTCTCGTTCGGTTCATAGAGGTTTATTCACTAAAACTGGAGAGTGCAAGATCTGGTACAGCTCTGCATAGAAACCAATCCGCGTCCAGGTTTTTTTTTTTTTTTTTTTTGTCAAAGCTTTATTGAACAAACTGAAGTTAGAAGCTGATTGGTTTCTATGCAGAGCTGCACCAGTTTTAGTAAATCTTCCCCTAGAGCAGGGGTCTAAAACTGGCAGCCCTCCAGCTGTTGCGAAACTACAAGTCCCATCATGCCCCTGCCTTTGGGAGTCATGTTTGTAACTGTCAGCCTTGTAATGAGTCATGGGACTTGTAGTTTTGCAACAGCTGGAGGGCTGCGGACACTATAGGGCGGGGGTCTCAAACTGGCAGCCCTCCAGCTGTTGCAAAACTACAAGTCCCATGACTCATTACAAGGCTGACAGTTACAAACATGACTCCCACAGGCAGAGGCATGGTGGGACTACAACTCCCAGAATGACCTCCTGACAGATCCTATTATTACTCCTCTATATGCACACAGCAGAATTTGGATAGAACTGCCAAATCTTTTATTTCAGCAGCTTTGTCATTATTTATCCCATCAGACAATTCATCTTTTTACTGCCATTTAGCTCCTTGGTTTTTCTGTATTCTGCTCGTCCAATCACAGCACTTTCTTTATTATTCCCACAGGGGCCCATCAGTCAGTTCTGTGGTTTTGGGCTCTTTGTTTTTTGTCTGAACTGGATTTGTGTTTTTACCTTATTTAATAGCAAATTGTTCATCATTGTGATGGCGTTTGCCGATTCTTGTATCCCTGATGTTTTTATATGAAGTTTTGTTGCACCACAATTAAAATTATCTGGGACTTTTGGTCCAACACACCTTTCTAAATATTTATAGTCTATGCCTCACCCCCCCCCCCCCCCTGTAATAAAAGGACCAGCCAGGAGGTCATGCTGGGAGTTGTAGTCCCCCTGTAATAATAGGACCTGTCAGAAGGTCATGCTGGGAGTTGTAGTCCCCTGTAATAAAAGGACCAGTCAGGAGGTCATGCTGGGAGTTGTAGTCCCCCTGTAATAAAAGGACCAGTCAGGAGGTCATGCTGGGAGTTGTAGTCCCCTGTAATAGGACCTGTCAGGAGGTCATGCTGGGAGTTGTAGTCCCCTGTAATAATAGGACCTGTCAGGAGGTCATGCTGGGAGTTGTAGTCCCCTGTAATAATAGGACCTGTCAGGAGGTCATGCTGGGAGTTGTATTCCCCCTGTAATAAAAGGACCAGTCAGGAGGTCATGCTGGGAGTTGTAGTCCCCCTGTAATAATAGGACCTGTCAGGAGGTCATGCTGGGAGTTGTAGTCCCCCTGTAATAATAGGATCTGTCAGGTCACGCTGGGAGTTGTAGTCCCCCTGTAATAAAAAGGACCAGTCAGGAGGTCATGCTGGGAGTTGTAGTCCCCCTGTAATAATAGGGCCTGTCAGGAGGTCATGCTGGGAGTTGTAGTCCCCCTGTAATAATAGGATCTGTCAGGAGGTCACGCTGGGAGTTGTAGTCCCCCTGTAATAAAAAGGACCAGTCAGGAGGTCATGCTGGGAGTTGTAGTCCCCTGTAATAATAGGACCTGTCAGGAGGTCATGCTGGGATTTGTAGTCCCCCTGTAATAATAGGACCTGTCAGGAGGTCATGCTGGGATTTGTAGTCCCCCTGTAATAATAGGACCTGTCAGGAGGTCATGCTGGGATTTGTAGTCCCCTGTAATAATAGGGCCTGTCAGGAGGTCATACTGGGAGTTGTAGTCCCCCGGAATAATAGGATCTGTCAGCAGGTCATGCTGGGAGTTGTAGTCCCCTGTAATAATAGGACCTGTCAGGAGGTCATGCTGGGAGTTGTAGTCCCCTGTAATAATAGGATCTGTCAGGAGGTCATGCTGGGAGTTGTAGTCCCCCTGTAATAATAGGATCTGTCAGGAGGTCATGCTGGGAGTTGTAGTCCCCTGTAATAATAGGATCTGTCAGGAGGTCATGCTGGGATTTGTAGTCCCCTGTAATAATAGGATCGGTCAGGAGGTCATGCTGGGAGTTGTAGTCCCCTGTAATAATAGGACCTGTCAGGAGGTCATGCTGGGAGTTGTAGTCCCCCTGTAATAGGACCTGTCAGGAGGTCATGCTGGGAGTTGTAGTCCCCCTGTAATAATAGGACCTGTCAGGAGGTCATACTGGGAGTTGTAGCCCCCTGTAATAATAGGATCTGTCAGGAGGTCATGCTGGGAGTTGTAGTCCCCTGTAATAATAGGACCTGTCAGGAGGTCATGCTGGGAGTTGTAGTCCCCCTGTAATAATAGGACCTGTCAGGAGGTCATACTGGGAGTTGTAGTCCCCTGTAATAATAGGATCTGTCAGGAGGTCATGCTGGGAGTTGTAGTCCCCTAGGCAGTGCAGTTCTCAGAAGTGGCCGACATGCGAGTCGGCGGGCGGAGGGGGGCGCTGTTGCGGAGCTCCTCCTCACAGACGGCCCGTCTCTCCGGCGTCTCCATGACAACCTCCGCTCTGCGCTCCCGGTACCGAGCCCCTCACCTTCCCTCCGGCGTCCTTAACCCGGAACTGGGCCCGGGAGAACTCCTCCAGCAGCTCCCCCAGCGCATTCTGCCGGCCGGGCTCCTCCATAGCGGTCACTGGCTGCGGCCCTGCCCCAACACCGGAGCACCGGGAGCCGCCCGACAGCACATCCGTAGCACCCCTCTGTCGCTTCCCTATGACGCCTCTGACACCTGTCACCCGCGGGCGGCAATGACGTCACGGGGGCGACTTGGCGGCCATGTTGGTTGGGGAAAAGAAGTATCCCCGTGTGATATAAACAATTAGGATATGATATAAAGGAGCAGGGGGAGGGGTGAGCAGGATCGGAGGCGGCTGGGGCAGTTATAATAGGAAACGTACTTCTCCCTAACATAATACTACAGCCATGTAATTCCACATCTTGCCGCTGCGTGGCGCTGGAGAGTACGATCAGCTATTGTTTACACAGCGGGGACACTGCTGTAGTCCCGCGTTAGGCCTGCTCGGCTGGGGGCAGTAGAGAGCACAGTCTGCCGTGGTTTATACAGCTGTAGTTCCACATTCGGCTGGCTGGTGGCAGTAGAGAGCACAGTCTGCATTGGTTTATACAGCTGTAGTCCCATATCGGCAGGCTGGTGGCAGTAGAGAGCACATTCTAAATCCTGGCAAGACTGCTAGTTTGTTATGTTCTAAGCCAAATTGGGCTGTTTGTAAAAGCAATTTATATTTGCCATATTTATATCATGCTGAGGCAGCACTTTACAGTGTACACGGAGCATCATGCAGAGCAGTCCCCGCCCCTCCAGGGAATTTAGGATTTAAAGAAGAATGGAAAAAACTGGAGATAAAAAAAAAAATGCATGCATATATATATATATATATATATATATATTATTAATTATTATTACTTTTTTTTTTTTATGTAGAAGACACTTTGTATGTCTCTTCTGCTACAAAACTTCTCCCGACTTTTTTTTTTCTGCCTGCATATCACACACATGCAAAGCCAAATATGGCAGCATGGAACAAATCTTTACCTCCCAACCATCGTGTCATTTGAGTACGAGGGGCGCTTTGGGATGGGAAAACTTGCGGCTCGTGCAACAGGCTGCGGCGACATGGTGGTGGGGAGGGGATTTGCGTAGCTATATTGCGGTAAATACTGGGAGTGGCTTAGAGAGACATGGTAAACCACAGCGGTGGCTCTCCCGTTCTGACTGGACATCATAGGACGTCCTTCAGAACAAGCCATTTGTGTGTGGCCTCACGGTGATCGTTACTGCGGTGTGTCGCTCCAACACCGCATCTCCGATCACAGTAAAGAGCATATAACATAGGCTCTTTACCATGTGATCAGCTGTGTCCAATCACAGCGTAACTAGGAAGTACCGTTATCAGCATTCCTCTATTAATGCTGACAGGGGGGAACTGCACTTATAATCAGTGTATCATGTTTGCAGTCTCTGATTATCACTTGTATCATGTCCACAGCCTCTGACCAGCACTTGTATCATGTCTGCAGTGTCTGAAAATCTTTAGTATCATGTCTGCAGTCTCTGAAAATCTCTTATATCATGTCTGAAGTCTCTGACCATCTCTTGAATAATATCTGCAGTCTCTGACCATCTCTTATATCATGTCTGAAGTCTCTGACCATCTCTTGAATAATGTCTGCAGTTTCTGACTATCTCCTGTATCATGTCTGCAGTCTCTGACCATCTCTTATATCGTGTCTGCAGTCTCTGACCATCTCTTATATCGTGTCTGCAGTCTCTGACCATCTCTTATATCGTGTCTGCAGTCTTTGACCATCTCTTATATCGTGTCTGAAGTCTCTGACCATCTCTTATATCATGTCTGCAGTCTCTGACCATCTCTTATATCGTGTCTGAAGTCTCTGACCATCTCTTATATTGTGTCTGAAGTCTCTGACCATCTCTTATATCATGTCTGCAGTCTCTGACCATCTCTTATATTGTGTCTGCAGTCTCTGACCATCTCTTATATCATGTCTGCAGTCTCTGACCATCTCTTATATTGTGTCTGCAGTCTCTGACCATCTCTTATATCGTGTCTGAAGTCTCTGACCATCTCTTATATCATGTCTGCAGTCTCTGACCATCTCTTATATTGTGTCTGCAGTCTCTGACCATCTCTTATATCATGTCTGCAGTCTCTGACCATCTCTTATATTGTGTCTGCAGTCTCTGACCATCTCTTATATCGTGTCTGCAGTCTCTGACCATCTCTTATATCGTGTCTGAAGTCTCTGACCATCTCTTGAATAATGTCTGCAGTCTCTGACCATCTCTTATATCATGTCTGCAGTCTCTGACCATCTCTTATATCATGTCTGCAATCTCTGACCATCTCTTGAATAATGTCTGCAGTCTCTGACCATCTCTTGTATCACGTCTGCAGTCTCTGACCATCTCTTTAATAATGTCTGCCGTCTCTGACCATCTCTTGTATCACGTCTGCAGTCTCTGACCATCTCATGAATAATGTCTGCAGTCTCTGACCATCTCATGTATCATGTCTGTAGTCTCTGACCATCTCTTGTATCATGTCTGTAGTCTCTGACCATCTCTTATATCATGTCTGCAGTCTCTGACCATCTCTTGAATAATGTCTGCAGTCTCTGACCATCTCTTGTATCACGTCTGTAGTCTCTGACCATCTCTTATATCATGTCTGCAGTCTCTGACCATCTCTTGAATAATGTCTGCAGTCTCTGACCATCACTTGTATTATGTCTGTAGTCCCTGCCCATCTTTTGTATCACATCTGTAGTCTCTGACCATCTCTTTAATAATGTCTGCAGTTTCTGACCATCTCTTTAATAATGTCTGCAGTCTCTGACCATCTCTTGTATCACATCTGTAGTCGCTGACCATCTCTTGTATCATGTCCGCAGTCTCTGACCATCTCTTGTATCATGTCCGCAGTCTCTGACCATCTCTTGTATCATGTCTGCAGTCTCTGACCTATAATGTACAAATGATATACCCTTTGTGCAATCACACAACTTAACATAATAAAAAATAAAAATGTTGAAAAAAATGTTTTTATGAGTGCAAAAAAGGGCAATCAAAAAAGATTGTGAATGAAAGAATTGTCACTATAAAAATGATATGTATATATAAAAACCCTGTAATAAATAAATTCATAACTCCTAATATATATATATATACATAAAGTGCAAATGTTATCAACATACAATGTGAAAAAAATAGCTTTGAGCTCAGTGCAAAGTCCAGTGTTATATAAGAAATAGTGCAAAATATTAGTCCAAAAAAATTCCACAAGTGATCCAGAAGAATAATTATTTCAAAGGATACAATATAGATGGATAAGGAAGAAATCTTAAAATTTGGATTTTTAACATTTGAATGTTCTGAGAATTTTCATACAAATTTTCCTCATGCCTTGTACACACAGTCGGACATTCCGACCACAAAATCCGGCTGATTTTTTCCGGCGGATTTTGTCTGAAACTTGTTTTGCATACACACGGTCACCCAAAGTTGTCAGAAAATTTGATCGTTCAGAACGAGGTGACGTATAAAACGTACAACGGGACTACGTAGAGGCCAGTAACCAATAGCTTTCATCTCCAAATTTATTCTGAGCATGCGTGGCACTTTGTGCGTCGGAATTTTCGACGCACAGATCCTGCTCTCAAACTTTTTTCGTTGGAAATTCCGACGCAAAAAGTCCGCTAGAGCCCACACACGATCAGATTTTCCGACAACATAATCCGATCGGACTTACGATACGACTGTGTGTACAGGGCATAAGACTTTTCCTAAGAATGTTCATTCAAAATAGAGATAACGTAAAGGAATAGAAGTGCGGAGGAAAGAACCATCTCTCATCCCAACATACCAGCTGTGCTGGTCTCATCTGATCTTTTGCCCCTTCCTGCCCAGACCAATTTTGAGCTTTCAGCGCTGTCACACTTTGAATGACAATTGCGCGGTCATGCACTACACTGTGCCCAAAGTACATTTTTATTATTTTCTTCCCACAAATAGAGTTTTCTTTTGGTGGTATTTGATCACCATTTGGGTTTTTATTTTTTGCTAAACAAACTAAAAAAGACCGAAATGTTTGAAAAAAAAAAAGTTTTTCTTAGTTTCTGTCATAAAATTTAGTTTTCTCCTTCACTGACGGGCGCTGATGAGGCGGCACTGATGGGTACTGATGAGTCAGCACTGATAAGGTGGCACTAATGAGGAGGCACTGATATGTAGAATTGATGGGCACTGATAGGTGGCACTGATATGCAGCACTGATCAGCACTGACAGGCGGCACTGATGGGCACTAACAGGCAGCACTGATAGGCACTGACCGACGGCACTGATGGGCAACACTCATGGGCACTGTTAAGCCCCATACACAATCGCGGATTATCCGAGGACCAGGTCCGTCGGATCATGTCCGTCGTACTTTGTCTGATGTTGGTTTTGCGTACACACGGTCGGACAAAGTTGTCGGAAAATCCGATCATTCTGAACGTGGTGACGTTTGTTGCCTACGACGGGACTACGTAGAGGCTGGTAGCCAATAGCTTTGGTCTTGTAATGTGATCTGAGCATGCGTAGCACTTTGTCCGTCGGAATTCGCTACACACGATCGGATTTGGTGTGATCGGACTTTGTTGTCAAAAAATCTATCCAGCAGGAGATAGGACTTTGTCTGTCAGACAATCCGATGGAAACTGTCCGATGGTGCCTACACAGGGTCGTAATTTCCGACAACATTGTCCGATAGGACAGAATCCATCGGAAAATCCGACCGTGTATATGGGGCTTTAGAAGGCATTGATTGGCACTGATGGACACTAATAGATGGCACTGATGGGCAGCACTGATGATGTGGTACTGACAGGTGTTACTGATTTGCACTGTGATGGGCACTGATTGGAACTGTGGTGGGCTCTGATTGGCACTGTGGTGGGCTCTGATTGGCACTGCGGTGGGCACTGGGAGAATTTTTTTGAGGGGCACTGACTTGCAGCTATTGGGCACTGATTGGCACATCTGATGGGGGCTGTGCTGATTATCAGCACAGACCCCCCCCCCCCCTCTGACAGTGAGAGCCGTCGATCGGCTCTCCTAGTCAGCGCGAACCGAGGAATGTCGTTTACCGGCACTTCCTGGTTCACGCGATGATCAACTGTGATTGGTCACAGCTGATCACGTGGTAAGAAGCCTCTGTCAGAGGCTCCTTACCATGATCGAAGATACAGCGTGTCAGACTGACACACCCACAGGTGTGCGCTGGCATGTTATCCTGCTGGACGTCATATGACGCTCAGGATAACAGAACCACTTCCCGGCCATCAATCTGCTATAGGCTGGACAGGAAGTGGTTGAAGTGTACCTTTTAGTATACATGAATACATTGATGACACGTCACAATAAGAAGCAACAATATAACATTTTTGAAAAAAAAAGAAGCTGTACCTTTTATCATTTAAAGCGCAACTCCGGGTATATAAAAAATGATTCCTTGCAGGCTGTCAAGAGTTAATTGCTTGTTTTTGTGACAACAAAACAGTCAGTAACGGTAGTTGTACTTAACCACTTGCCTACAGGGCACTTAAACCCCCCTCCTGCCCAGACCAATTTTCAGCTTTCGGTGCCCTCACACTTTGAATGACAATTACTCAGTCATGCAATACTGTACCCAAATTAATTTTTTGTCCTTTTTTTTCCACAAATAGAGCTTTCGTTTGGTGGTATTTGATCACCTCTGGGTTTTTATTTTTTGCGCTATAAATGAAAAAAGACCGAAAATTTTGAAAAAAATTGAATTTTTCTTTGTTTCTGTGATAAAATTTAGCAAATTATTAATTTTTCTTCATAAATTTTGGCCACAATTTATACTGCTACATATCTTTGGTAAAAATAACCCAAATTAGTGGATATGATTTGGTCTTTGTGAAAGTTAGAGACTCTACAATCTGTGGTGCGGATCAAAAATCAATCAAAATTGATCACATCTGATGTACTGGTGGCCTATCTCATTTCTTGTGACCCAAACAAGCCAGGAAAGTACAAATACCCCCCAAATGACCCCTTTTTTGAAAGTAGACATTCCAAGGTATTTAGTAAGAGGCATGGTGAGGTTTTTGATGTTGTAATTTTTTTCCCACAATTCTTTGCAAAATTAAGATTTTTTTTTCTTTTTTTCCACAACATTGTCATAGGTTATTTCTCTCACATAGCATGTGTATACCATAAGTGACACCCCAAAATAAATTCTGCTCCTCCTCCTGAATATTACGATACCACATGTGTGGGACTTTTCCACAGCCTGGCCACTTAGAGAGGCCCAACATGCAGGGAGCGCCATCACATGTTCTAGGAGCATAAATTACACATCTAACTTGTTGACTACCTATTACACTTTTGAAGGCCCTGGAGCACCAGGACAATGACACGTGACACTGATGTGGCACTGATGACAGATGGCACTGATACGTGGCACTGATGACACGTGAAACTGATGTGGCACTGATGACAGATGCCACTAATACGGGGCACTGATGACACGTGACACTGATGACAGATGGCACTAATATGTGGCACTGATGACAGATGGCACTTATACGTGGCACTGATGACACATGCACTAATACGTGGCACTGATGACAGATGGCACTAATACGTGGCACTGATGGCCGATGGCACTAATACGTGGCACTGACACGTGACACTGATATGTGGCACTGATGACACTGATACGTGGCATTGATGGCACGTGACACTGATAACAGATGGCACGTGACACTGACAGGTGGCACTGATGACAGATGGCACTGATACGTGGCACTGATGACACGTGACACTGATATGGCACTGATGACAGATGCCACTATGTGGCACTGATGACAGATGGCACTTATACGTGGCACTGATGACAGATGGCACTTATACGTGGCACTGGGGACAGATGGCACTGACAGGTGGCACGGGGGACAAATGGCACTGGGGACAGTGGCAGTGGGGACAGGTGGCGGTGGGGACAGATGGCACTTTATTTTCGCTGTCTGTGTGAGGAGGGAGAGTCGGCGCTGAGAGATGATCTCATGTGTTTAGATATGATATCATCTCTCATTGGACACGCCAATCGCGTTGTAAACGGCCGCTGTGATTGGCCGTTTACAGCGATCTGTGCCTTGGACACAGCCAGCACAGAACTTCCACAATGTGCGCACTCAGGAGCGTGCATTTCGGAAGTAAACAGGAGGACATCCAGGGGCGCCCTCCCGGCAGTTAGCGTCCGCGCTGTAGCCGTCTTTCGGCTATAGGACGGGCGTCAAGTGGTTAACTATTGGCAGCACAGAACAGTTCTTCTCTTACATTACAGTATATCACTGTAGATCTTCACTCACTGAGCTCCCAGTCTCTCATTAGACCTCCAGATCCAGTCGCCACTGACTCTCCTGAGCTCTTCCACAGCTAACACGGTGTATACTCCGCAAGCGTCACCCCCGCTATCCTGCTGGGTCCCTGGCTTGGCACTTGCTGAAGATTTCCCACTTCTTCACTGTCTCTGGCTGGTGAGAAGACTGGTACTGGCTCCAGCTTACTTACTGTGATCTCTGGTAACAAGGTGGACGGTCCCTTAGTGGAGACAGATTCCCTTCTACCTCCGACCACAACTGGTTCCCCACCCGGCTGAATCTTCACAACTCGGTTGGACTCCAATCCTGCAGTCCCAATCCTGCACTGCTTCTCCTGCTCCTGGCTCCTGGGCCTCAGATAGCCTAGCAGCCAGATGTCCCCGGCATAGGCCTCAGGCTTCCGGCCTAGCAGCCCGGGTGACATAACACACATCCACCCAGACAGCTGTCCAGGTGGCACAGAACCCCAATCACCTGACTCCACCCAAATAAATAGGCTTTCCCAGCAGGCCAAGGGGCCCAAGAAACCCCTGCCATCCTAGACTGACTCAGTGGCGGCTGGTGACGTTTTAGGATAGGGGGCGTCAGACCACGCCCTTCCTTTTTGACCCCTCCCACTTCTCATAAGCCACATGCCTTATAGAATCCACCCACTCCGTCATCTGTATTCCACTTGCTTCCACTCATAGTGTCAGGAGTATACAGCCCCAGAATCACATGACAGAGTATATAGCTCAGCCTCACAGATCAGGGTATATAGCTCAGCCTCACAGATCAGGGTATACAGCTCAGCCTCACAGATCAGGGTATACAGCTCAGCCTCACAGATCAGAGTATATAGCTCAGCCTCACAGATCAGGGTATACAGCTCAGCCTCACAGATCAGAGTATATAGCTCTGCCTCACAGATCAGGGTACATATCTCAGCCTCACAGATCAGGGTATACGGCTCAGCCCCACAGATCAGGGTATATAGCTCAGCCTCACAGATCAGGGTATACAGCTCAACCTCACAGATCAGGATATATAGCTCAGCATTACAGATTAGAGTATACGGCTCAGCCTCACAGATCAGGGTATACGGCTCAGCCTCACAGATCAGGGTATATAGCTCAGCATTACAGATCAGAGTCTATAGCTCAGCATTACAGATCAGAGTATATAGCTCACCTTTACAGATCAGGGTATATAGCTCAGCATTACAGATCAGAGTATATAGCTCAGCCTCACAGATCAGGGTATATATCTCAGCCTCACAGATCAGGATATACAGCTCAGACTCACAGATCAGTGTATACATCTCAGCCTCACAGATCAGGGTATATAGTTCAGCATTACAGATCAGGATATATAGCTCGGCCTCACAGATCAGGATATACAGCATCTCAGAGCAGTGTATACAGCATCACAGGTCAGGGAACACAGCATACCAGCTTCGGCTCTGACAGTATTCCTCCTGATCGCAGCTCTGACAGCACACGACTCACCCCCCGCAGGGCTCGCGGCTCTGACAGCACACCGACTTACCCCCCCCATGGGGCTCGCGGCTCTGACAGCACCAACCGCCTTGCGGCTCGAACAGCACACCGACTCACACCCCCCCATGGGGCTTGCAGCTCTGACAGCTACTCACCCTTCCACTAGTGGGAGGTCCGCCTGATCCAATAGGCTCACCTGGCACTTTGGCCAATCAGCAAACGGGTCTTACTGACCTGCCTCCGGATTGGCGGGGAGGACCGATAGTGTGAAAATAGCAAAAATGTATTTGCTATCGACACACAATTGGGTGGGATCAGGGCACCAGCCCACCCTATTTTGAAGCCTATTAGAGCCTCTGGCTCTAATCAGATGCTTAAACAAAAAAAAACCCCGTCCTTGGAGTCTATGCGTCTGGCGTCCTGAAAGGGGCCGGGCGCATGGATAGGGAGGCGGTGGCAGGGATGAGGGGGGGGAGGTGGTGGCGCCCTAAATGCTCTGGTTGCTTTTATTGAAAAGAAAATCACTGGCTAAAAAACTTGACAGCTGCATCCACATCCCCGGTAAACCACTTCAAACCGTTAACGTTCCGTAACGTAAATGTCCGTCAGGGGGTCCCAGGCCATACACTAGAAGAATGTCACCAGGTCGTTTTTGTTTTAAAAACATTGGTTTGATTTTCTGACTCCTTGCTGTGTACTGAATATACAGAGAACATTGTGTGCTCTGCTCTGTTGGCATGCTCTGCGTTGTGTGCTTTGTAGATGGACTGCAGAGGGCGCTCTGGGTAATGGCTCCTCCATGGTGCGGAACTCCGCATAGAAAGCCGCCTCTCAGGAGGGCGGAGTGGAGGACTGGGCTGTGCTCTGCGGTCTGTGTGCTCTGTGCTGTGTGTGCTCTGCTGTCTGCGTGCTCTGCTGTCTGTGTGCTCTGTTGTCTGTCTGCTCTGTGCTGTGTGTGCTCTGCGCTGTGTGTGCTCTGCTGTATGTGTGCTCTGTGCTGTATGTGCTCTGCGCTGTGTGTGTTCTGCTGTCTGTGTTCTCTGCGCTGTGTGTGCTCTGCGCTTTGTCTGCTCTGTGTTACTGTAATGACTTATAATGCTCTGTGTTGTGTAATTCTCTTGTGGCTCATCATTCTGCACCATTCCTGACATTCCTTTTACATCAGGTTTTTATATTCCCATTTTTTCTATTGCAACCATAGAAAAAAAAAAGTCCCCTCATTACGGATTCCCGCCTCTAGTACGCATGCGTCGGATTCCCGCCCGGCGCATGCGCAGTGCGGTCCGGCAATTCCCGCCCTCTAGTGCACATGCGTCGGATTCCCGCACTCTAGTGCGCATGCGACAGATTCCCGACGGGGCAAGCGCAGTGCGGTCCCGCAATTCCCGCCCTCTAGTACGCAGTGCGTTCCCGCAATTCGCGGCCTCTAGTGCGCATGCGTCGGAATTTCCTCCCGGCGCATGCGCAGTGCGGTCCGGCAATTCCCGCCCTCTAGTGCGCATGCGTTGGATTCCCGCCCTCTAGTGCGCATGCGTCGGATTCCCGCCCGGCGCATGCGCAGTGCGTTCCCGCAATTCCCGCCCTCTAGTGCGCATGCGTCGGAATTCCCGCCCGGCGCATGCGCAGTGCGTTCCCGCAATTCCCGCCCTCTAGTGCGCATGCGTCGGAACTTCCGCCCGGCGCATGCGCAGTGCGTTCCCGCAATTCCCGGCCTCTAGTGCGCATGCGTCAGATTCACGCCGGGCGCATGCGCAGTGTGTTCCCGCAATTCCCGCCCTCTAGTGCGCATGCGTCGGATTCCCGCCCTCTAGTGCGCATGCATCGGAATTTCCGCCCGGCGCATGCGCAGTGCGTTCCCGCAATCCCCGCCCTCTAGTGCGCATGCGTCGGATTCCCGCCCTCTAGTGCGCATGCGTCGGATTCCCGCCCGGCGCATGCGCAGTGCGTTCCCGCAATTCCCGCCCTCTAGTGCGCATGCGTCGGAACTTCCGCCCGGCGCATGCGCAGTGCGTTCCCGCAATTCCCGGCCTCTAGTGCGCATGCGTCAGATTCACGCCGGGCGCATGCGCAGTGTGTTCCCGCAATTCCCGCCCTCTAGTGCGCATGCGTCGGATTCCCGCCCTCTAGTGCGCATGCATCGGAATTTCCGCCCGGCGCATGCGCAGTGCGTTCCCGCAATCCCCGCCCTCTAGTGCGCATGCGTCGGATTCCCGCCCTCTAGTGCGCATGCGTCGGATTCCCGCCCGGCGTATGCGCAGTGCGTTCCCGCAATCCCCGCCCTCTACTGCGCATGCGTCGGAATTCCCGCCCGGCGCATGCGCAGTGCGTTCCCGCAATTCGCGGCCTCTAGTGCGCATGCGTCAGATTTTTGCCCGGCGCATGCGCAGTGCGTTCCCGCAATTCGCGGCCTCTAGTGCGCATGCGTCAGATTTCCGCCCGGCGCATGCGCAGTGCGTTCCCGCAATTCGCGGCCTCTAGTGCGCATGCGTCGGAATTCCCGCCCTGCGCATGCGCAGTGCGTTCCCGCAATTCGCGGCCTCTAGTGCGCATGCGTCGGAATTTCCTCCCGGCGCATGCGCAGTGCGGTCCGGCAATTCCCGCCCTCTAGTGCGCATGCGTTGGATTCCCGCCCTCTAGTGCGCATGCGTCGGATTCCCGCCCGGCGCATGCGCAGTGCGTTCCCGCAATTCCCGCCCTCTAGTGCGCATGCGTCGGATTCCCGCCCGGCGCATGCGCAGTGCGTTCCCGCAATTCGCGGCCTCTAGTGCGCATGCGTCAGATTCACGCCGGGCGCATGCGCAGTGTGTTCCCGCAATTCCCGCCCTCTAGTGCGCATGCGTCGGATTCCCGCCCTCTAGTGCGCATGCATCGGAATTTCCGCCCGGCGCATGCGCAGTGCGTTCCCGCAATCCCCGCCCTCTAGTGCGCATGCGTCGGATTACCGCCCTCTAGTGCGCATGCGTCGGATTCCCGCCCGGCGTATGCGCAGTGCGTTCCCGCAATCCCCGCCCTCTACTGCGCATGCGTCGGAATTCCCGCCCGGCGCATGCGCAGTGCTTTCCCGCAATTCCCGGCCTCTAGTGCGCATGCGTCGGAATTTCCGCCCGGCGCATGCGCAGTGCGTTCCCGCAATTCCCGGCCTCTAGTGCGCATGCGTCGGAATTTCCACCCGTTGTGTTGTCTGTGTGCTCTGCGCTGTGTGTGCTCTGCTGTCTGTGTGCTCTGCGCTTTGTCTGCTCTGTGTTACTGTAATGACTTATAATGCTCTGTGTTGTGTAATTCTCTTGTGGCTCATCATTCTGCACCATTCCTGACATTCCCGCAATTCGCGGCCTCTAGTGCGCATGCGTCAGATTTTTGCCCGGCGCATGCGCAGTGCGTTCCCGCAATTCGCGGCCTCTAGTGCGCATGCGTCAGATTCCCGCCCGGCGCATGCGCAGTGCGTTCCCGCAATTCGCGGCCTCTAGTGCGCATGCGTCGGAATTCCCGCCCTGCGCATGCGCAGTGCGTTCCCGCAATTCGCGGCCTCTAGTGCGCATGCGTCGGAATTCCCGCCCGGCGCATGCGCAGTGCGTTCCCGCAATTCGCGGCCTCTAGTGCGCATGCGTCGGAATTCCCGCCGGGCGCATGCGCAGTGCGTTCCCGCGATTCGCGGCCTCTAGTGCGCATGCGTCGGAATTTCCGCCCGGCGCATGCGCAGTTGCTTCCCGCAATTCGCGGCCTCTAGTGCGCATGCGTCGGAATTCCCGCCCGGCGCATGCGCAGTGCGTTCCCGCAATTCCCGGCCTCTAGTGCGCATGCGTCGGAATTCCCGCCCGGCGCATGCGCAGTGCGTTCCCGCAATTCGCGGCCTCTAGTGCGCATGCGTCAGATTTTTGCCCGGCGCATGCGCAGTGCGTTCCCGCGATTCGCGGCCTCTAGTGCGCATGCGTCGGAATTCCCGCCCGGCGCATGCGCAGTGCGTTCCCGCGATTCCCGGCCTCTAGTGCGCATGCGTCGGAATTCCCGCCGGGCGCATGCGCAGTGCGTTCCCGCAATTCGCGGCCTCTAGTGCGCATGCGTCAGATTACCGCCCGGCGCATGCGCAGTGCGTTCCCGCAATTCGCGGCCTCTAGTGCGCATGCGTCGGATTACCGCCCGGCGCATGCGCAGTGCGTTCCCGCAATTCGCGGCCTCTAGTGCGCATGCGTCGGAATACCCGCCCGGCGCATGCGCAGTGCGTTCCCGCGATTCGCGGCCTCTAGTGCGCATGCGTCGGAATTCCCGCCCGGCGCATGCGCAGTGCGTTCCCGCAATTCGCGGTCTCTAGTGCGCATGCGTCGGAATTTCCGCCCGGCGCATGCGCAGTGCGGTCCCGCAATTCCTCTGAAAAAAATTCAGTCAGCAGTTTTCTGATCTGTACTGGGAGGAGCCTCCGATCCGCCCTCCTGACTTCCTCTGTGTTTACAGTGTGATACCCGGAGATCCGCTCCATAGAGGAGTCATTACCAAGATGTATTCCTACTACAAACCCCACCAAGTATTCCTGCTATACCCCCCCCCCCCATATATTCCTACTATACCCCCCCCATATATTCCTACTATACCCCCCCCCCCCCATATATTCCTACTATACCCCCCCCATATATTCCTACTATACCCCCCCCCCCCATATATTCCTACTATACCCCCCCCCCCCCCCCATATATTCCTACTATACCCCCCCCCCCCCATATATATTCCTACTATACCCCCCCCCCCCATATATTCCTACTATACCCCCCCCCCCCATATATTCCTACTATACCCCCCTCCCCATATATTCCTACTATACCCCCCCCCATATATTCCTACTATACCCCCCCCCCCCCCCATATATTCCTACTATACCCCCCCCCCATATATTCCTACTATACCCCCCCCCCCCCCCCCCCCCCCCCCCATATATTCCTACTATACCCCCCCCCCCCATATATTCCTACTATACCCCCCCCCCCATATATTCCTACTATACCCCCCTCCCCCCCATATATTCCTACTATACCCCCTGTACTGTATTGTACAAGACTGTAGTCATCACACAAACGTGTGACTAATGACTATTTTACTAAAATAATTAAAAATAATAAAAAAAATAAATGGAAGGCACCTCTGTCCCCCCCACACAAGACGTGCAGTGGGTCCCATATTTGTATGTAAACAGTGATTGGCCCAAATATGTGAGACATCAGCAGGATCCTTGGAGTGAGAGACACAATTCTGGGGTCATCAGTCACCATTAACTCTAAACTGAAGACTTTTAAATTCTGTGTAAATGTAGATAACATTTTTCGCCATTTTACGGGCGCCTGCAATGTCGAGTCTTAACATGTTTGGTATCTATTCACTCGAGGCAAACCCATCTTTTATATTATAGCAAAAAAAAAAGAGCACACAGACAGCAGAGCACACACAGCGCAGAGCACACACAGCGCAGAGCACACACAGCGCAGAGCACACACAGCGCAGAGCACACAGCACAGCACATTACCTTGTGTCTGCGGGCGCTAAAACTAATTTTAGTGTATTTTGCCCTCAAAGATGCATTTGATAAAATGCTGCGCAAATATTATGTGACATAAAAAAAAATTGCAGCGGCCGCCATTTTATTCTTCAGGGCCTCTGCTTTCAGGAAACATGAAATGTTTGGGGGGGGGGGGGGGGGGTTGTCATTTTCTAGCAAACAATTGCTGATTTTAACACGTGTATGAAAAAAAAAAACAAGAAGAAAGAAAGAATTGAAGTGGTGAAGTGGTTAAAGCGGACGCATGTTCTGGTAGTACGCAGCCTGCAACAGAATCCGCGGTGACCTCGGTGAACATATATCTGTCACCCGGCCCCCCCCCCCCCCCCCCCTCCCGGCTCAGGGTCCCTCCTGCGCCTGTAAAGAAATTAAAGCTGAGGTGACAGAAATTTAACCCCGTCATATTAGCCGTGACGCTGAGAATGTGGCCCCGTCCAGCAGCACTGAGCCCCCCCCTCACCGCCGGCCTCATTATACCAATGATCAGGACTGTATGAAGCTCTAACGACCAGCAATACTTCCAGGTAACGTCTATTACGGGTGTCATTGTCAGTTTTGTCATACGCACTGCTTGCATGCTACCTGTTCATTCTTACCTTGCATGTTCCAACTTATTCCAGGTTCATTCATGTTTTTTTTTCTATAAATCTGCTCATACTGGGTTCCACATCACATGTAGAATAGGATACGATCGGCTAGGATTAGGGACTTTTTAGGCAGGTCTGGTTCACACCTTTGCAGTTCACTTTTCACTCGTTTCTGCAGTGCTTTTTTAGCGGTGCATTTTGCATTTTTGACACATTTTTTTGTGCGTTTTTTTATGCGTTTTGCATTTTTTATGCTTTTTTTTTTTGCCAAATTTGTTTTTGGGTGGAATAAAAAACACAGATCGCAGCAAAAACACACCACGTGTTTTTCTGCAGCTTCTCCATTGAAGTCTACTTAAACCAAAAATTAGACGTGTGCATGACGAAAAGATTTGTTTCGTTTCGTTAGATTCCTTAATCTAGTTGTTTCGTTTTGTTCACTTCGTATTCGGAATTCGTTTTATGTATTTTTTCGAGTTTCCTTAGAATTTACAGGTTTTTTTTCGATTTGAAACGTTCAAATCTATGAATTTTGAGTTGGTCAAATCGTTACTTTTTTTTTTTTTTTTTTAGATTCAAATTTGTTCAAAGTGAACAAACAAAAGAAACATCTTCATCAAAGGATTACAACGTCTCTTTAATTTAACCACTTCCCGCCCGGCCTATAGCAGAACGATGGCCGGGAAGTGGTTCTGTTATCCTGACTGGGTGTCCATATGATGTCCAGCAGGATAAGCCGCGATCACGCGCCCGTCTGACACGCCACTTTTCCGATCTGCCAGAGCCTCTGAGGGAGGCGCTTTACTGCGTGATCAGCTGTGTCCAATCACAGCTGATCACAGTGTAAACAGGAAAAAAACTTGGCTTTTCCTCTACTAGCGCTGACAGACGTTAGTAGGGGGGAGACGATCGGCTGCTCTCCTGACAGGGGGTCTGCACTGATTGATTATCAGTGCAGACCCCCCCCCTCCCCCCCAAGGATGCCCACCCAGGACCACCAGGGACGCCCACCCATGGCCAGCTGGTAAGCCCACTAGAGCACACCAGGGATGGCAATCATTTCCCATTAGAGAGCTCTCTCCCCCTTTTGACCATAATAGGGATGGAAATGTATGACCTTACCAGGCCATAGTTTCACTCAAAGTCCCAAGGGATAGAATACATGGCCTTACCAGGCCATAACTTCATTTAAAGTCCCTAAAAATTATTTCTACTTTAAAGATGAGGGGAAGATGAGGGGACACCGCGCGCTGCACACCGAGACAAGGTAGGTGCAGAGGGCAGGCAGGGGGCACAGTGGCAGCACTTGAGGGGCACAGTGGCAGCACTTGAGGGGCACAATGGCAGCACTTGAGGGGCACAATGGCAGCACTTGAGGGGCACAGTGGCAGAACTGGGGGCACAGTGGCAGCAGGGGCACAGTGGCAGCACTTGGGGCACAGTGGCAGCACTTGGGGCACAGTGGCAGAACTTGGGGCACAGTGGCAGCACTTGGGGCACAATGGCAGCACTTGGAGGGTCACAATGGCAGCAGTTGGGGCACAGTGGCAGCACTTGGGGGCACAATGGCAGCACTTGAGGCACAGTGGCAGAACTTGGGGCACAGTGGCAGCACTTGGGGGCACAGTGGCAGAACTTGGGGCACAATGGCAGCACTTGGGGCACACAGTGGCAGCACTTGGGGCACAATGGCAGCACTTGGGGCACAATGGCAGCACTTGGAGCACAATGGCAGCACTTGGGGCACAGTGGCAGCACTTGAGGGGCACAATGGCAGCACTTGAGGGGCACAGTGGCAGCACTTGGGGCACAGTGGCAGCACTTGGGGCACAATGGCAGGCAGCACTTGGGGCACAGTGGCAGCGTTTGATGGGCACAGTGGCAGCGTTTGATGGCACAGTGAGGCTGTTTGTTTGCGCCCCCCCCCCCCAAAAAAATTTTGAGCACCAGCCGCCACTGCTGTCAATCCCCACTGAGCAGGAAGGTGACAGGTCTTTCTCTGCACACTGCGCAGGGACGGACCTGTCAGAGCGCCGCTCTCCCCGCTCTCCTCAGACGCATGGAAAAGTACTGTATATACTCGAGTATAAGCCGAGTTTTTCAGCACATTTTTTGGTGCTGAAAGTGCCCCCCTCGGCTTATACTCGAGTCAAGCACTTTTCTGCAGCAGAAAATGACATTTTCCGACCCAACTTTGGGCCCCGTATCTCTGGGCCACTTGGTGCTAGGAACCCCAAATTTGGTATTCAAATCCAGTGGAACTAGCACTACAACATATCCAAAGATGGGGTTCCTAGTGACCCCGAGATACAGGTCCCCAAAATCGGTCAACTGTGTCCATCTGCAGCAATGTCATTTCGGGGACCCTTTGGGTCCAGAGACCCCAAATTTTGGCTGCAGCTAGGGGGCATTTAGGAACCCTTAACTACCAAGTTTGAAGTTTGGGGGACCTATGGCTGCAAATGGGCACAGTGAGGCATACAAAAGTTTAGGCCGACATGTATGCTTCTACATATTTTTGGTAAAAAAAAATCGCAATAAGCGTTTATTGATTGGTTTATGCAAAATAGCGTCTACAAAATAGGGGCAAGATTTATGGCATTTTTTTTTTTTACTAGTAATGGTGGCGATCTGCGATTTTTATCGGGACTGCTGCGTTATGGTGGACACATGGGACATTTTTGACACATTTTTGGGACCATTGTCATTTATACAGCAATCGGTGCTATACAAATGCATTGATGCCTGTGTAAATTACACTGGCCGGGAAGGGGTCATGTCACCGCTGACATCCGACGCTCCATAGGTCTATGGAGCATCCGTTCAGGTCCGCCTAAAAAAACTGACAGGCAGACCTGAACGGATCGTTCGTGTGAAAGAGGCCTTAGCCTTTATTATAGTCCAGTTATATAATTCCCACCAGCATTTAGGTCTTCTTTCCCAAGGAAGGAACATCATTTACACACAAGGTGGGGTTTTTAAGTAAGCCAATGCCAATAATTGTAAGCCAATGCAAAGCATTATAACATTCCATTAAATAAACTCGTAAACTAGATACACATACAAACAAAGACGTGCTATTAGCTTTCTAGGTTGAATAAGGAAATAGCACAATTTATTCTGATCAAATATCTGGAGAGCTTTTAAAATGAACTTTGAATATCTTGGCTGGAGAATGATGCAAAAACAAAGTTTCCACCTTACAGACAAGCTTTAAAGTTTTTGTTCAGTTTTCTTTTTTATTTTAAGTCAGAATTTTCATAAACTGAAGTTAAACATTTTTTATCTATAAGACCCCTTTCACACTGGGGCGCTTTGCAGGCGCTACAGCACTAAAAATAGCGCCTGCAAAGTGCCCTGAAAGAGCCGCTCCTGTCCTGAATAAAAAAAGTCCTGCTAGCAGCATCTTTGGCACGGTGAAGGAGCGGTGTGTATACCGCTACTGCCCATTGAAATCAATGGGCAGCAGGGCTATACCGCCGGCAAATCGCTGCTGCAGCAGTACTCCTGGGGTGTGGATTGTCCTGCGGGAGGGGGGGGGTCTGTACTCCTGGGGGGTGAATTGTCCTGGGGGGGTCTGTACTCCTGGGGGGATGAATTGTCCTGGGGGTCTGTACTCCTGGGGTGTGAACTGTCCTGGGGGGGGGTCTGTACAGATGGGGGGTTATCTTGGGGGGGTCTGTACTCCTGGAGGGGGTCTGTACAGATGGAGGGGATTTAGTTGTCCTGGGGGGGTCTGTACAGATGGTGCTGGTTTGTCCAGGGGGTCTATACTGATGGAGAGGGTCTAAACTGATGGAGGAGGGTCTGTACTGAGGGAGGACTATGGGGGGAGTGGGGTAAAGCCATGTTTTTCCACACCGGGTGACACCAATCCTAGTGACGCCACTGGTAACTGGGGACAGCTGATGTAAGGAGGGACTCTACTGGGAATGCCTGATGTAAGGAGGGACTCTACCTGATATACCTGATGTAAGAACGGATTCTGCTGAGGACACCTGATATAAGGATGGACTCTGCTGGGGACACCTGATGGCATCTGGTGGCAGGCGACGTGGTAAGTGACACACTCAGGGCTTCCACTGATTCTTTATTATGGTGAGTTTAACTATTTCATTTTATATTACAATGTAATATAAGAAATAATGCGCTTTAATCATCCTGACACCATAACAACCATGGTGCTGTGATGATTGAAGCACTAACACCAGGTGTTTGGAGTACCATTATCTGCTGATTGTTAAACATTCTGGAATACACATATTGCTATTGTGGTGTAGGATCTGGGCCTGTTGTCCCTCCATACCTCTCTTTTCTTCTCTCTCCTTCCCTCCCTATTTTTCTTTCTTTCGCATTTATTCAGGGAAACCTATCCAACGCCCACCTAAGAATTGTCCCAGAGCCATCCCCATCAAATCATCCCCCGCAGGGGACTGGCCGGAGGAGGGAATGGATGTGCTGACGTAACGATCAGCACGGAGGGAGGGGCCTGAGTCCGTCAGCTGGCGAGGGCAGGAGCGAGGCGGAGGAGAACGCCGGCACCCCGATGAGCGTGTGAGCATCCGCGGATGACGCTTCCCACGCCCGGATAGAAGCCTCGAACATCGCGGCCTGCGGTCCCGGGAATGGAGAGAGCACGAGACGGCAACCGCCAAGACACCACCTTCGGGTAGCGGTGGGCTGCCTCCCGCGATCACCGCCTAGCTGCCTTCTTCCCCGCCCAACATCCCCTACCGCCCGTCACCGCACATCCATCGGTCATAGCATACAACCCAGGAACTAACAGCAGAAGAGACCACAGCACACAGGATTGAAATCTCCTGGATCGTGAGTATATCAGTCGAGTTAGCATCAATCACAGGACAATTAAAGAGAAGGTAAGACAATATTTACTTTTAAATGGCTCAAAGTTTGTCTGAAGAGCTCCGGAAAAAGTTAAATATGTACAACTAAAGCTATAAAGAGGGGAAGATCTACTTCACTGCTGGAATAACGTGATAATTTGGGCCCCTGTTTTGATGTATGATATACTGCGTGTGGTGAACAAGCAGGCACACCTGGTCGGGCAGTGGGCTGGAGATAGCGGTCCCCACAACCGGCACCTATCAGGAACTAAAACAGACAGAATAAGCAGCCCAGGACAGAACACTATAAGCCAAAGTGCACCCTTAGGGGTTTATCCCCCGACACAGTCAGCAGGTAAATAACACATAAAGATGCCGGAAGCTTGACAACACTTGATAGCCAGACACGTAGAGCGAGGGGGATCCTGACCTCAGCCCCCGACGTTCTAGGTCAAGAGCATGCTCTCGGAACGTCCTCCCTATCTGGGTCGTTTAGCAGATGCTCAACGTACTGTTTTTACCAAAGTATTTCTCTGTGGAAAATTGAATGCGTCAAACTGCGGCCTGTATCAAAAAACATTACAAGCACTTGCTTGTTAGAGTGTCAAGCCCCCTTTTTTCAAGTGGTAGATAGAGGGGCTTAGCTTAGGTCAAAATAGGCCTAATGCACGACGGCCCAACCTGGGCAATAACCTCTCTACCCTTGCCTCCATAGGAAAGTAGAGGGTCAAGTGTTGTTTCTTTTTCCTTCTCTTCTCCCCTTTTTTTTTTTTCTCCCCCTTTTGTGGCCCTAAAAATTTGCCCGTGTTTTCTCCATCTTAAAGCTGATAAAGCCCTTTTTCGTGTCAGAAAAACCTTAGATAAGGGAGAGCGAGAAATTATCAAAACCCTCCTTTATGTAGGGCCGATCAACTCACTCGACCCAAGTCCAGGAGTCAAGAAGAGAGGAGAGGAAAGAAAAGGGGCAGCAACAAGTATTTTAGAAGCGACATCAGGAGCAGAGTGCCTCTTATGAGGTATCACTCCCCCGGGTGCTACCATTTTGACCAGGCTCCCAAAACTCCCTAAGGAGCGAATATAAGGCGAAATCTATTCCGCCTTATTCTTAACACCGCCCAGAGGCAATTCAGGACAGCTCCTTAGTGTGCCTCTTCCAGCATAGGGAGAACAAGGGGAAAGCCCTTGGAACCAGCCATAGGACAAGCTGGTCCAGTTATAGACTCAAAGCTAGTGCAAGCGGGCACTCAAACGAGCTGGGCAGCAAGGGGAAGGCGAAAGGAAGGGCGAAAGGACCGCAACGCCATTAAACTGGGGAAAAGAATAAGAGGAACAAAAAGAAACACCATGAGCAAAGAGTCTAACAAATTGCCTAAGAAAGGGGCCTCAAAAGCTTCGAAAAGCGACACAATCACTATAAAACACTATCTCAGACAGGGCGCTAGCCCGACAACATCAGGGCTTGATAACACCCCAAAGGCTATCAATGAAAAAGAAAAGAATACAGCTCGCAGATTAGAAACAGCCCTTTAACATTCAAGGGTGGAACACACAATGGAGAGCGAGGGTGACGTTAGCAGAAGTGACGAGCCGTCGACTAGACCACAACCCCTCTCCAAATTGGAAATGGAGGAGATGATGCTGAGACTGGAGAATGTCATAAAGGTTGAAGTTAACAATCTGAGAGATGACTTGAGCCATTTGCTAACCAGGGTGGAGGGGATGGAGAAGAGGGCTGATAACATGGAGCAGGAAATTTTAGATCTAAAGACACAATTAAAGAAGACCCAAATCCATCAGAGGGACACCTTATACAAAATTGAAGACCAGGAAAACAGAGCTAGAAGGCAGAACCTGAGAATCCGAGCTATTCCTGAACACAGAGGGGAAGACCGGGAGAAAATCATTAGAATGATCTTTGCCCCAATTATCGGAAGAAGAGAAGACCAGTTCCACTACAATAGAAAGGATACACCGGATTGGTAGGATTGAATCGGCAGAATCAAATAGAACCCGAGATGTTATTGTCCGATTCAGCCACTTTAAAGATAAAGAGGACCTATGGCATAAGATCAGAGGAATGACACCCCTTAAGTTCGAGGAAGCAGAAATCCAGATCTATGCCAATCTTTCTGCCAGGACCCTCGAGAGAAGAAGGATGCAGAGACCCCTGCTAGAGTCCCTCCGCAATAACAACTGGGGGTTCCCTGCATGTTTAATAGGCACAAAAGAGGGTCGATCAGCTAGACTGAGATTCCCAGAGGAACTGTCTGAGTTCTGCAGGAAACTAGATATCCCGGTTCCTGACCTCTCGGGTTGGGCCGAAATGGGTTGAGTCGATGTATATATCTCGGATGTGCGGGGGGGGGGGCGGGGAGAGACTAGCTTATAACGGGGTGGCAACCCCTATGGGGCCGCCTTGTCATCGCTGGCTGGCCCACTCTCGCGCCCGGCGGTGCCCGGTCGCGGGGGGTGGACTCGCAAGGGCGGGCTCAGAAACCCACCTCTCCAGAGATCATGAGTTCAGGGGAGGCCTAGAGAGGATGGCACCCTTCAGCTCAGAGACCCCGGATTGTGAGAAGGGGGGGAGAAGGGGGGGAGAGGGAAGGGGTGGGAGGTAGGGGTGGTAGGGGAGCACAAGGGGGAGGGGGAGGGAGGGGTATACGGGAGGGGGAGGGCCACATGGGAGGCCCCCGCCGCTGTGGGTCGCTTAGGGAAGGCAGAGGTGAAGACAATTAATATAGGATGACAGAAATTAAATGTCTCACATACAACGTGAAAGGGCTAAATGCCCCTAGTAAACGGCATAAGGTTCTAGAGGAGGTGAAGAGACTCGGGGCTAGCCTGGTTTTTCTACAGGAAACCCACCTATCACATATATCTAACATTAAACTCTTTTCAAAGGTCCACCCAACTTGGTATTATAGCGACACAATTTCAAGTAGAACCAGAGGGGTGGCGATCGGGTTTGCCAAGGACCTGCAATTTAATTTAGAAGACAGGAAGGCAGATGTGGAGGGGAGGTTCCTTTTTTTGAGGGGCACCCTATATGGGACAACCTATACCCTAGCCAATATTTATGCGCCTAACACAAGGTCCCCAGAATACATGGCAGCGTTGCTATCGAGGCTGAGGTCCTTCAGGAAAGGCTACTTGATCCTGATGGGGGACCTAAATCTCACTTTGGATCCAGACATAGACAGTACGTCGGGTGCACAGGGGACAAGTAATGTTCAGCTGAAACTTTTAAAGAAAAAGCTGAGCTCAGAACAACTGGTGGATGTCTGGAGGATGCAGCACCCATAGATCAGGGACTATACGTTCTTCTCCCCTGTGCACAAAACGTACTCAAGACTGGACTATATTTTGGTGGATCATTGTCTGTTAGAGAGAGTCATGGATACCAACATTGAGATAATGACATTATCAGACCATGCCCCGGTTAGTATGAAACTTAATATACCAGAACATAAACAACCGAGTAGCGGATGGAAGCTAAATGACGAGTTACTCAAGGACAACGAGATACACGAAAGCATTAGAAATGAACTCGAATGGTTCTTTAAAATAAACGATAACGGGGAAGTGAAGGGGTCCAGCCTTTGGGATGCCCATAAGGCTTTTATTAGGGGGGTTCTAATCTCGAAAGCTTCTTGGAAAAAAAGAGAAAGGACTAGAAAAATCCAGGAACTATCGAGTGAGGTAAAAGCACTAGAACAAAAACACAAGGGAGACCCTAGCCACAATCAGGTAACCCTCCAAGAAATAATCCTCAAGAGAGAAGAACTAAAAGATCTAGCAGAGCAGGAAGTCAAACAAGTCTATAATAAAATCGCCAAAGAACGCTATATATGGGGAAATAAATCAAGCAAGCATCTAGCAAGAATGCTTCAAAAAAATAAATCTAAAAATTTTATAGAAAAAATATTTACAAAAAAAGGAGAGTTGAGATTCTTATCTAAAGATATTGCATCGGCATTTAGGGACTTTTACGAAGAGCTTTATTCAGTTGGCCAAAAGGACAAGGGAAAAAATGAGGGGAGTAGAGAAAAAGTCAATGATTTCCTGAATGGGGCAAGACTGCAGACGTTGGGCCTCGAGGTGAGGGAGGGGTTAGAAAGACCGATTACGGAGGAGGAAATCTCGAGAGCTTTAAACAATTCGCCAATAGGCAAGAGCCCGGGCCCCGACGGGTTCACGGCCCTATATTATAAGACATTCAGAGAGATTCTGACTCCCAGACTCCCTCTGCTATATGAATGGCCTCGGCGTGGAGTCTGGTATGAGCGAGGCCTCTCTATCTGCGACGATCACGGTCTTGCGTAAAGAAGGGAAGGACGGATCGACGTGTGCAGGGTATAGACCTATATCCCTGCTAAACTTTGAAACAAAGCTTTATGCTAAGATCCTGATCCTGGTCGACCGCATAAAGGGATGCTTGGGAACGTTGGTCCACCCAGACCAAGTGGGATTCACGCCGGGTAGAGAGGGCAGGGATAACAGCGTGCGAACCTTACTCGTAATGCAGAGGATGAGGGATTCACGAACCCCCAGTCTGCTACTGTCGATTGACGCAGAAAAAGCGTTCGACCGGGTAGACTGGGGGTTCCTGTTTAGGACTCTCGAGATCATGGGGTTTGGACCTAAAATCATTCAGAAAATAAAAGTTTTATATAGCCACCCCAAAGCTAACATAAAGGTGAATGGTACTGACTCCGCCCTTTTCGAAATGCACAATGGGACAAGACAGGGTTGTCCCCTTTCCCCTCTCCTTTTCGTTCTCTCCCTGGAGCACCTTTGGGCGGCGATAAGGGGGAATCCGGGGATAGAGGGATGCACGGCAGGGGGCGAGGAGCATAAACTAGCGGCATTCGCCAATGACGTTTTATTCTATGTCAGTTCCCCACAGAAATCATTGCCCAACATTCTGAAAACTATCGGAGCATACGGCGAGATCTCCAATTTTAAGATCAACTCAGCAAAAACTTTTATACTTAATATCAACATCAATAAGACAGAGAGGCGGGAGCTGGAGAGGGAGTTTAATTTCACCTGGAAGAAAAAAATCAAATACTTAGGGATCGATTTGACTAATACCATAGGGAAATTGTACAGGGCTAATTACATTCCCCTTTTAGACGAGGTTATAAAAAAAATGTCAAGAGTTTAAAACTAGACCAATCTCATGGCTCGGCCGTATAAATGCAGTTAAAATGATGATACTCTCTCTGATAACATACAAGTTCCAGATGATCCCAATTTCACTACCAGAACAGTATTTGAGGAAACTAAAAACCATTATTATGAATTTCGTGTGGCAACAAAAGAAACACAGAATCTCAATGCAAACCTTAAAACTAGACAAAAGCCAGGGAGGCCTAGCTGTCCCCGACATTGTGACCTATTATCACTCAATAGTCTTACTTAGAATGCCAGAATGGGGGAAGACACACGGCTCAAAGAGGTGGGTTAGCTTAGAAGAAGCACTTTGTGAAGCACAGTTGGGGAAGATTATATGGAATCCCCCTAAATATAGAATGTTAGGAGAAAACACACACTTAATCACTAGGAACACCTTTAAAATCTGGGACAAAATGCACAAAAACTTAAAATTGAAATTTAACTCACCCTTAATCGCACTAAAAGAAAACGATTTTTTTCCACCAGGTAGAAAAGATTTGGGAGGGGATTGGATAAAAAATGATAATTCACGTTTAGGAGATTTAATTAGTAAAGGGAAAATCCTGGCCATCCAGGATTTACAGGGGAAAAATGATTGCTTCACGGTTGACGGATGGCGGTACCTGCAGTTATGTCACTTTGCTAGATCGCTACCTCCCCCATTGAGGGGAAGGGATGACCTTACGGTAATGGAACGTATTTTTACAGCAGAAAATACCAAAAAAATAATTACCAAAATTTATAAATTTCTGATGCAGAAGGACAGACTGGGGGATCCGCCGTTCCTCATGAAATGGGAGAGGGAGTTAGGTACACAAATTTGCACAGGATCAATTAAGAAAATATTTAAACTCACCCACAGTTCAGCAGTAGACGTTAAAACCGCGGAAACTAACTATAAGTGCTTGTCTGGCTGGTATTTGACCCCAGATAAAATAAATAGATTTCAGCCAGGAGTCTCTGCCGACTGAGGGGATGTAAAACAAGGGGGACCATGGGTCACTTATGGTGGGACTCAGGGTAATGTAAGGATTAGAGGAACCCACCTATAAAAGAGGGAACTCAAGTAGAGAGACCTCTGTAGCTATCGACGGGTCTGCTAAGAGCACTATTAGGCATTTATGAAATAGTAGGCCCCCACAGGTATTATTGTGTAATGATGTTAACAAGAGAAATAACTAAGGGAACTAACAAAAAAAAAAAAGGAAAAAAAAAAAATGGCATTGAGAAATCCACAATGATGTTAAGACAAAGAGGGACGCAGATGAGGGCGCAGTTGATTTTGTCCCAAAAACGTTCTTTCTGAGGTGGGGAAAAAAAAAATCATCCCCCGCAGCTACTACCTTTTGTACCACCACCCCCTCCCTTTAGAATGTAAGCTCTATGAGCATCTCCTGTACCATGGGTGCATACCAGCATGGTGGTGATATGGGATATGCAGGGAAGTGCAGACATGGAGGTGCAAAGGGGTATGCAACATGGTGGCAACATAAGGTTTGTGGGAAAAGGGAGGATACAGGTATGGTGGTGACCATACCTGGAAACTTTTGATAATCAATGGGACTGAGAATGAGGGTGGGACAAAGGCTGGAGTTAGGTGGAAGGGTAGTGGGGAGGATAGTAGTATCCAAGGCTTTTTTTCAGCGGTAACGCAGGGGAATGTGTGATACACAAGCTCAGCAAAGGAGGAGAAGGGCTGACAGCCCAGGAGCGAAAGCCTGACCATTGACACTTTTTATCTGCACTATATCCACCTGGTACACGTGAGTGCATACAACTTGAGGCATCTCATGGGGAGTCTATAGTTAGCAATATTGCGCAATGGTTTTTGTTTGTTTTTTTTCTCTTTTTCATGTTAAAACCGGCTTGAGCATCAGGAAGATTTCAAAGAATCACCTATAATTGTACCGGCAACATTAAGGGAAGTTTTTGTTTCTTTCTTCCTATATATTTATAAATACCAATAGCGAAGTGGCAACATTTTATATTTATATTTTCCAAAATAGCAGTCTTTTTTTGCTTTTTGTTTCTCCAAACAGTGGGAGTTTAAACCAGCTGTCTTAATTGCTATATCAGTAATGCACCACTGCACTTTTAAAACACCAATCGCCTGGTGTATATGTTTATCTGGTTATCGAAGCAAATAGATTGCATACAATAGGATTGTATGGTGTATGGCACCAACCTTGCAATTAGAGTAATCGCCTGGTGTATCTGCATATTGTTGCAATTAGATTGTATTCAACACTAATTGTCTGGTGTATGGTACCAATCTTGTAGTCAGAGCACCTGTTGCTATGCCAGAGTTCCTTCAATCTTTCTAAGGGCTCTTTCACACGGGGCGGATCAGTGCAGATCCGCCCCGTGGATAGCCGCTTGCTCAGCGGGGATCGCCGGAGCGATCTCCGCTGAGCAGGAAGATGACAGGTCCGTCTCTGCACTCCGTGCAGGGACGGACCTGTCAGAGCGCCGCTCTCCCCTATGGGAGATCGGGTGACGGCGGACCGTAGAGTCCGTCGTCACCCGATCCGCTCTGCAGACGGATGAAAAAATGGGGTTTTCCTCCGTCTGCAGAAACGGAGCATGGCGGGCACGGACGAGAGCGGGTGTCAGCGGATGCTCATCCGCTGACACCTGCTATCCCATAGGGATACCTGTATGTCCGTTTTTCATCCGAAACCGAAGGGTGAAAAACGGACATACGGTCCGTCCGTGTGAAAGAGCCCTAACACAGCACACAATTCCCAATCATCTTGATTGCTATCACTGAATCGTCGTTCAACTTTTTTTCATTTTACCAACACAACAAATACTTTCACCTATTAAATAAGATTTTATATGCACGTTTGGCATTTCTTTTATAATAAGGATCACATACTCACATATTAATTTATATACAAGGATTGTATATTTTATTTCACACACCTCCAGCACTATATATACGGAGTGTATATATATTTTATTTTATTTTTTTCACTTGTGCACTATTGACCACAATTGACATTGTGGCAATAATTATTTTTAAAGATCTATGCTCACATAATTAAGGTTGAATTGCGCACCATTTATACGCTATTTGTATATCTTTCACCTATTTTCAAGTGTGGGAACACTTTTAATGGTAGCAGCATTTCATTTAGTAATCTTATTTTATTCTATTAGATTTGGGGCTTTTAAATTTTATATATCAGCGCTTTAGTATACACCAATTTTTAACGCAGGGGAATGCAGTTCCTGTACCTCCAGCACTGAATGTATGTAATGGGAGGGGGGGGTGAAAAAGAGGGGGGGGGGGGTGAGAGAGGAGGGTAAGAGAGAGAGGGGGGGAGAATGAGAGGGTGAGAGAGAGAAAGATAGGAGGGGTGAAAGAGGGAGGCAAGGCAGAGAGAGAAGGGGGTGAGAGAGAGAGGGGCAGGATGAGAGAGAGACCCCTAGCCTTGTCCCTGTCTGCAGTCCCTCCTGTTCCCCCCTGTCCCAGTCCCTGTCTGCAGGTAGGTGTGTGTGATGTCCAGTACCTTCCATGCCAGTAGTAGGAAGTTCATAAATGCTGTGTGGGGATGAGCAAGGCATCCTGCTCACACCCCTAGGATGCTACTGTTCGCTGCTCTGCTCCTGCTCCACTGGACTCTCCATGACAAGGGGCTCAGGGGTAGCTGCCTCTTTTGCCCCACGTTAAAGACAGACCTTTTTGGGATGGCTTGGCCCCGTACATGTGTATGGGCCATCCTCCACTGATGGTGGCCCTGCATACTGATACGTTATATGAGAACTGCACATCTTTTTGCAAACAGTTCTGTGATCGTGCTGGACACAGCAAAAGGTGCAGGGCCAATGACAGTGGCTCTGTACTACACGATAACTTTGCCCAACCATAGTATCACTGAATGTAAACAAAGGCTGCTGTTAGCAGCCATGTCTCATTTACTGGCTGGGACTCTAGTGAGTATCAGTGCAATCCAGTAACAGTGCCAACAATAATAAAATCTATCCCTCCAATGTCATTACCCCTCTACAGTATACTGTATATCAAACCCATCCTGCCTCTGATCTGACCTGTATATTAATCTCAGATATGTGGTTACTTGTCTAGGGGGACAATTAAAGGGGATATACTTACCTGATCCTCCTCCCTGCAACTAGACTGCTCCCTGCAGCTTCTGCAACCCTGCGCTCCAGCAGTCTAGAGTCCTAACGTCATCAAGACCAGAGTAGGGTCCATAGGATTCTGGATGACATTTGCTCTATTACTTGTATGTATTTTATTTTAGGACAGAACTCTATCATAGAAGGGGGATCAGAGATCTGGCAGTTGTAAGGATGTGGCAGAGCAAATTTTAGGTAGATTTGAAAAAAAAATCAAAAAAATCTAAGTTTAACCACTTAAGCCCCGGACCAATTTGCAGCCAAAGGACCAGGCCCCTTTTTGCGATTCGGCACTGCGTCGCTTTAACTGACAATTGCGCGGTCGTGCGACGTGGCTCCCAAACAAAATTGACGTCCCTATTTTCCCACAAATAGAGCTTTCTTTTGGTGGTATTTGATCACCTCTGCGGTTTTTATTTTTTGCGCTATAAACAAAAAAAGAGTGACAATTTTGAAAAAAAAAAACATTATTTTTTACTTTTTGCTATAATAAATATCCCCCAAAAATATATAAATAAAACATTTTTTTCCTCAGTTTAGGCCGATACGTATTCTACATATTTTCGGTAAAAAAAAAAATCGCAATAAGCTTTTTTTAATTGGTTTGCGCAAAAGTTATAGTGTCTACAAAATAGGGGATAGTTTTATAGCATTTTTATTAATATTTTTTTTTTACTAGTAATGGCGGCGATCAGCGATTTTTATTGTGACTGCGACATTATGTCGGACACATCGGACATTTTTGACACATTTTTGGGACCATTGTCATTTATATAGAAATCGGTGCTATTTAAATGCACTGATTCCTGTGTAAATGACAGTGGCAGTGAAGGAGTTAACCACTAGGTGGCGGGGAGGGGCTAAGTGTGACGTGTTGTGTTTTTTTTTTTTACAGTAGGGGGGCGTGGCTGTACGTCTGACGTCACTGATCGGCTTTCCCGATGACAGGGAACAGCCGATCAGTGACAGGCAGTGTAGGAAGCACGGAGAGAGGTTTGTTTACACAGACCTCTCCCCGTTCTTCAGCTATGTGACCCGATCACGGGACACCAGCGGCGTTCGGGTCCGCTGGTCCCGCGACCGCGGTCACGGAGCTCCTGACCGGGTCGCAAGCGCGCCGCCGGCGGCGTGCGCGCGACCCACGGCTGGGCAATTAAAGGGGACGTACAGGTAGGTGCTTTTGCCCAGCCGTGCCATTCGTAAATGTGCAGGAGGCGGTCGGGAAGCGGTTAATTAAAAGCACAAGGACTTTTTTTTTTACCACTACTATTCCTTTATATTGGCTTTTAAAATTTACAAATGCAGCAATTTATAGTTTGGATGAAATGTGCATTTTATATACAATTATATAGCTAACAAATGAGGAGGAAAGAGGGACATTGCTCTAAATCAGGGACAGTCCCTCGAAAATCAGGGACAGTTGGTAGCTATGGACATTAAGTAGCGGATGAATTAGGAGACTAGGGATATTGTCTAGTGTCACTTTAGGGTAAAGAGCTTGGAATAAAAGGCTGGGACTGCATTTGGGTTATGAAAGCAGTTATATTGACTAGACATGTGCAATTCGTTTAGTTTTTTTTTTCGTTTTTTTTCATTATATTCGTTCATTTGTTATCGTACGAATGAACGAACGATTCGCTAAAAATTTTAACGAATCGTTCGAATCGAACGAATCCGAAAAACAACGAAAATCCGAAATAACCAAATTAGAAACAACGAAACCACGAAAGAAGAAAATCTGAAAAACGAAAACAGGAACAACGAAAATCAAAATGAACGAAAAAATTCGTACATTCGTAACTTTTTTTTTTGTTGAATTGGTAATTTTCCGTGTCCCTTACAATGGCGCTGCTTAACGTGCTTCGAATGGATTGAACGAAAAAATTCGTACATTCGTAACTTTTTTTTTCGATTCGTAATTTTCTGTGTGTCTTAAAATGTAATAATAGCATACACATTACATAAAATTATGAATTATGCTCCGATTACGAATCTACGAAAACAATGTTACGAAAGTACAAATAAATCAATCTAACGAAAGTACGAATGTAACTAAATCTACGAAAATACGAATGCGTCAGAATTTCGAATAAACGAAAATTAAACTAACAGAAAAACTAATCAACGAAAAAATAACTCTTACGAAAATACGAATCGTTACGAATACGAACACCGACGACTTACGAATTTACGAATCAACGGAAACGAAAGAAACGAAACGAAAATAAACGAATTTTTCTGTTGTGCACATGTCTAATATTAACTGCCTCATATTTAGTGATATCGTTATGGATGTAAATCCCAAAATATCTAAAATGGTCAATAAGTCATAAATTAGTGCATAAAAGATTCTTATAGGGCTGCGATGGGCCTATGGGGAATAACATGTATGGATAACCAAACTCGAAGGATACAGAAAGAAGCCAGTGCCACTTTAAGTTAACACCAAATCCTGCCTTAATGTCATTTGACATGTGCTAGACAGCTTTATAAGGCAAAGTTTATTGTGAGACCTCATTGTGCTATTCATTCCCCTATCGGTAAGACAGCACATGTCCCTCATGTCCTGGTATACTTCAATTGCTTCAATTGAGCCATCTCCTTTGTTCCCTCAAGCACCTATCTTGTGTCGGCTTTCACACTAATTGGATATAAAAAGTGTCCTTGAATTGGTGCCCTTGCGTCCCTCTCTTCCAAGACATATTAACACTTTAACCCAGTCTGGCATGCCTTATAGAAGAGGGACATGTCAGCTTCGGTATCATCACATTAAGGCTCCGTCTGTCTACAGTAACAGAAAACAAGGATGTACATTCCGCACCTATTAAAAATCTCATACAAGTCGCTGCCCTGCTTAGCTTTGTTCAGATCTAAAGATTAATGGGGTGGGCAACTACATGGAAAATGAGGTTTAATGTAGAAAAATTTTAAAAAATGCATTTGGGTGGCAAAAATTTGAATGCAATCTATACACTGGGGGGAGAACCTCTGGGGCAATCTAGGATGGAAAAGGACCTGGGGGTCCTAGTAGATGATAGGCTCAGCAATGGCAACAAAGCAAACAGAATATTGGCATGCATTAAAAAGGGGATCAACTCCAGAGATAAAACGATAATTCTCCCGCTCTACAAGACTCTGGTCTGGCCTCACCTGGAGTATGCTGTCTAGTTCTGGGCACCAGTCCTCAGGAAGGATGTACTGGAAATGGAGCGAGTACAAAGAAGGGCAACTAAGCTAATAAAGGGTCTGGAGGATATTAGTTATGAGGAAAGGTTGTGAGCACTGAACTTATTCTCTCTGGAGAAGAGACGCTTGAGAGGGGATATGATTTCAATTTATAAATACCGTACTGGTGACCCCGCAATAGGGATAAAACCTTTTCGCGGAAGGGAGTTTAACAAGACTCGTGGCTACTCATTAAAATTTGAAGAAAAGAGGTTTAACCTTAAACTACGTAGAGGGTTCTTTACTGTAAGAGCGGCAAGGATGTGAAATTCCCTTCCACATGCGGTGGTCTCAGCGGGAGCATCGATAGTTTCAAAAAAACTATTAGATAAGCACCTGAACGACCGCAACATACAGGGATATACAATGTAATACTGACATATAATCACACACATAGGTTGGACTTGATAGACTTTTTCAAACTCACCTACTATGTAACTATGTAATATGTTAAAGTCATTTGAAAAGTTGAGCGGCGCTGGTAGGCTGAATTGAGGGGTGCTGGTGAGGCTGCATTGAGGGGCGCTGGTAAGCTGCATTTGATGGGCACTGGTGAGGCTGCATTGAGCGGCGCTGGTAGGCTGCATTTGATGGGCACTGGTGAGGCTGCATTAAAGGGGCGCTGGTAAGCTGCATTTGATGGGCACTGGTGAGGCTGCATTGAGCGGCGCTGGTAGGCTGCATTGAGAGGCGCTGATAAGGCTGCATTAGATGGGCGCTGTTGGGCTGCATTTGATGGACACTTTATTAAAAAGGTGGGTTATACATGGGCAAGGCAAAGGGAGTGGAGTCAGGGGTGGAGCCAATGGGGAGAGGGGGGCTGATAATTTAGGTTTCGCCTAGAGTGTCAAAAATCCTTGCACCAGCCCTGGTACTAATGAAACTGGCTGGGAAGGGTTTAAGATTCTAGGGCGATCAAAGGGTTGAATGTGTGCCTAACCAGTGTTTTTGTGTAAACTGTGTGCTGCTTTACTAAGGGATGTGATGGATTTTATTCCCTGCTTTGCCAACAATTTTGAAAACAAAAAAAACAATATGTTTTACTTTCTGCTATAAAACATATCCAAAAAAAAAAACATTTTTAAAAATCAAATTCTTCATAAATTTAGGCCAATATGCATTCTGCTACATATTTTTGTTAAAAAAAAAAAAAAAATCCCAATAAGCATATATTGAATGGATTGCAACAAAGTTATAGTGTCTACAAACTATGATGTATATACTGGAATTTTTATTTATTTATTTATTTATTTTATACAAGTAATGACGGCAAAAGCGGGACTGGGATAGTATGATGGGCAATCTGACCCTAACTGACACTCTTGGCACTTTGCAGTATCCAGTAACACTAATACAGTGATTAGTACAGTGACAGTGCATATGTTTAGCACCAATCAGGGCCGGTGCTACCACTAGGGAAACTAGGCAGCTGCCTAGGGTGCACTGCTGCCTAGGGCGCCTGTCCACTGGTGTTCCTACTCTCTTCTCTCTGCAGCAAGCAACTAAGTCTCAGCATCAGCAGGCAGCCACCGTTCCGTTCGCACATAGTGTCAGAGGCGCATGGGCGGCGGAGGACTGTGTCTGTGTCCCAACTCCCGAATTAATGGAAGCAAGCAAACATTTGTTGATGGTGAGGCTGCATTGATGGACGCTGGTGAGGCTGAATTTGATGGGCACTTGTGAGGCTGCATTGAGGGGCGCTGGTAGGCTGCATGGAGGGGCACTGGTAAGCTGAATTGAGGGGGGGCTGGTGCGGCTGCATTGAGGGGAGCTGGTAGGCTGCATTGAGGGGCGCTGGTAAGGCTGCATTAGATGGGCGCTGTTGGGCTGCATTTGATGGGCACTTTATTAAAAAGGTGGGTTATACATGGGTTATACAAAGGGAGTGGAGTCAGGGGTGGAGCCAATGGGGAGGGGGCGGCTAATTTAGGTTTCACCTAGGGTGTCAAAAATCCTTGCACCAGCCCTGGTACTAATGAAACTGGCTGGGAAGGGTTTAAGATTCTAGGGCGATCAAAGGGTTAAATGTGTGCCTAACCAGTGTTTTTGTGTAAACTGTGTGCTGCTTTACTAAGGGATGTGATGGATTTTATTCCCTGCTTTGCTGGCAACACTGATCATTATATTCTGCCAGCGGGGAAGACTCCCTGCCAACAGAATACAATAGCTCAGCGGGAAGGATTCCCCCCATCCACACAATCGATTACATTATTTTGTTCAACCCGCTGGTTGAACAAAAAGATGGTCTGCCTAAGTATACATACAGTATCTTGTACCTGAGGGGATGTAGTAGTCGGTGCTACAATAGTGTTGACCACTATCTTATGGGTCCAGTTCCAAGCCGCGATATGGGATGGTTCCCCCAAGTTTTTTTTTAGCAGCAAAGTAAATTTGTCAAAAAAGGTAATTATTATAAAAATTCTTTATTATTACAAAATTAAGTTCAGTAGCAAGTGTTAGTTAAAGTGGTTGTAAACCCTTACAAACCACTTTGACCTACAGGTAAGACTAGATTAACCACTTCCCGCCCGGTCAATAGTAAATTGACGTCCGGGAAGTGGCTTCGTTATCCTGACTGGGCGTCATATGACGTCCTTCAGGATAACAGCCGCCGCGCGCCCGTGGGGGCGCGCATCGCGGCGATCGGTGGAGCGGTGTGTCAGTCTGACACACCACTACACTGATCTCGGTAAAGAGCCTCCGGCGGAGGCTCTTTACCACGTGATCAGCCGTGTCCAATCACGGCTGATCACGATGTACACAGGAAGAGCCGTTGATCGGCTTTTCCTCACTCGCGTCTGACAGACGCGAGTAGAGGGGAGCCGATCGGCGGCTCTCCTGACAGGGGGGTCTGCGCTGATTGTTTATCAGCGCAGCCCCCCCTCAGATGCCCACACTAGACCACTAGGGAAGCCCCCAGGACCACCAGGGAAGCCCCCAGGACCACCAGGGAAGCCCCCAGCATGTGGATGGCCAGGTACATCCCCCATGGCCATCCACATGTTAAAAAAAAAATCAAAAATATGCCAATCAGTGCCCACAGATGGGCACTGATTGGCACATCATATTTAATAAAAAAAAAAGGATTCCCAGCAATGCCACCCATAAGTGTTATCAGTGCCACTCATCAGCGTCCATCAGTGCCACCTATCAGTGCCCATCCGTGCCCACCCATGCCCACCTATCACTGCCCATCCATGCCACCTATCAGTGCCCATGCATGCCACCTATCAGTGCCCATCCATGCCACCTATCAGTGCCACCTATATGTGTGCATCAGTGCCACCCATAAGTACCCGTCAGTGCCGCCTATGAGTGCCCATCAGTGCCACCTGAGTGCCCATCAGTGCCGCATACCAGTGCCACCTATCAATGCCCATCAGTGCCACCTATCAGTGCCCATCAGTGCCGCCTATCAGTGCCCATCATCAGTGCCACCTCATCGGTGCCCCCTAATTGGTGCCACCTCATCGGTGCCCATCAGTGCCACCTTATCAGTGCCCATTAGTGCCGCCTTATCAGTGCCCGTCATTGAAGAAGAAAACGCACTTATTTACAAAAAAAATTAACAGTGACAAAGAAAAACTTGTTTTTTTGCAAAATTTTCGGTCTTTTTTTGTTTGTTGCGCAAAAAATAAAAATCGCAGAGGTGATCAAATACCACCAAAAGAAAGCTCTATTTGTTGGAACAAAATGATAAAAAATTTTTTTGGGTACAGTGTAGCATGACCGCGCAATTGTCATTCAAATTGCGACATCGCTGAAAGCTGAAAATTGGCTTGGGCGGGAAGGTGTCTAAGTGTCTGGTATTGAAGTGGTTAAGGCTTACCTGTAGGTCCAAGAAATATCTCCTAAACCTACACGGTTTAGGAGATATATGCCAAAAGACAGGTACCGCTGTCTACGGCACATGCGCCGTAGACAGCGGCGCGCGTGCGCACTGAGCGTGCCGCTGTTAACGCCGATATGCCGCGAGTGGCGGGTCCCGTGCGCATGCGCGGGAGTGACGTCATTTGACGGAGCCGCGAGACCCACCAAGAAGATGGAGGCTCCGTACACAAGGGGACAGCGGTGACTTCGCTGGCTCCTGTGGCAGGTAAGTGACACATAATGGGCTACTATGCGATGCACAGTAGTCCATTATGCTTTACCTTTGCAGGGAAACAAAGAGGAAGTAAAACCCATCAGGGTTTACTTCCTCTTTAAATGATAATAATAATTATATAGTATTTGACAGGGCAGGTACATTTTAAGATCACCCATCTAAATTATGCTAAATCCCTTATAGTTGAAAGAAAATTTGACAGCGCCAACATCCCTAATACTAACAGAGCACTTTGAACGTGCCATGAATAGAAGCTGGCATATCCAGAATATCCAGTATTACGTAAATGTAATTGCAATGTACACTCTGCTCCTATTTTTATATTGCTAACAAAAGCCTGTAGGAAAAAAAGTTGTACTTTAGGAAATTTATCATCCCATTTACGCAAAAGGAGACAAGAGCGTTCTTTATGTCATTATACAAGTAGATTAATCACTTTCAGCCCCGGACCATTTTGCTGGCTTAAGACCAGACCACTTTTTGCGATTCGGCACTGCGTCGCTTTAACTGACAATTGCGCGGTCGTGCGACATGGCTCCCAAACAAAATTGACGTCCTTTTTTCCCACAAATAGAGCTTTCTTTTGGTGGTATTTTATCACCCCTATGGTTTTTATTTTTTGCGCTATAAATAAAAAAAAGGGCACCAATTTTGAAATAAAAGCATTATTTTTTTACTTTTTGCTATAATAAATACCCCCCAAAAATGTATAAAAATTTTTTTTTTTCCTCAGTTTAGGCCGATACGTATTCTTCTACATATGGTAAAAAAAAATCGCAATAAGCGATTATTGATTGGTTAGCGCAAAAGTTATAGCGTTTACAAAATAGGGGATAGTTTTATGGCATTTTTATTAATAATTTTTGTTTTACTAGTAATGGCGGCGATCAGCCCAACTCTGCTTGTCGTTCGCGAGACATCACCGCAGTACCACTTCATCAGACAGATCCAACGATCATCCATGTCCAGAAGCCGATCGGCCATCACTGCTCGCTTACCGGAAGGACATCTCATCCAGGATCGCTGTTTGGGAGGTTCTTATCCAGTTATGCAGTTGGTGAGAGGGCAGTCGCCCATCGTTCACAATCTCTACCTGGTCATCTTGGTTGGACACCTTGCCCATGGAAACAATTTATTGCATTTAATAAGACACTGTACATTGACATCCATATCCTGAGCCACTCTAATGCCGCGTACACACGGTCGGAATTTCCGATGGAAACAGTCCAATGGGAGCTTTTCATCGTATTTTCCGACCGTGTGTATGCCCATCGGTCTTTTTCTGTCGGCATTTGGATTGAGAGCCTGTTCTTAATTTTTCCGAGGGAAAACCTTTCTATCGGATTTTCCGATCGTGTGTATGCAATTCCGACACTCAAAATTCCGACGCATGCTCGGAAACAATTTGACGCATGCTCAGAAGCATTAAACTTCCCTTTTATAGTGCCTTAGAACGTGTTGTATGTTGCGGTGTTATTGACCGTCGGAATTTGGTGTGACCGTGTGTAGGTAAGACAGTTTGAGTGAAATTCCGTCGGAATTCCGACGGGAAAACCATCAGAGCTTTTTCCAACGAGAATTCCGATCATGTGTACGCGGCATTAGGATTATCACTAACCAGATTAAGTTGCCCTGCTTATCATCACATCACTGTGCCATATCTTGGATATAATCTAATGAGCTCCAGCTGCTGAAGATTACTGCAGGCCTGCGCCCTGAACACTGCTGTTGCTATTGCTTAAAGGGTCCCTATCATATTCCTATTCTATCTGGTCTCTCATTAGGATGTAAAGGTTTAATAGGCTGGCCTGGGATTCCCCTTTAGCTTGGTAACATATTGCATTATCTAGTGGAATCTTTACAAACACCTGTTTATTCTCTAGTTGGCATTCACTCTATATATGTATATCCTGCATTTGTGCTATTGAACTGTAATTAAGCTGGTTTGTGGGGGTTCCTCACCTGAGTTCGACTGTTATTCAGAACTCAGTTGATCCATGAACCCTCCCTTTGTGCACATATCTTTACTTCATTAAAACTTAAGAGAATATCTATTTGACCTGTAGTATGTGTATGGAAAGTATAGCAAAAACTGTAGTAAGCATAGATTCACATTCATAATGTTGCTGGATATCCGTCTAATGCCCCGTACACACGGTCGGAATTCTCGTCGGAAAAAGCTCTGATGGTTTTCCCGTCGGAATTCCAAGCTGTCTTGCCTACACACGGTCACACCAAATTCCGACGGTCAATAACACCACGGCATACAACACGTTCGGTTCGACTGCACTATAAAAGGGAAGTTTAATGCTTCTGAGCATGCATCAAATTGTTTCCGAGCATGCGTCAGAATTTTGCGTGTCGGAATTGCATACACACGATCGGAAAATCCGATAGAAAGGTTTTCCATCTGAAAAATTAAGAACAGGTTCTCAATCCAAAGTCCGTCGGAAATTCCGACAGAAAAAGACAGATGGGCATACACACGGTCGGAAAATCAGATGAAAAGCTCCCATCGGACTGTTTCCATCGGAAATTCTGACCGTGTGTACGCGGCATTAGGGTCAATCGACTTATTTTAGCACATGTGGAGAATATGACTGTCTCCTCCCAGAGTATGGGCGGTTGCATTCGATGCTCATCAAGGTTTTAAGGAGATTCTTGTGCTCGGCTGCGATCAGATCTGGTTAACATCAGTAAAGGGGATGAGGACCGAAAATGAAACCAATGTGTGGTCAGCAGAGGTGTTCCTATAGAATAGATTATGGGTTTACATAAGCTCTCCTTTCTTGTGCCTCTACTACAGGCTCCTCTGTTCCCCAAAGGACGATTATTCCCATTCTTGAAAGCAATTTACCACCAAGTGACATGAAATCCTAAGTGTATCCAACAGGTTAATCCTCCTTGCTCTTGTCATTACGGGTTGGTGTAGTGTGACGGATGTGACTAGGGTTGTGGCAGCTGCCAGCTATCTTTTGCCAACACGCTCACCCTCTTCCTAGTTGTAGCTAAACATGGATGCCCGTGACAGACTTCCAGCTGCCGCCTCTCTGACCTGCGATGCCCCGTTGGCCCTTACAGACAGAACACCCGCTCCGGCAAAGCCATGAGATGCAGGAGCGAGCCTGCGGGACAGCGATTATGCCCCTGTTCACGCTTCAATGGCCATATGTCTAAAAGAGCCAATATGACATTTCACAATGAAAACAACACATGTCATGAAGACGATGGGGGAAAAAAAGCCTTGACTTCCGGGTTTATGATTATAACACTTTATTAAAGTGGACTTTTGTATATATACAGTACTTTTGCAAACGTTTTAGGCAGGTGTGAAAAATGCGGTAAATTAAGAATACTTTCAAGACTAGAAGAGTTAATAGTTTTTTTTTTTATCAATTAACAAAATGGAAAGTAAATGAACAGAAGAGAAATGCAAATCATATCAACATTTGGTGAGAACACCCTTTGCCTTCAAAATAGCATCAGTTCTTCTAGTTCAGTGGTCTCCAAACTGTGGCCCGGGGGCCAGATGTGGCCCTTTGCTTGCTTTTATGTGACCCTAGGGGCACTATTTTCATCCACTGATACCAACAATAGGACAGGATTCCCCCACTGACATTAATGAAGGGGCACAATTCCTCCCACTGACACCAACGTGGTTTATTCCCACCGGCGTCGTGATCTTTTTGCTCCCAATGACCACAGTGCGGCCCCCCTTAAGTCTGAAGGACAGTAAACTGGCCCTTTGTCTAGAAAGTTTGGAGACCCCTGTTCTAGGTACACTTGCAGACAGTTTTTGAAGGAACTCGGCAGGTAGGTTTGGTCCAAACATCGTGGAGAACTAATCACAGATATTTTGTGGATGTAGGCTGCCTCAAATCCTTCTGTCTCCTTATGGAGGCAGACTCCATGATGTTGAGATCAGGGCTCTGTGAGGGCCAGACCATCACTTCCAGGACTCCTTGATCTTCTTTTGGCCTCTTGCACACTGCAGCTTGAAAAAGCTCAATTTTTTTTTTGTAACTGATGTAAAATGACGCCCATGGTATACTATGTGCCTGTACACACAGGTGCGTAAACAAGCATTGCGTGTTCTTGAGGTTAAAGAAAATGGAAAAATCTGCTTTCCTGGTCAGTATTTTGCACTGATATGCACGAATATAAGCATATGAGCATATATAGTTTGAATTGTCATGGACTTTGCCATAAGGAATCTACTGTACGTGCAAATACGCACAAATATGCACTAATACATGTAACACATATGCCTAAAATTACATCCAGAAATGCTGATGCTCAAACATCAGTACCATGTGATCCACCTCCCCCTCTTTGAATTACTGGAAGGCGCTAGTTAACTCAGTCGTACCGCTTTGTAAATGACTTATACACAGGGCCGGGGCTCCCACTAGGCAAACTATGCCTAGGGCGCCCGGTCACTGGTGTTTCTACTCTCTTCTCTGCAGCAAGCAACTAAGTCTCAGCATCAGCAGGCAGCCGCCCGTCCATTCACACATAGTGTCAGAGGCGCAGTGGCGGTGGAGGACTGTGTCTGTGTCCTGACTCCTGAATGAATGGAAGCCAACATTCATTGATGGGCACTGGTAGGCTGCATTTGATGGGTCCTGGTGAGGCTACATGTGATGGTTGCTGGTGGGGCTGCATTCGATGGGCGCTGGTAGGCTGTATTTGATGGGCGCTGCTAGGCTGTATTTGATGGGCGCTGCTAGGCTGCATTTGATGGGCGCTGGTGGGCTGCATTTGATGGGTGCTTCGTTAAAAAGGTGGGGTTTACATGGGCATGAAAATGGGGGTGGGGTCAGGGGTGGAGTCATGGGGGGCGGCAAAATTAGGTTTCGCCAAGGGTGTCAAAAATCCTTGCACCAGCCCTGCTTATACATCCAGTTTATGTTTGTTTTTGTTTTATATCTTTTTATTGCGTTTTGTAAAAGAGGTAACAAAACAGAGCCTCTGCCTCTGGGCATACCCCGACTCACAATACTACAACTACAAACCAAAAACCAAAAACAATAACATAAACATATGAAGTAGGACACTCAACATCCTTGCTAACAAAGCAGTACTGTCTAAAGCCCCGTACACATGGGCCGAATGTCTGGTGGCATCGGCCACTTCAATAGAAACCGGCCTATATTTGGCCTGTGTGTACAGCAGCTGGTCCAACAGAAGCCAGCAGAACAGCATGACCAAAAAAGGTCTGCCGACCGGCTCCCGGTCAGTGCTCTCAGCCAATAACTATCAATAACTGGATGCCTGAGGGGTAGCAAAATACAGGGTATTAATCCTAGGATAAAGGGGTATTTTATGCTATAGGGTAAAAAAATAAATTAAAAAAAAGAACTTTTTAAAGTTATTAGGGTGTCCTATAATCTCTTCATGCTAGTTAACATCGACAATACAGGGTAACTTAAGCCAAACATATTTTATTAAACCTTTTAAAGTTGATGCACAATAAAAATGTATGCTTTTACGACATATGTGTTATGGCTCCTTCCTTGAAATTTTCAAATATAGTGCAAGAAAAACTGTGTCTTAGTACCCTGTATTTATGTCTTTATAGTTGTGACAATGCATATAATGCTTTACAGTTCCTGAAGAAGCCGATTGGCGCAACATGTTGGGCGAGAACATATATTTCTGTATATGATATTTTTTGTATGATTTTAACATTTGGTGTATTCAGGTGTTTTTAAAAGTTAATGCATAAGAAAACAATTATGCTTTTTTGACATATGTGTTATAGCATCCTTAAAGTCTCCTTCCTTGCAATTTTCAAAGTATTCTTTCCTGGCATGTGGGTATCTTTGATCCCGAGGTGTGAGTGGTACATTCAAAATTGTCAAATGGCTCATGTCTCTATATTGACCCTAGTATTTGCATGTGAGATAGGGACCTTAGATTGTAAGCTCTTGATGTGAACGTAGAATATGTAAAATGCTGTATAAATTGTTGGTGCTATCTAAGTTCCTGTAATAAAATAAATAACAGTCATATGACTAAACTATGTTTTGTAAAAGTAAAAGACCTACAGAGTTTTGTTTACACTTGTGAATGCATTAAAGGGGGACTAAACTCCTGAATATTATCACCTCGGCCTCCCAGCGATGTAGGTACATCCTTCACCAGCCGCTGTCATCTTCTCTCCGGATGCTGGGTTTTCAGTCTCTTGATTGACTGGTGGGGGAAGACATCATCCAGCGCATGTGCACGGAGTCAGTCATTCCGGCACAGTCGGAGTATGCTGACAATGCACACAGGATGTCTCTTCTGCAATAATGAGCTGCCTGCATTTTTTCTACAAGATAGGTTTCGTTCCACTGTAACACACGTGTTTCCATGCCCTGTGGCATGCTGCATCTCCAATGCACACCTGAGCGTTTTTTAGCGCCATTCCAGAAGAGTGCCAAGAGTGCTCCTTTCATATGGGGGAGATTCTGTTATGATCAGCAGGGGATGTGTTAGTTGATTGGAGCAGAGGGGGCATATGGCACATTCAGTATCTGCAGAGAAGGCACAGGCAGAGCCCACCCTGCTCTATGGGCAGTCGGGAGTAAATGGACTCCGCTGTCCATTTACATTTGGCTACCACCAATCTGTTCCACCTGAATGGAAGAGGACAGTGTACTCTCCTGTTGTACTGAGCATGCCTGAACTTACCCAGAGGCAGGCGACACAATTCCATTACACACGCCTGTCCGTAGGAATGAATGGACGTTCTTATCAGGACCTGATTGGAACGTCTGTCTGAAAGGGTCCTTATTCTTAATGTGCCTACTTACACCTGAGTGTTGTGTCACCTGTCACGTATGACTCAAAAAGCAACATGAGCTTTATTGGGGCAGAATCACTCAATGTTTTAGCCCCAAAGATGTTAATAAAAGCATCTGAACAACACACGTTTGTAAGGCACTCCATTTAAAAGGATTATGCGGCGTACACACGGTCGGAATTTCCGATGGAACAGTCCGATGGGAGCTTTTCATCTGATTTTCCGACCGTGTGTATGCCCAACGGTCTTTTTCTGTCGGAATTTGAGACGGACTTTGAATTGAGAACCTGTTCTCAATTTTTCCGACAGAAAACCTTTCTATCGGATTTTCCGATCGTGTGTATGCAATTCCGACACGCAAAATTCCGACGCATGCTCGGAAACAATTCAACGCATGCTCGGAAGCATTAAACTTCCCTTTTATAGTGCTGTCGAACGCGTTTTATGCCGCTGTGTTATTGACCGTCGGAATTTGGTGTGATCGTGTGTAGGCAACACAGCTTGAGCGGAATTCCGTCGGAAAAACCGTCAGATTTTCTTCCGACGAGAATTCCGATCATGTGTACTAGGGGGCGAAACACGTGATTTTGTTCCTGTACTATAAATTACAAATACGAGTGCGCAAAAAAAGCCTCTAGATCACCTGGCTATACTCATGCTATATGTGAATGGGGGGTAGCAGGATATTTCAACATATGAAGCATTTTTAACAATGCTGAGCAAGACAATGCATGCTTGGTGTGTTGTGGTACATGGTACTGTGATAGCAGCTACCATACATTTGCATGGGATGCTATTCTTGAAGCATGTGTTGCGCTAACAGGCAGTAGGCTGCACATATTTGTATCTTGTACTTTTATCTTTTAAAGCCCAATTCCATGTTTTTTTTTGGCCCTGTCCACCCATCCCAGGGGGTGTGTCCATGGCAGCCTATGCTAACAGCAAGTGGGTTGAATGACTCTGGCCATTATTCAACCTGGAAGAGGACAGGCCAGCAGGATTGAAGGAGGGTGTGCAGGGCAGCCTGTGGAGTGTGGAGAGAGTTGGGTGTTTAAACCTGGAGTTGGACTTTAAGGGACAATGATTGGACTTGCATACCTAATTGTGATGTCTTCCACATAGAATTAGTTCGCTGATCGATTTTGCTTGCTACCTGTCATTGCTCTTTAAAACAATACTCACCTCCACTCCAGCGCTGTGGTGTCCCTGAACTCCCTCACTGGCCATTGACATCTTTTTCTGGTCTCCTCTTGGGTTCTGATTGCCATCGGCCATTTTGATTGGCAAGGCCAAGATGATGTCAGTCCCATGCATGCGCTTTAGTTCCTACATCTTTTGATGGGGGCAGACACGCAGGTAAGAATCTTTATTACACAAGAGGCATGGTATGCCTCTTCTGAATAAAAAAAACTGCCTATTCGCAATTTTATTTTATGTTCCAGTTTACCTAAAAAATATCTAAAAACCGACATGGTGCAAGATTAATTACACATCGGGGATCCCTTTGTTATTGTGCCTTGTTGCCTTGGAAATGCCTGAGTGTCTTCCTAACCAGCTGTCCTCCTCTGTTTCACAGTGTGAGATGTTCTCAAGATATAAAGGTCACTCCCAGCCAGCTCATTTATTGATTATTGGTCTGGCAGAAGTCCCACGAAAGCTGCATGATGAGTGTTGTGTTGTGTCTATGCATTCAGCAATCAGCATTCAAGGAGACAAGCAGGGGGTGGCAGGTTTCTGACCTATTACATATTGTGTCTGGCTCAAGAACCGAACCATCACCAACATAAACATGTTCCGAGCTGGGGGATGGTTATTTCGGGTATGGTACTAAAAGCACAACCATGCATTTTATCTTGTAAAGGGACCATTTGCTTTATAATAGGTAAAGGCATGCCTGTAAATACTTACCTCTCCTGCCTCTGAACATCATCCTGAACACTATTTCATTCATGACAAATAATTCCCCAAAGTGGTCACATGACCAACGTTGTTCGCTACCTGGCGAACAGGAGAGCTGGGCTTAGAAATAGTGTGTCCTCTGCCCTGGACTCTGGGCTTCATCCTAAGAGAGCCTCATTGGACACAAAGCTCTCTGGATACTTGGGTGGTCATCTTGGACTCATGCTGGGTTATATATAACCCTGGCTTGGTCACTAAAGGCACTGAGGAGGGTCTGGCATAGGATCAGTGTGTCCTCTGCCATGGACTCCAGGCTCCATCTTGGAAGACCCTGAGTCTCATTGGACACAGAGCTCTCTCAAGATTTGAGCAACCATCTGGGACTTATAAGGGGTTATCTATTGGTCACCTTGATGAAACCTGTAATGTGGAAACTTACAGAGAAGGAAAGAGACCCTGAGAGAGAGCCTGAGTTTCATTGGACAGAAAGCTCTCACGTTATTTGGTGAGCCATCTTGGACTCATAAGGAGTTCCAGTATATACAGTATAGCCCTCGGCTCGGTCACTACTGGGCACAGAGGAGAGCCTGGCAGAGGATCAATGTATCCTCTGGCATGGACTCCAGGATCCATCTTGGGAGACCCTGAGTCTCTGTCTCGAGCTTTGAGCAGCCATCTGAGAAATTTAAGGGGTTATCTTTGGGTCACCTTGATGAAGCCTGTAATGTGGGAACTTACAGACATGGACAGAAACCTGTGAGGGAGGTAGTCCTAGCATTAGGGACAGGTTCCTGTTGGGTAGAACCAGTATAGGGTTGCTCACAGTCTAATCAGTTCTACATCTGAGTAAGGTCACCATGAGGCTTTCCAACTTTCACATTTGCACACTCCTGTGCACTGTACTAGATAGGACAGCACCCTTGCAGGGAATCCACCTCTGGGAAACCTCATGGGTACACACTTAAAGCCCAACTACAGGCAAAATAAAAGTTTTCTCATGCAGTGGGGCTGTGCCCACACTGCATGGGTCACCCGATCCTCCACTCCACAGGCAAGTGGTCCAGCGGTGGACTGTTCCTGTAGATAAACCACAGTTTTGACGAAGCACGCTAGTCATGTGTAATGCGTAACCTTATTCCCTGCCATATGCCATATGTCACATCTTTCATGTGTATTTGCTTTTAGTTTCTCCTGAAATAAATCTTTTTTGCATCGACTTGGGAGTGCGGCCATCCTATTTCTATTTATTTACATGTTTCTGAAGCAGTGACAGGGCGTGCACCCCACCTGATGTTGGTCTGCTGATTTGCAGCCTAACTGTTTCACCGGGAGCATGGAGCACTAGGTTTTGCTTCGTCTAGGTGGACTGTTCCTGAGTGACGTCCTCACATCTAGAACAGGTCTATGGGTGTGATGATGTCATAAACAGTCCACCACACAAAACTGCTAGAACGGGGGGGGGGGGGCTGGAACCACAGGAACCAGCCATCTTGTGCGGGGAGGATCAAAGGATTAGATAGGTACATATCCATTCTCCAATGCCCTAGACAGAGCAGTTGACCCTTCCACTTCATGGGGAATTTTTTTTTGCTAGAGTTGAGATTTTAAGGAAGCTTGCATCGGATGTCCCTCTGTATGTAAGCACTGCATTCTTGAACTACATTGTACTGATATATATGGGCCTTGCTGGACAGAGCTGGACTTTGAAAGAAGAATAACACTTAGTTTTTATTTTTTTTACATAAAGTAAGCCCTTAAAAGAGACCACCTATTTTCATAAATCTCTCACCTGGCTTTTTGGCAATGGAGTTAACCTATAGCAGCCTACCTCTCCTGTAGCATGTCCATAGGCTATTACAGACTCTTCCAGTATGTTTGCAGTTTCAGACAGTTTTCTGTAGCATTTCTATACTCAATGTGTGGTCCTTTGGTGATGTCAGAAGGCACACCTTGATGTTACTACACAGTAGAGCTGCACGATTTTGGCTAAAATGAGAATCACAATTTTTTTTGCTTAGAATAAAGATAATGGTTCTCTCAAGATTCTTGCAGGGTAACATCATCTTTCAGATTATACAAAAAAATTGGACTAACTTTATTGTTTATCTTTTTTTTAATTCATTAAAGTGTAATTTTTCCCCCCAAAAAATGTGTTTTTTTGGGGGAAAACTGCGAAAGTACAGTATGACATAAAAATTGCAACAACCACCATTTTATTCTCTAGGGTCTCTGCTAAAAAAAAAAAAATATATATATATATATGTAAAGGAAATTTGTAAGTACTGTATATAATTATATATATATATATATTCTACACTGCCCTCACTGTGCAACGGCACTAATAATGTTTTCATTACATGTTTGCATTCTTTCGAGTCCTGATTAGAATTAGCCTGCCTATGTTACGCCCCTTGTTACCATAAACATACAATTGTAATATTAATGTGATACCTACGTAATCATGTGTATAAAAACCTTCAATTGCGTCATAATTAAGCAGAACAGTTATTTGGAAAGATGCGGAGTGTATCTTTTGTGTCTGTTGTGTCTGTGTCTGTTTTCCCTACTGCAGTAGTTATTATTAATTTGGAACCACTAATCAATATGAGGATAGGAGTTGCCTATCTATAAATTCCCATGTCAATATATCATGTTTGGGGGTTCTGAGTAATTTTCTAGCACTGAATATTGATTTTAACTTGTAAGCAGCAAGTGTCAGAAAAAGGTTTAGTCTTTAAGTGGTAAACTTCCCTCATCTACAAACAGAAGTTCATCCCTTTGATCTAAAGAACGAAATGTTACTTTGTTTATAGTTATCCCCCATGTTGTGATAAAACTTAGCAGGCTGCCTGGATTTTTTTTTTTCAGCTGTCAAAGAACTCTCTGCACCTGTTAGATAGAATCGTGAAATGCCGTTTTAAGATCGGGAAGGGAAAAGAATCGTGATTTTGATTCTTAACGATTAATCTTGCAGCTCTACTACACAGAAGGACCCAATCAATAAACCTTACATTTTCTTGGGAAACCAAATGTAAAGATATTAGTGAAGATATTCTTGACACCAATTGTGATGTAATGAAGCTGCAGAATGCATCTATCCCTGACCAGTACTTAGGGGTTGATGTATTCTATAGATCAATTGCACCGCAATGGACTATTGGTCGGAAAATATACACAGCACAGTTGTAGCTCATTCACATACTGCCAGACAGCATCTTATACTGATCCTGTCACTGCATTTTTATTAAAATCTCTTTTATTATGCATAAGCAGTGACTTCAATAAACTTCTCTAGGTGTATTCGGCACAGCAATGAATATCCTCAGGGCAGACAGCACAAATAAATTGGAAGCAAAACAGTGGCATGTTTCGTGACACAGATCCGGACATTAGATTCAGCCTTGGGAGCAGCCTGCAAGGAGTCTGTGGAAGTAGCTGAAGAAATCATTGATGTATGCATTCCACTATCATTGCCGCCTCGGGCTATATCATCCAATCAGACAGCAACATTTTAAAGATAAACTGCTAATGACAACACAGAAGAAGGTAAAGGCTGTGTCTGAAAGGCATCTTTACAAAGGCACGTTTTGTTTTTTTATGTCACCGGTCCCTATTTGTGGAATAGAACTGTCTGAGCCATAAGAACTCCTTATATACATCTGTATATCTTACTGAAATTGGGAGCCTCTGCATTCTATGTTTGTAGGCAGAAATGGTTATGATAACTTCTACAAATGTTTTAGCAGAAGCTTCATAGGTTAGGGTGCCATCCATCTGGCTCCACTGGGTCTTCAGGTGGGCTTCAAACTTACCATTACAATTGTACACTTCCAAGCTTTTGCACTTCCAAGCTTTTGACAGCAGTTTGTGGAAGGTCCTTTTTCTCTTCCAGCATGGCTGTACACAAAGCCTGGACCATAAAGACATGGCATGACCAGTTTGGTATAAAGGAACACAAGTGGCCTACACAGAGCCCCAACCCAGGGGCGGACTGACCATTCGACCACTCAGGCACTGCCCGAGGGCCCTGGGCCACTAGGGGGCCCCATCAGGGTTGCCAGCCTCAGTAAAACCAGGGACAGTATGTAAAAATCTGTGTTTTTTTTTACATCTGTCTCTGAAATGTCCCTTACCGACATCCTTTTGGTCTAAAAAATCCAGAGATTATAGCTGCCCCACCTCTCCAGTACCTTTCTCAGCCAATAGAAACATGTCTGTGTATACTGTGTGATTGTATACTGTGTGTGTGTATACTGTGTGGCCCTATAATCTCTGACTGCCTGGGGGCCCCATAATCTCCTATTGCCCGGGGGCCCCATGAGTTGTCAGTCCGCCCCTGCCCCAACCTCAACCCTACTGAACACCTTTGGGATGAATTGGAATGCCAATGTTTAGCATTATCTTTTTGTCCTATATCAATATCCAACAACACAAAAACTCTTTTGGTTGAATCTGCACAAATATTCCACAGACATACTTCAAAATCTTGTGGAATCCATTCCTAGCAGAGTTAAGGCTGTTATAGCTGAAAAGGAGTGCGTGTCTGTGTTGTGTGTATGTGTGTGTGTGTGTGTGTGTGTGGGGAGGGGGGGGGGGGGACTCTATATTAACACCCATAGTTTTTGAATAGGATGTCCAACGAGGTCATACAGGAATTACATGTGTCCATTTTTTGCATCATCTCCCTCTGTGATTGGCCTCCTTTTCTCTTTCAGCTCTGCCCTTCTCAACTCTTGCATTAAAGACCTCCTACATGCCTCCCTTGTACTCTGAACTTTTTCACCTGCCGTTCAGCACTTTTCAACCTTTCCAATGCACCTTATAATTCCCCTTTTCAAGCATATTCCTAAACTAATATATTCTACCCCTTACTCCCATAAAACTTTTGCTCACACTATGGAACCTTTTCCCCAAATAATTTCACCCACCTACCTATAGTTAGTTATTGTCGCATTAATAAACTATTCTACATGCTTCAAATACTCACCTAAATCCATAGTCACCTAAAAAACGGTCTCAAGTCTTTTGTCTTTCTCGTTGCAGAGTGAAAGGATCCTTCTAAATGTGCCGCATATGGGTTGCAATTCCAGTATTCACCAGGTTGTGTTTAACAGCAGCAAGCAGATCCCAGTAATCAGTTTCCACCTGATTCTGGCTGCTGGAAGGGTATTTAGGTCCTCCTCTATTAGTCCCTCTCACTCCAGTGTTTTACTGCTGCCAGATCTTGTTGCCAGTTATTCTAATCTTGCTCCTTCCCTATACCTTGTAACCAGTACCCAGCTGCCTTGTTCCTGCTCTCCCTTGTTCCTCTTCCCAGTTTTGTTCCTCCTTCCCATCTTCCCCCTGAACCTCCAGTTTTCCCCTGCCTTGTTGTGTTCTTTATTTTGTATATATTGCATGTAGTTAGTTGTTAGTTAGGCTTTCTGTTTTTTAGGGTTATTAGTCAGGTATTCTATCTCTGGGGTTTTTGTTTACATTATTTTTATGTTTGCTGTGTGTTGGGGTTTGGATGGATTTTGTTTCACTGTAAATAAATCTCACTTAAAGCATCTACTGTCTGGTCCCAGTGTCCTGAGTGTAGCCACACAGATCTGGCCATCCATGCTGATGATTCCTGACAGTGCCCATGTCCCTACCTAGTAATGATCTGGACACTTCTCATTGGATGTCCATTGGCATGGTTCTCACAAGACCTGAAGTCTCTAATGATGGCATGATGACAAGCAATCCTTACCGCACCCTCACTTACCCAAGTCAGTCTACTCTTCTCCACAGGGCGGACTGACAACTCATGGGGCCCCCAGGCAATCAGAGATTATGGGGCCCCCAGGCAATCAGAGATTATGGGACCACACAGTATACACACAGTATACAATCAAACAGTATACACATACATGTACACACAGTATACACAGACATGTTTCTATTGGCTGAGAAGGTACTGGAGAGGTGGGGCAGCTATAATCTCTGGATTTTTAGACCAAAAGGATGTCGGTAAGGGACATTTCAGAAACAGATGTAAAAAGAAAACAGATTTTTACATACTGTCACTGGTTTTACTGAGGCTGGCAACCCTGATGGGGCCCCCTAGTGGCCCGGGGCCCTCGGGAAGTGGCCGAATGGTCAGTCCGCCCCTGCTTCTCCATTTCCCTGCTGCTTCCTTATTGGTTGGCATCTGCATTGTCCGGCAAACAGGTTACCTTGAAGCCAGTCAAATTGCGATCCACCTCCATCTCCAGTCTTTATCTGCATCTGTTTCACTGATCCCTAAAATGTGTTACCACATATCTATGGCAGCCTTTGTGCTCCCCTTACAACGGTGGTCAGAATTACACCCTTCCAGACAGCTATAAAGTTCATTGGTGTCATGCTGCTGGCTCTGCAAAATGGCACCAGACCCAAAACGATGCAGGCACCATCAGATAGGAGGTCAATCAACCACAGTTCAAGGAACCCCTAGCAACCTATGGGGGAACCCAAGGGTTTCACGGAACCCTGGTTGAGATAGGCTGAGCTATAGTGTGGTACACAATGACACTATAAATATTGTTTTGTTTTGTTTCTTTGCTCTATGATATCTGAAGACATTTTCACTGTATCCACCACTCCAAGTGTGTCCCATATTTCCAGCTGCAAACGTATGCCCCCCTTCTTCCTTGCAGCTTCCCTCTGGCCGCCCTTCCATCTGTTAAATACAATATCAAGAGATTGCCTTGCTGCTGATCCAGGTGCTGTTTACTAGCTGAATTGCGGTTCCTAGTATCAGCGTGGAGGGGCTTTTCATTAAAGACTGTGATAGCGCATGTAGCATAACAATGAAGTCCTCGTTGTGGCGGGTGCTACTATACTCTACATTCTGAAAGCATTTCTAAAGAATGGAAATGAATTCACACCACAGACACCCACGCAAGAGCTTCAAAATCATCTGCATTTCACCGAATAGCTGTGATACAACCCGCAGAGTGGAAGCGCCTCCACGTTTCTAAGGGGATTTTTTTTTATTTAAAAAGGGACCTCATGTCAGGAAAGATTGTCTCAAGCAATTATAATGGGCCATGTCCTATATCGCGTCTCTATTTCCTTTCCTTGAAGTCCCAATTTTCCTTTTTATTTGCACATCTGGGGAAGGTCAACACAGGCCAATGCATTACGAGGCATTTGAGGGCAGCATGATCACTTTAGCTAATTATTTTTTCAATATAAAATTAAAAACATGTCTTGGAGGAATTGCCAGCAAAAAACAATGTAATTAATGTTGCACACCTTATATCTTTATATCGATAAGTAGACATCAATACAGATTTATGGTTGTCACAAAGGTACCGTGTATCACTGTATCATCCACAACCACCCGCAGTGAAAATGCACTGTTGTGAGAAAGCACGCGGGGTTGCCATTCATTCTGAATAGTAAAAACGCAACGCATTTGCGGGTGCAGGAACTGCAGGGAAATCGCATGGTCAAATAAACCATGTGATTTCCTTGAGGTCCGCGTTTTGAGAAAGGTGCAAAGGTGTGGGAAACACAGGCACGGCAGCCCGTTCCAACGCAGCCGGCACACACACATAGGTGGTAACCGAGCAATGCTATGCTATGCAAGGGAATGCATAACTGAAATTCATCCCTGAGTGGAACAAGCTGAAGTTAGAAGCTGATTGGCTACTATACAGGGCCGCACCAGATTTTTCACTCTCCAGTTTTAGTAAATCAGCCACAATGAGCCCTTCAGTCTTTTTTTCAATTTCCCTCCCCATATTAAAAAAAAGGAGGGGGTCCAAGCTTTACTTTCCCTCTCTACCCTCCAGTGCTATCCCAAGATTTATCCTCCATCCATCCGGTCCTCTTTGTGAGTTCAGACTGACACATCACCCAGGAGGTACATCATCACCTAGGCTGGGCTCACAATAGACCAGAAGGAATACCCATCCGCCATCCCTGAGAATAAAAGAGGGGACACAGTAAATCAACATGGGGACAAGATGCTTTAGGATGGGGGGGAAGCACCCCCTATGTCGAGGGCATGTGGCTCCCTCCCCATTTACTGGCCTGCCAGGCTGCATGCCTGAATAAGGGTCTGGTTTGGATTTTGGGGAGGGCCCAATGCCGTTTTTTTTTTTATTTTGGTGTGGGGCTCCCTTGAAAATCCACACCAGACCAGAAGGGCACAGTATAGATTGTGGGGGGGGGTCACATGCTGTTTTTTTTTTTTGCATTTTTCATTGCTGCCATTCTTTTGTTTACATTCATCTGTCAGAGGGGAAGCCCATTTGTAACGTACCTCGTATGTGAGCCTGACATGCGGAGGGAGACCTCCCGTACCATCCCGGCTCGGAGACCACTGGAGTGGGGACAGTGGTGGTAAGAGCACGGTGAGGTAAAGGTGCCTATTTAGTCCTCACTGCTTGGAGCTGCATCGCCAAGTGAAAGCTGGAACAGCAGATACAGGGAACAGCGGATACAGACCAGCCGGTGTAGCGGATGCAGGTCAGGAGACGCAGGTTTGCAGAGCAGTGGATGCCGGTGGGCAGGTGCAGGCTTGTAGAGCAGCGGATGCAGGTCAGCAGATGCAGGCTTGCAGGCAGAAGCAGAGTCAGACTAGCCGGGTCATACACATCAGGGTAAACAGCATAAATAGCAGGCAGAGAGTAGTCAGAGTCCAGGCTGGGTCTTGGCAACAGGCAATCAGGCAGATAAATAAGTAGGGTCAAACAAGCCAAGGTCAGGACTGGAGACAGAAGCGAGGTCAGGAAGCCGGGTCAAACACAGGAACGGGGTACTGGCACAGAATCAGAAACACAGGTAACAGGAGCAGATCAAACCGCAAGGGGCAGCATTCTGGGAGCATCTTTTATAGACTGTTTGGCACCAATGGGCGCTAATGCACACGCATGCGCACATGCATGCGCGAAGTCCGTAATTTGCGAGTGCGTGCGAAGTCTGTGGTATGCGCATAGCCTCACGTCTTCTGGAGCGGGCAGTGCGTCCCTGACACCATTGATGAGGGCTAATAGGCTAATGAGGTCAGCTGATGAATTAATTTCTCTGTCTTCCTGGCTTCTATGTATAATGTCTACATACCAGCTAGGCATAAACCATTCAAGGAACTATAGCAAAAGCTCTGATTAGATTTTCTGACGTCATATCGGGTGACTGAGCTTCCACTGGTTTGAACGCACGCCGATACCCCATGCAGGAGAAAGCTGCCTGCGGCCATAACTAACACTGCTGAGATCGCTGTGATCCAGATTAGGCATAGCACAATGTGAGTTTTATTCCTATCTTTGCTATTTTAAGAAATGTTATCATTAAAATGAGGGGTTACTCTATGGATATTTTTTTTGTTCTCTGGAACCAAGGAGAGTAGGAGAGGAGAGGGGACTTGACAGCCTACCATACGGGGAGTTTATCTGAGCGCTACCTGACCCACAAAACATTGGATCTTTGAGCCTGGTGAGTGTCAGTGTGTTCTTGATCTCAGTTTCATTGAAAATACCACCCTCCTGAACCTTTTAACATTCTTCATGTGTTTAAAGGTTTTAATTGTGTCTCCCTTTTCACTTCTTTCCTTAAAGCGGAGTTCCACCCAAAAGTGGAACTTCCGCTCATTGTACTCCCCCCCCCCTCCAGTGCCACATTTGGCACCTTTCGGGGGGGAGGGGGGACAGGATACCTCTCTTTCACAGGTATGATGTCCCCACTTCCGGGAGCCCCAGCCGCGGGTATTGACGTCACCGAGGGGCTCCCTCCTCCTTTCCCGGCCGCCAGGCCAGTAGGAGAGAGGAGTGGCACCTTGCGCATGTGCAGTAGGGTTCCCCCTGTGAAGTCGTAAGGCTACACTGCCGGATTCCACTCAATGGAGGCGGCAGCACCCGACAGCTGTAGGAAACATCAGTTGCAGTGCCGTCGCATTGCTGGACTTCAGGACAGGTAAGTGTCCGATTATTAAAAGTCAGCAGCTTCAGTATATGCAGCTGCTAGCTTTTAATTTTTGCAGCGGTGGGCGGACCTCCGCTTTAATATTGCAAATTTTAATGACACTCCCTCATCAAGGATATAGGTCTAGTATGTATTTTTTGGGGGAACTCGTCGCCTTTTTCATTTGGGGGTCCCCCATTAAAATCTGTATCTACACTATATTACCAAAAGTATTGGGATGCCTCCTTTTACATGCACATGAACTCGAATGGCATCCCAGTCTTAGTCCGTAGGGTTGAATAATGAGTTGGCCCACCCTTTGCAGCTATAACAGCTTCAACTCTTCTGGGAAGGCTGTCAACAAGGTTTAGGAGTGTGTCTATGGGAATGTTTGACCATTCTTCCAGAAGCGCATTTGTGAGGTCAGGCACTGATGTGGATGAGTATATCAGGCCCTCATCTAGAATAAGGATCTGGTATGGAAGAAGGGAAACCCCAGTGTTTGTTTCCAAACAGAAGTTGAGCAGCCAAAGCTGTTATTTGCTGCACTTTAAATGCCTGTGAGGTTGTGTACTTCGCAGGCCAGTTAAGGGCATCCCTCAGGCATGTTATTTAAAAGTAGAACATTTTTTTATGTTGATCCAAAAGTATAATTAAAATCACTGCTTCCCGCTGAACAGAATTTTTAAAAGATTTTTTATTGCTTTGGTACATGTTCCCCCAGGCAGTTTCCAGTCCCCCATGTCATTTGATTGACAATCCCTTGCCTATTATAAAAATATACAAGACAACCATTTACCATTTACAAGGGGGGGGGGGGGTTGAGGGAGCAGAGAAAGAAAATTATGAGAGAAAAACGAAAATTAAAAAAGGGGAACAAGGAAAGAGATAAAGGAACTCTTAAGTCCAACAGAGCACAAAAAAAAAAAAAAAAAAAAGTCAGCAGCAGCTACAAATACTGCAGCTGCTGACTTATAATAATCGGACACTTACCTGTTCCAGGGTCCAGCGATGCGAGGGTCGAAGCTCCGCTTGTCCCCCGATCCGCTCGGCGGCGCCGGAATTGCAACTGTGGGCATTAGTCCACCACTACAAATGTTGCAACAGAGACCTGGGGTGAAGACAGAGTTGTTTAGGATTGTAGATAATGGACTATGGGGAGGTTTGAATACATGAGTAGACCCTAGGCGGTCCCATAAATTTAAAGCAAAGGAAAAGACCAATACGTTTTTTAACATTCATCTCCTATTGACTTTAATGGGGTTTGCTCTGCAAAGCTGTGTCATGCTGAACCCAGGTATGCTTGATTCATCCCTAATAATGGTGAGATACCATGGTTATGGATTAGCACATTACAAATAAGTGTGCTGGACAGCTTGTCCAACAGGCAAGGTTTTGGCTTTTTGATGTTGCTTTTCACATATCTGCTAGGTTGATCTTAAAGCGTTTGTATACCCGGCTTGGTGATTTTTACCTACAGGTAAGCCTATAATAAGGCTTAACTGTAGGTAAGGCTTCCGGCATATACTATGATAAGGCTTACCTGTAGGTAAGGCTTCCGGCATATCCTATAATAAATCTTACCTGTAGGTAAGGCTTCCAACGTATCGTGCCGGAACTTCAGAGCTTCTTGCCGGAATGGAGGGCTCCCATGCACGGGAGTGACATCATTGCGACTCTGGACACTCACAGTGCCGGAGCCCACGAACCCCGAAGAAACTCGTGGGCAACATGTCACCCTCCTTAGTGGTGACCAGGCGCTGCTGCGGGGGCTTCGTTCTAAGGTAAGTATTTCATAATATGGTAGTATGCAATGCATACTACCACATTATAACATTGTCTTGCAGGTTTTATTTTGTTTTTTTTTTCAGCGGTTTACTACTCCTTTAACTCCCTTGCTGAAAAAAATTACTTTTTTTTTTTTTTGCCAGAACTCAGTAAGTGAAGCTCAGATTACACTCACAGCTCAGTGAACCAGAGGAGTGACAAATCTTGCATTCTTGATTTGGTCAGATGAAGCTGTATGTAGTTCCAATGAAAGAGAGTGTGTCTAAAAGCAAACAGCTTCCGCTGTGCGCTCTGTTTAGAAAACCTGTAAAAAATGTCATTGGTACATTTTATATGTTGCTTTATGTTAAATGATTATTTTAAGGTGTACAATTTTTATACTGATGTTTTATACCGTGTTTCCCCTGAAAATAAGACCTAGCAATATTTTCCAGGAAGGCTGCAATATAAGCCCTACCGCGAAAATAAGCCCTAGTTTAAAAAGCCGGTAAAATCCTATAATCCAATCTATTACAGTAGAATATAATGTACAATGTGTGTGTTTCTGTAATATATTTGCGGGGAAGAGAGCTCCGGCGTGTCACAGAAGCGCAGAGCGGTGCTATTACGAAGTTATTTGGCACAATTATATCACAGAAACACACACATTGTACATTATATACTACTGTAATAGAGTGGATTATAGGATTTTACAAGCATTTTAACTCGGTTCACACTGGGGATTCCTTTCAGGCAGGGAGAGCGAGGGGGAGAAAAGACAGCACATTACATGGTAAGACCTACCCCGAAAATAAGCCCTACTGTGTCTTTTGTTACCAAAATTAATATAAGACCCAGGCTTATTTTCGGGGAAACAGCTTTTTTTTTATTTATACAATTGTAGTTTTACAAATAACCATATAATACAAGTAAAAAGATTCCCTGAGCTATGAGCTAGCTAAAAAGTCAATAGGAAAGAATATTCCAAATTTTGAGTTGACACCAGATCAGAAATAGAGGGAAATCTTCCAGTGGGGACGTTTGACAGGGAAGAAGTTTGTGGATTTTGCATCTGTGATTATTGAATGGTTTAATTCTGCTTTAAATAAACTTTGATGCATGCAAAAAGAAACCTACTGCTCCACATGCTGGCTCAAAAGAAGACTATAAAATATTTGTATGCAATGTTTCATATTTACCTAAAAAAATAATAAAAAAAATAAAATAAAATAATAATTCAAATGTAGTCTTATGCCCCCTACACACGGTCGGAAATTCCGACCACAAAATTTGTCTGATTTTTTCCGACGGATTTAGTCCGACACTGGTGTTGCATACACACGGTCGGACAAAGTTGTCGGAAAATCCGATCATTCTGAACGTGGTGACGTTTGTTGCGTACGACGGGACTACGTAGACGCTAGTAGCCAATAGCTTTGGTCTTGTAATGTGATCTGAGCATGCGTGGCACTTTGTCCGTCGGAATTCGCTACACACGATCGGAAAAAGTCCGATAGGACTTTGTTGTCGGAAAATTTGAGAGCAGGATCTCAAACTTTTTCCGTCGGAAATTCCGACGGAAAAAGTCTGATGGAGCCCACACACGGTCGGAATTTTCCGACAACATGGTCCGATAGGACATTTTCCGTCGGAAAATTCGACCGTGTGTACGGGGCATAAGCCGTAATAAAGAAAATGGGTATATAAAAATACATTTACCTTTAACATATTTCTAAAGTAGGTGGTATTGCACATAAATAGTAAAAAATTAAGCTAGCCCATAACATTACAGTATCTCCTTTTTGTGTCTATTTTTATATATATTACTTTTTAATGTTTCAACAATTTGGTTTCAATATTGTACACATACAGTATATATATATATATATATATATATATATATATATATATATATATATATATATATTGTAGAAAGTAAAAGAAAATATTATATCTGTAAGAAAAAAAAAAAAAAAAAGGAGAAGAATGAAATAGCTTTTTAAAAGTCTCATGCTAAGTGTGTTTGATCCAGCAGGTGGCACTTTAACCTATTTTTCTTTCTTCTCAATTTTTGATCTCACAGTTTGCAGTGACTTCTGCATTGACCCTTCTTCTTTCATTAGCAGTGATGTTCACCCAAATACAACATTTAACAAACCTCCATCTTTTAAGTTTGATAAAAACCAGAAAAAGACCAATAATGAATGATAATTCAGAACACACGAAACACGGATAATGATCTCATTATGAGGTGAGACAGAATTGGCATTCAAGTAGATAGCGGAATATTTTTTGGTCAATTTTACTTTTTACAGTTAAAATGTTTATACAATGAGATTTTATATATTTTTAACATATGTAAATACAGATATTTAACCACTTCAGCTCCAGAAGATTTACCCCCCTTCCTGACCAGGTAATTTTTTGCGATACGGCACTGTGTTACATTTTGACAATTGCGTGGTCATGCGACACTGTAGTCAAAAAATAATTGGTGTCCTTTTTTCCCCATAAATAGAGCTTTTTTTGTGGTATTTTATCACCTCTGCCATTGTTCATAATTCCCTCTACCTTGACTAAAGCCCCTGTTCCAGCTGAAGAAAAACAGCCCCAAAAGCTGCCACCACCATGCTTCACAGTGGGTATGGTGTTCTTTTGGTGACGTGTAGTGTTGTTTTTGTGCCAAACATATCTTTTGGAATTATGGCCAAAAAGTTCAATCTTGGTTTCATCAGACCATAACCCATTTTCTCACATGATTTTGGGAGACTTTAGATGTGTTTTTGCAAAATTTAGCCAGGCTTGGATGTTTTCTTCATAAAACTTGCCACTCTACCCCATAGCCCAGAAATATGAAGAATACGGGAGATTGTTATCACATGTACCACACAGCCAGTACTTGCCAGATATTCCTGCAGCTCCTTTAATGTTGCTGTCGGTCTCTTGGCAGCCTCCCTGACCAGTTATCTTCTCGTCTTTTTCATCAATGTTGGAGGGACGTCCAGTTCTTGGTAATGTCACTGTTGTGCCATATTTTCTCCACTTGATGATGACTGTCTTCACTGTGTCCCATGGTATATCTAATGCCTTGGAAATTCTTTTGTAATCTTCTCCTGACTGATACCTTTTAATAATGAGATCCCTCTGATGCTTTGGAAGCTCTCTGCGGACCATGGCTTTTGCTGTAGGATGCGACTAAGAAAATGTCAGGAAAGACCTACTAGAACAGCTGAACTTTGGGGTTAATCAGAGGCACTTTAAATGATGGCCGGTGTGTACTGACTCCTATTTAACATGAGTTTGAATGTGATTGTTTAATTCTGAACACAGCTACTTTCCCAGTTATAAGAGGGTGTGCACACTTATGCAACCACATTATTTTATTTTTTTATTTTTACTTCCCCCCTAAAAGATTTCAGTTTGTTTTTTAATTGAGTTGTACAGTTTATAGGTCACATTAAAGGTGGAAAAATTTCTGAAATGATTTATCTTTGTCTCATCATTTTATATTACAGAAACCTGACATTTTAAAGGGTGTGTAGACTTTTTATGCACACTGTATATACATACATGTTGATATAGATTAGGAAAACAACACAGAGGAAAGCAGTTCAATATATGCATATTTAAAGCACAATGCTATATTGATCTTCACTAACCACTAAGCTGTATGTGAAAGCCGTCAGGATATTGGATGTTTATTAATAAAATCCACATCCAATAAACACTAGTCATTAGTTAAAGCCTACAAAATGAAATCTCTTGAAATTAAAATCTCATAAAATAGTGAAATAATCAAAAGAATATTAGAGAAAAAAAGTTGTTCAAGAGAACAATTTTTATGAATAATCCACAATTAAAGCTTTAAAAAGAAAATTAAACTGAAATCTATGGGAAGGAGGTGTGTGCATCTGATAAATAAATAAATAAATAAATAAATAAATCAGGGGAATATTAACAAACAACAATATTCAAGGCAATATTTTCATGAATAATACATAGGTCCCAAATCTTTACACAAGGTACCTGGTAACATGATACACAAAATATTGTAGCACTGACCCCCGAAGGAGCTGCTGGTTATTTTTGGGCTTACCGTTACCTTCTTGACCTCGTGTGCGTCTAGGGGTTTCCCGAGGTAGCTGACCCAAAGAACTGTAGAAACTGACATTGGATCCACTTTAGGGATTTTTATTTGCAAAACGTCAGATAAACACAATCTCTCGATAGGGAATAGAAGGTATGGGTAGGAAGTTCAGGTGCTCTTGGAACTGCTGACACTCGAATGTCTCCCACTATACAATCCAGGGAATAGCCATTCGCAACTGGATACTTCAGCCATCGGATAAATCCCTTTTGGTGAATTTAGCAACCGACAGGTGATTCAGATAAAGCAAAGTCTCTGCCACAGACTCGGTAGTAAAAGTAGTGAAAAGTCTCTGCCACAGACTTGAAGTAAACTGAAGGATGAATTTAGAGAACCCTCACACGTTACCAGTATCTTGCAGCCGGTCCGGCGATACCGTATGAGTGTGGATTCACCTGGTGTCCTTCCAGCTTAGCTTCCAGGCTCTTACCGAGCAGCCAGCCTTGTGCATGGCCCTCTTCTGAAGAGTCCTCCCCTGGTTGCGTTCTCAGTCACTGGGCCTCTCCAAAACCGAGACGGCACCGGACCACCTTGGAATCCTCCTTCCAGTTACTGTGCCTCGGGGCTGGCCAGCCCCGAGGCTCGGAAATGGATGGATCCGCACCCCAGGTCATGAGGGCCCCTGGGGGCTGGTCAGGAGGACCAGGACCAAACAGTCAGAAAGATCTTCTGGACCGGAACCCCCGAATCACGTGACCTCAGTACCTTAAGTACCCTCTCCCAGAACACAAAGCGAGACAACACACCCACTGATTGGTTCTGAGAAAGATTGGCACCCAATGCGTCCAACCAGACTGTGTTCCAATGCCTACCAGAGGTAACACCGACACCTATGGCCAAGCAGAACACAATACAGTCCAGCCAAACTGGTACTGAGACCATAACTTGGAACAATTAACCCTAAAACCCAACTATGGTTTTAGAAACATTAAATTGACAAAAATATAGCGCAAGCTCTTCAGGAGCCCGGCGCTACATATTATTTTACAAAAATTCACTTCATGGATGGGTTTTAACAAACATTTTTTTTAAATTTGCAAGAAATATAAACTTCTTAACAAAGCAACCAATAAAATATGAATATTTTTTGTCTTCATGTTTCATTAAAGAGAATGGTTTAAGGAGAAGCGAAATGCAGAAAACCAGTATACAAATAAAAAATAAAAATTGTAAAAAAATAAAATAAAAACTTGGTAAGGAGGACAAGAAGAAATTGATTAGAGCTACTTAGGTTAAACAAGACATTAATTAGGGTTTAAAGAGGAAAAAAAAAAAAAAATGTAGGTTTCCTTAAAACTACTTGGATGATAATAATAAATGTACAAAATTGCAAATGCAAAGGATATACAGTAATTAATACTCACCTCCATGGCTGCCAAACTCCACTGTATTGAAGCAGAATTTAGAGTCTTGATAGAATAAAGCTCCGTCCGCACGATCTGACTTTCCGATGGGAAATGTTCGATGACGGGCTGATGGCGGAAAATCCGACCGTGTGTACGCTCCATCGGACAATTGTTGTCGGACTTTCCGCCAACAAATGTGTTTTATCAAATTTTCTGAGCGTGTGTACACAAGTCCGTCGGACAAAAGTCCAAAGTACAAACAGGCATGCTCGGAGGGAGAAGCGGTCAGTCTTGTAAACTAGCGTTCGTAATGGAGAATTAACATTCGTGACGCAGCAAATTATGAAATTCAGCGCACAATTCTCTTCTTCTTTAATGGGATAACAATGAAGCTGCTTTGCTGGTGATACTGATGGATTATTGCAAACAAATTTCCAAAGGCTTTTTTTTTTTTCTAGTGATATCAAGAATAATATTATCATGTTTTTTTTATTTTTTTTATTTGGGCAAGTTACCACAACACCATTATCCCGTAGTTTTTAAGACCAAAGATACAACTATGTTGGTGTCCCTTCTCAATTTTACATTGTATTTTTTAAAATGTAACTGCCGACTCCCAAACTGTCATTTAAAGTAAAACACATAGCCAAGTATTATTCTACACAATTTTTTTATTGTGCATTTAAAAAAAAAGCAAAAAATTAGACATGCTATCTGCCAATAGAACATAACCAAAAAGTGCATTCTATGCATTCAAAAATATATAAAATATTCCAAATCAAATCATTATTCAACCAAAAAAATCATGTCAAAGCAATAACTCCAAGGCCAATAATAAATAACACGTTATCTCCTCCGATTCCGCAACATGTCTGGTTGACGAACGGCTGTTCAGAAACAAACTGAAAAGCGCTAAATGAAAAGCGCGAAAAGAAAAGCAGAAGGAGCCCAAAGGGTGGTGCTAAAGAGCTGAAAAAACACGTAGTACATCTAGTACGTCACTACGTTCGTAATTGTTGGCCAACAATTGTGTGACCGTGTGTATGCAAGACAAGTTTGAAACAACGCCCTTTGGACAGAATTCCACGGTTTTGTTGTTGGAAAGTCCGATCACGTGTACGAGGCATAAGGCTAGGTTCACACATGTCTGGCTGCGGTTGCAGTAAAGAGTTTGGAGCGTTCCTGTTCACCAGTTCAGGTGAGATTTAGGTGTTAATTGTTTCCTGAAATCGCACCGGCACCGGACCCAAAAACGCACAGGACGCTTTTCAAAACTGCACCACGACCGCCACAGACATGTGTGACCCGGCTCCATTGAGAGCCGGTCACATTCACATGTTATGCGAATTGGATGTGGTTAAAAACGCATCCAAGTCGCATATACAGTATGTGAACCCAGGCTCAAGAGTGCCAGATTCTGATGTTCTTAGTATTCACAAACTAAGATTTAAGTGCATCTAAACTCAAAAACATAATGTATTATTACCATATGCTACTACTTAGATGAGATGGATGTATTTGTTTCCTTTTTGTAAGCTTTTTTCCTTTATTTTCACCTGGTATATCTGCACATAACACACTTCCTGTCTCTGGGCGGCTACACTTAAGGCCCGTACAATACGAAAAAATCTGCCAATTTTCAGATCGTTAGTACAGTGCATTCGACAGCCAATTCTGTTTTGTCGTCCAACAAAAGCTGGATGTGCAGACTATAACATTTTTGTCGGATGTGAACACAACGTCCGATTTTCATATAATTAGTATGGTTTCTGTCCGAAAAAAAATCGTAAGAGCGAGACTACGCATGCTCAGAAACAAAGAACACATACAAAACTAGTCAACATGTTACGTCACTTCTGACGTTGTATTCAGTCCTACGAGAATTTTGTGAGCAACAAAAAACAGATGAACAGTCGTCCGAAAATCGGATCGTGTGTACGAGGCTTTAGTCAGCTCACTCCTGCACTGTATCTATGGAAGGAGCTATGGTAGCCACTCAACTTCATACTGTACATGTCTGCTTTTGTTCATCTTCGTTACAGATTTATTTCTTCCTTCATTGCAGCTCAAAGGACTGGCAGGATCAACAAGTATTTTTCTGTATAAGCCAAAAATGTTTTAGCTAGAAAATAAAAACTAATATGCCCCGTACACACGGTCGGAAATTCTGACCACAAAATCAGTCGGATTTTTTCCGACGGATTTTGTCCGACACTGGTGTTGCATACACACGGTCGGACAAAGTTGTTGGAAAATCCGATCATTCTGAACGTGGTGACGTTCGTTGCGTACGACGGAACTACGTAGAGGCTAGTAGCCAATAGCTTTGGTCTCGTAATTTTATCTGAGCATGCGTGGCACTTTGTCCGTCGGAATTCCCTACACACAATCGGAAAAAGTCCGATCGGATTTTGTTGTCGGAAAATTTGAGAGCAGGATCTCAAATTTTTTCCGACGGAAAAAGTCTGATGGAGCCCACACACGGTCGGATTTTACGACAACATTGTCCAGTCAGACATTTTCCGTCGGAATTTCCGTCCGTGTGTACAGGGCTTTACAGTAAAAACTTGGATTACAAGCATAATTCGTTCCAGAAACATGCTTGTAATCCAAAGCACTTGTATATCAAAGCAAATTTCCCCATTAGAAATAATGGAAACTCATGGTTCCACAACCATTTATTCATAGGTCCTTCAGTTCAGTTTAGTCCATATAAAAAGATTATAGCAATGTGATAGTTTGTGTTACCATAAAATGTCCATCCACAAATGGAAGCCTCCACAAGAGGATTGAAAAGATGATTTGAAGAGGAACATCTAAGTATGCAGGCATCTACATTTTGTTAAAAAAAAAAAAAAGTATGCAGGCATCCGGGGGAAAGAAGTTCACATAGACCATCCCACACACCACCGGTCAGTCTGCAATCGTGACTGGGAAGACTACCCTGCAGTAGAACGATCTAAAAGCGTGGATTGAACCACTCGTCGAGCACAGCGTAGAAGGGACGATGTCAATGGCGGTGCGGAGGACGGTCTATGTGGACAGCTTTACCCCGGATGCCTACATACTTAGATGTGCCTCTTTTAATCATCAACCATGTGAGTTGCTAAATGTTGTACCTTCATTAAATGTAACCATATTGCTACACTTAGAGGCGCCTCTCTTCTGTTTTATACTCACTTGTGACTTGAAGCTACTTGTATATCAAGACATCGCTTGTATATCAAGTCAAAATGTATTAAAAAGTTTTGCTTGTCTTGCAAAACGCTCTCAAACCAAGTTTACTGTACAGCCACCATGTCTAAAGACCAAACAGTTGGAATGTTACATACAGTATGTTACATTTTTGTTCTTGAGTTTAATTATCTTTTATGTAACGTTTGTGAAAGGTTATACAATGGAATACATAATGACGTCTAATACAAGCCATTCCCGCTTCCTCTGTAGGAGATATCTAGTTCTCTTGTAGCTTGAAAGTTTTCCTGTCCACGTTTTGGAGGATGCACCAGTTTGGAAGCAGATCACTTCTGTATAAATAAGTAAAAAAAAAAGAAAGAAAAACTCCATCATAAAATCTGCAAAGCTAAAAGGTACCAAATCCGATTACGTTAGAGTTTTTTTTTTTTTTTTCAATTAAGCATCATAGTATCAATCTAAACACTTTTTTTTTTTCAGAATAGTTTTGCCTGAGGACAAGGCCACTAAATGTGAAAAAAATGTTCCTTTTTCATTACACCCACGAAAGAGAAGAATTTGGATTGTCATAGGAAGCCATCTGTAGTAAAATACCATCTGTGAAAGATTTTGTAAATTCTCTTCTAAAAATGTACATCTTTTGGTAGTTTGCTGGTAAGCGTGATTGTAAAGTACTTTAGAATGGAGCTTAAAGCCCATCTTTGGGGAAAAAATAGAAAAAAACTCTCAATACCCTCAACTGCTGCAACCCATTACCAAAGTTAAAAAATAAAAACATCCAAAGTAATTTTTTTTCTCTGACACCCTCTAATGCCCCATACACGCAGTCGGATATTCTGATGGAAAAAGTCAGATCGGATTTTGTTGACGGAAAATCCGATTGTGTGCGGGCTTTTTCCATCGGAATTTCCAATGGAAAAAATTTGAGAGCAGGATCTCAAATTTTCCGACAACAAAATCTGATCAGACTTTTTCCGATCGTGTGTCGAGGATTCCCACGGACAAAGTGCCACGCATTATCAGATCAAATTACGAGACCAAATCTATTGGCTACTAGCCTCTACGTAGTTTCGTCGTACGCAACGAACGTCACCACTGTGCCCATCAAAAGTTGACTCCCCCGCGCCCACTCGCCGTCTGCCCGGCATTTGCCCTATCTCGGTGGTGGGTCAGGCAGCGGGTGACAGCAGCGGGCTGTGGGACCTTGCAGCGGCGAGCTGTGTTCTCCATGCGTCTCCTCCCACTGATGGGCACTGATAGGCAGCATACATGGCTCTTCAATCTACACTTTTAATAATAATAATTCTTATTTCCTTTTTTGACCTACCCTGAATTTTGTGGTCAAGGATGAAGTTAACAGATGTTAAGTCAACAATGGCAGCTCCTTTATTTCACTAAATAAAGCTCCCTTTAAATTCCATGCTTTGGTACACCAATTAGGGTATCCATTATCTGTATCGATGTATACATTGTATCCAAATCATTTTAAATGCATTTGATGAAGCTCAGTTGTTATAGAATTCTATACAATTTACAATGACAATGAGGTACCAATTTTTATGCAGACAGTGATATCTTCTACCAGTCACCTTGTCTCTTGTTACGTTCACGGTGAAAGCCATGAAATTCAATTAGTAGACATTTTATGTCACACTTCAGTTATGGGTACGTGTTAATTAGACCAACTATAAGGCATCTTTTATAGACAAGCATAATCTGTCTATCCATCTTCAGCTCTGAGATGTTCCATTGCTCATCTGTGACAGAAGGCACCTGTGAGATGTGATGCAGAGAGCTATAGGATGTACACAGCACAGCAGCCAATAATGATCAACCTATATAACCTATCATATAAATTACAAGATGAGTTATTACTGGTTTCAGGTGACTCATCTCCACCCATGAATTTCATTTGTGGTCAGAAGACTTCTATTTTCTAAAGATATCAACAGAAGAGCAATAATAAAATGTGTACAAGGCCGTTGTCATTAAGTTGTTTTTTTTCCCAACTTACACCTTAAAGTGGAGTTCCACCCACTTTTACAACTTTGTCTTAAAGGAAAGACAACCCCTCCACCACTCGATTTTGGATAATAATTTTTATTAAAAAAAATTCTTACTTACTTTTTATAAAGTACCTTTTGTACTTCCGTCCCAGCCTTGCCGCGGCCCCGTGCGCCATGTCCTCTTCTCCCCCGCTGCATTCTGGGACCTGTGTGTGTCCCAGAAGATGATGGGGCCATTCAGGAAGTTGGAATGGTGGCGCCTGCACCGATCCGATGGACGGATCAGCCTCAGGGGGCCGATATTGCGGGCTACCCGGACATGTAAGCATCCTTATTAAAAGTCAGCAGCTACAGTGTTTGTAGCTGCTGACTTTAAAAAAAATTAAATAATAATTTCGGCTGGAGCACCGCTTTAAAATAACATTCTAAGTACCAAATATAACCCAGAAAGATTAAATTAATTAATACAATTTTTCATTCTTGGTTCTCCACTTCTTTTTTGAGTATGGGGGTAATCACGGTATGTTTGAAATGGGAAGGAAAGGTGCCAGTTAAGAGGTAAAGATTGAAGATGTGGGTTAGAGAGTGTAGGATGGGACAGGAAGGGGGCTGTAGTAGTTGTGAGGGTACAGGGACCAGGGGACAAGTGGTAAGGTGGGCCTCAGAAAGGAGTTTGGCAACTTCCTCAGTTCTTACAGGGTCAAAGGAGGAAAGTATAGAGTGTGGTGTTGCACCTAGTATGTTGGTTGGAGGAGAAAGCAGGACACTGGCGATCTCACCTCCAACTGTATCAATCTTGTTTTTGAAATAATTGGCAATCTCCTGGGCAGTAGGGTTTTTTTAGTGGGTGAAGGTAGTGGGGGCCCCAGTATTTCTCGCTGCCTTCCTCTGTCTCTCCCTCACCATCTTCCTCTCTCTTGCACTCTTATCTACTTCCTCTCACCCTAGTGTCCCCACATCTCTCTCTTGACAGCCTCCTCTCTTCCTCTTTTTTTTTCTATCTCTCTCCCCTCTCTCCCCCTCACATATATCTCTCCCTCCCCACTCTCTCTCTCTTTCTCTCCCTCTCATCGCTCTCTCTCCCCTCTCTCTCCTCTCTTCCTCTCTCTCCCCCTCTCTCTCCCTCCCCTATCTTCCATCTCTCCCTCCCTCCCATCTCTCTCTCTCTCTCTTATCTCTTCCCCTCTCACCCCCTCTGATCCCTCTTTTCCAAACACTCACATCTTAATTTTCATTTTTTTTTGTACCATTTACTTATCTCTCTCTCTTCCTCCTTCTCTCTCTCTCTCTCTTTCTCATCACTTTCTCTCTTCCCCCCCTCCTGTATCTTTCTCTCCCTCCCCCCTCTCTCTTTTTGACCCTCACACCCTCTCTCCATATATTTTTGTACCATTTATCTCCCTCTTCCACTCCCTCTCATCTCCCCCCCCCCCATTTCCTCTCTCTCTCTCTCCCCCTTTTCTCTTTCTATCTCCCTCTTTCTCTTCCCCTCTCTCTAATCTCTCGCTCCCTCTTTTCTCTTTCTTTCTCTCCCTCCTCTCTCTCATCTCTCACTCCCCCTTTTGTCTTTCTTTCTCTCTCTTCCTTCTTTCTCTCCCTCCTCTCTCTCATCTCTCGCTCCCCTTTTCTCTTTCTCTCTCCCTCTTTCTCTCCACCTCTCTCTCATCTCTCGCTCCCCCTTTCGCTTTCTCTCTCTCTCCCTCTTTCTCTCCCCTCTCTCTCATCTCTCGCTCCCCCTTTTCTCTTTCTCTCCCTCCTCTCTCTCATCTCTCGCTCCCCCTTTCTCTTTCTCTCTCTCTCCCTCTTTCTCTCCCCCTCTCTCTCTCATCTCTCACTCCCCCTTTTCTCTTTCTCTCTTCTTCCTTCTTTCTCTCTCTCTCTTCCTTTTCTCTCCCTCCTCTCTCTCATCTCTCGCTCCCCCTTTTCTCTTTCTCTCGCCCTCTTTCTCTCGCCCTCTTTCTCATCTCTCGCTCCCTCTTTTTTTTTTCTCTCTCTCTCTCTCTCCCTCTGTCTTTCCCCCTCTCTCTCTCATCTCTCGCTCCCCCTTTTCTCTTTCTATCTCCCTCTTTCTCTTCCCCTCTCTCTAATCTCTTGCTCCCCCTTTTCTCTTTCTCTCCCTCTCCCTTCTTTCTCTCCCTCCTCTCTCTCTGACCCTTACACATTTTCTCCATCTCTTTCTGTAGCATTTATCTTTCTGTCTCTCTCCCTCTTCCCTCATCACCTACATAGAGGATGTATTGCCATGCAGAGCCCAGTGTCTCTGATTGTCTCTGTGATCTCTCAGGATGGTTCTCCATATCACACGCTCTCTGTATGTCTGTCGCCCTCTATGTGATCCTTGTCACATTTCTCTGCTGTGATTGTACACGGCTCCCCATCTCTGCATTCGCCGTGTTTCATCTCTCTGTAATTATAACTAGTTCTATTTCTCTGTGTCCTGACACCTCTTCTTATTTATTGGTGTGTCACAGATAGAAAGAGACAATCTTTGTATGGACTCATGAATCTTTGTATAGGTAACAAAGCCCCATCTCACCACTGACTTCCCCATATGAGATCTGTCTTCTCTCTCATCCAGGCAGATCTTTAAATATATATACGGTTTATATAAAACTGCCAGTGTATGCAGCACACTACAAAATTACAATTTGCACAAAAGGACAAAATATCTTAACAATATAAGTCAAAATGTATGACACAATAAGATAATACATAGTTCCTTGTTCACAAGAGCTTACAATCCAAATGGAACAGATAAATTATGGTGGTTATAGGTTCATGCAAATCATGGTCCCATGATTCGTATGGTCCCAATCCGAATTATAGGATGGACCATTACAAGCAGCCACCTTTGGCGTTTCAACATTTCGATACAGCAAGTGCTTACAACACTGGGTTGGATGGTGGCTACAATGTGAGTACACACAACAACTTCTATCCTCTTCAGGATTTAGAAGGGCCCCCCAAAGACTATGAGGACACTATTAGAGGAGTGGGTAATTCCATGCAATACCCAAACCCGAGTCCTGGTCCGTCTAACCAACATTGGGGTTTTTTCAGACCCAATCAAGGGGTAAAAAGGCCCATAGACCGAAAAGAGGAACCAGAGGGGGGAGGAAATGTAGAGCTAAAAAGAAAAAGATCCTAGATGGTAGCGGGATTTTTAATTTAAGTTCTGTTACCTTAAATGACTCTGAAAAAATGGTTTTAAATAAAGGCTTGAAATTTGCGCCTCCTCGGGGGCTCAACAAATTTCAAACATATATGGATGTACATAAGTTTGTTCGTAAAGTCAGCATTAAACGACATATGGCCATCAACCCGATTAGTGTTAATGGGATTGTGACCACTGGTTTTCAACATTCAGGGCTTTCAAACGCCTCACTTTTTAATCCTCCGGGTGCTTTGGCACCAGCCCTAAAAGTCTTTAGAGATTTGGTGTTGTCTGATTTGGACCAAATACCGGTTAAGAGGGTGAAGACTGATAAGGAGCTTGTTAATGGTCTAAATTCTTTATGTCAAAATAAAAACTTAATAATTAGGCCTGCAGACAAGGGTGGTGGAATTATCATCCTTGACAAGAAAGATTACCTAGCAGAAATGTATAGGATATTGGGCGACTCTGAAACATACATACCCCTTCGTGGTGACCCTAAGTCACAATATCTATCTGAATTGAGGTTGCTTGTTCAGAGTGGGTTGGAATGTGGGATTTTGAACAAAAAGGAGTCACTGTATTTAGTTCCCAGGTCTCCCCGCACACCCACCATATATTATTTGCCCAAGATTCACAAACATCCTACCTGCCCCCCGGGACGCCCTATAGTCAGTGGCATCGACTCTGTTACGTCCCGGGTGGGCAGATATATTGATTATTTTCTTCAGCCCCTTGTTAAAAATATGCCATCCTATGTCAAAGATTCTCGCTCTGTTATCAACATATTGGGTGCAATTACTCCCATATCCGGTCTATGGTTGGTGACAGCAGACGTCACCTCACTATATACGGTCATACCCCATCATCTGGGTATATTAGCAGTGGAACATTATCTCAGGCGTGACTCTGGTTTATTTGACGAACAGATATTTTTTATCTTACAACTACTAAAATTTGCTGCGTCCAGCAGCTATTTCTGGTTTGGGGGTACCTTCTATCGACAAGACCGTGGAGTTGCTATGGGGGCAAAATATGCCCCTAGCTTAGCAAATCTCTTCATGGCCCTATGGGAGGAGGATGTCGTCTATGCCCAACATAGACCACAGGTGGTTCTATGGGCAAGATATATAGACGACATCCTCCTCCTGTGGGATGGCAACAAGGAAGATCTAGATATCTTCCTTGCTGAGTTAAACGTTAACCAGAGGGGTATTGCCCTTAATTATGAGGCCAGTCAAAGCTCCATTAACTTTTTAGATCTGGTGATAAGGGTTAACAGCGGCATAATTACCACTGCAACCCATTTTAAGGATACAGACCGCAACTCATACATCCCCATAGGAAGTTGCCACCATGAATCTTGGCTCAAGTCCGTACCCAAGAGCCAATACCTGAGATTAAAAAGGAATTGTTCTGATTCTACTGAATTTTCTTCTCAGGCGGATATTCTTACCAAGCGGTTCCTTGAGAAGGGCTATAGCATCTCCTCCCTTATGGCTGTGCTCCATGAGGTGTCTAGTACTGATAGAGCAGATCTACTCAAAGAGAAGCCTGCAAAAGATAGGGGTTTAGCTATGGTCCCTTTCATCACTTCCTATTCCATTCAACATAGCAACATAGGTAAAATGATCAAAAAACACTGGCACATTCTCACCAGTGATACTACCCTTAATGCAGTTCTTCCACAGACACCTCAGATTGTATTTAAGGGAGTCCCTTCGCTGAAAGACAGAATAGCACCTAATGTCTTAGATCCGCCCACTGCTAAAACATGTTTCTTTGATAACCTCACGGGTTTTTATCAATGTAGGAAATGTAGGATCTGCTCTCTTAGTGGCTGTAGCCATAGGAGGACACATAAATTCACTTCTACAAGTACAGGTGTGGAATTCGAAATTAAACCTTTCATCACCTGTGCCACCGAGAGGGTGGTCTATCTACTCCAGTGCCCATGTGGGCTCCAATATGTCGGTAGGACAAAGCGCCCCCTGAAGGTGAGGCTAAACGAACATGTCACCAACATCCTGGGTGGGTTCCCTAAACATCCAGTTTCCCGACATTATTTAGAGGCCCATATGAAGAACCCCTCAAAAACAATCTTTCTGGGGATCGACAAATATACTGCACCGTGGAGAGGGGGTTCTCTTGTGCGTGGCATCTCCAGATTGGAGATGTCATGGATACATAAGATTAAAAGTTATACCCCTTTTGGGTTAAACGTTGACATTGATGTCAACGCTTTCATTGACAATTCCTGAGTCTCCCAGTTCCAATTTGGGGACTCGTATGGTCATTATGGGAGTTTAATTGCTGTACCACCCTTACGATGTAATTTTAAGATTAAGACATCCGATTTATGCTCACACTATATATATTGTGATGTATAATAATGTGAGGTGAGAAACATCAATGGCCACTTTGTGATTTTTGATCCTTACTGAATTTTTGTTCTTGTTACCCATTTACTTTGTAAGGAAAGAGAGTTTTTTTTTGGGGGTCTTTTTCTTCTCTTTTTCTGCAATTATTGATGTATAATGTGTTTGATCATATTTACATCTCCCAATATGTTTATCATTCAATTTTTAATTTATCAGTTGAGATATTACATATACATTCTCATTGGGCTATTTGCCACTGTTAGAGCTCCATTTTGTGGAGCGAACTGTGGTAATTTTCCACTTGTAACGTATCACATGGTTAGTTCATCTAGCTGTGTTTTGTTATTTGTCCACAAGATGGGGCCCTTTTTTAGTGCAATTTTTATGTTTTTACATTTTAATTGTATTTTTTATAATTTTTAGTTTTTACATTTTAAGTATATACATATAGGGTTAAACTCAAGGTCAATTTAGTTTTTCCCGCCATTGAAGGTTCTCACCAGGTTGTGTTTACCACTGTCTATATAGCTGCGATGATTCAGTGCGTCGCCCGTTCCCCAGAAGACGACTATTGGTCGAAACGGACGTAGGGAGGCTGACGCACTGACGTCATCGCGTTCCGCGTTGTGAGCGGGTGTATTGCAAGCCGGCCGGCGTATTTTACTTGTCCTGCTTATATGCTTTTCGTTTTGTGTAAGTAGGATTCTTTTTTCTTTTAATAAACGTAATATTTGGTATCACACTATGGGAGCATCCCCTTTTCTTCCTGTATTCCATATTGGCTGCTGAATGACTCTGGGGTCGATGCCTTTGTTTGGAGAGTGTGTCCATTTCTGATTGATCCAAGCGGTAAAACATCATTGGAATCTCTATCCCTGGTCTAACTTGTCTGAGGAGATCCAGATTGCTGCTGATGTCCGAAGGTCCATATCTGTCCCGTTTACATTATACTACAGGCTTTTTTAAGCTTGCCTTCTGGTAAGCGCAATCTTATATTGGTGGTGGATCACGGTGTTTTCGATTTTTATTGTCACCAGAAGTCCAAGTTCACATCATCACATTTATGAACTATTTTTTCATTTATCACAAATTTGTTTCACTTTTTTTCATTTTATATTCATCTTTTATGTCACTGGACTTTATTGTTTGGGTGTATTGGGAAATGTGCACACATATTGTTTGATATACAATTTGTTGTTTTTCCTTTGCATTTATCACATTGTTGTTTGAGGATTTAATTTACACCAAGGTATAGGTCACCTATCACCCATTTGTTTAATTAGCGCGGCTTTATTTACTGTTTTAAGATAATACATAGTTCCTTGTTCACAAGAGCTTACAATCCAAATGGAACAGATAAATTATGGTGGTTATAGGTTCATGCAAATCAAAATTATTAATGGCTTCTACATACCTACCTTTTTTTTTTCTTTTTACAGAAGGAATGCTTATTGAAGTTATAATATGGTACATGTGTAAAGAGCTAAACAACAGTTCACCCCATACCTTCAAATATAAATTGTGCCCCTCATATCTCTTCATCAATGTTCTATTAACACAGCAAAATATATAGAGGGACTCCCTCTGCTTTTCTATCCCCAACACTTAGTGATATCATAATATGGAGGTAGGAGAAAAAAAAACATACCTACCTTTTAACCACTTGCCCTCCAGAAGGTTTACCCCCTCTTCATGACCAGACAGCTCAATCTCTTTGCTAGGAGTGCCCACTCTTAGCACAGAAACCTTGGCCACTATGGACGCATGTATGCGGTGTGTGGGCTTTAGTGCCCAGCCTCCTTGCTGCCACATATATGCAGTACAGAGAAGTATGGGGTTTGTTATTTTTGCAGAATTATGCTTACCTAAGCAGTGTTGGTCATCTTACTTTAAAAAAGTAATTAGTTAAGTTACAAATTACTTCTCCCAAAAAGTAATTGCGTTAGTAACTCAGTTACTACATTGGAAAAGTAATTAGTTACTCAGCAAAGTAACTGACTTTTTTTTAAAAATATTCTATACGTGTAACTAAGGGGCGGGTCTAGTATTACTGTAAGCAAGGGGCACATTTATTATTATTGTTAAATATTGTGTAACCAAGGGGCTGCTCTATTATTACTCTAACCAAGGGGCAGATCTGTTATAGCATGTAAGCAAGTGGCGGGTCTATTATTATTATATCGTGTAAGGGGCGGATGGCTACAGAAGAGGGCGAATGTTAAATTAATGGGCAGAGCTCGATATATAACAATAATAATAAATGCGCCCCTTGGTTACAGTAATACTAGACCCGCCCTTTACTTATAAGATGGACGCCCCTTGCAGAGTAGTACGAGCATCAGGAGCGTGCGGCATCGCCTCGTGCAATTACATGTTAACTGCACCTGCGCGGTGTAGAGTTCACTCAGAGCTGTTTAGGTTCGGCAATTTTCGGAAGCTCCGTAGTCCTTCGTACTGCGCAAGCCCTGCGCCTGCGCAGTACAGGGGGTCCTTATCCGGCGGGGGAACTTTTTCGGCAGGACAGCGGAATTACACTACTGCCATCTAGTGGCGGTAGATGTAATTGGGGTAACTAAGCCAAAGTAATGGGAACTGAGTTACCATGAAGGGAAAAGTAATCAGTTAGATTACTCGTTACTCTCTAAAGTAACTGCGTTAGGTAACTAAGTTTATTTTAACTCAGTTACTTACATCCCTGTACCTAAGTGAATGCAGCATCGGTCCCCTGCTGGCTCTAACACTGAGAACCGAGCGATCAAACACTGCAAATCACTCAGTTCTCATGGCTCCCTGTCAGTCACCACTCTCTGCTCTGCCCCTTCTCGTTCACTGGAACGCTAATCTGTAGAGGGGGTGGGAGCGACCAGCTCAGGCTCTCAGTGGCTCGCTGAGAGGCTGAGTCGGGTGCCAGTCCAGGCATGTGGGCAGATCCAGACTCCATTGTCGCGATCTTGCTCTAGCCTGGACTGCCTCTGTGACGTCAGCCGGCTTCAGTCCGCTGTCTGCTGAAAATGAGTCAAAGGAGTGCAGAACGAACTGCACTCCTGTGATCCACAGGAGAAGTACAGCCAAACAAGCTTTGGCTATACTTCTCCTTTAAGCAAAATGTTGTTGAAAAAACAACTTTTTTTACAGGGTTTTTTTGGAAAAGGGGGAGCATTATTTAAATTCGTTTATTTATTTGTTTATTTAATGTAGTGTTCATTGAATTTGTGTTTTGCAAGTAGATTTATTTGTGTATTGTTTTACATTGTTTAATTTTCTTTTTTTTAACTGTTTTAACTTTCTGTAAAAGGAAATGTAAAATAATGTGGCTAATGAAGGGACAATTTTTGGACCAGGATTGGGTCCAAGATGGTGGGAGAAGCCCATTGTAACCTTACAAACCACCTTGAAAGGATATCTAAACTCAAGAACAAAAATGTATTTATATTGAAGCTTACCGGTCCTTAGATGTTGTGGTTATATTAGGTTGCTTTTTTCAGGCTAAGTATATTTTTTAACGTATACAGTATGTGTTGATCTTACCAGAAATGCCATGTCGATGTCACTTCCTGTGATCTGACCTATAAGAATAAAACAATTTTATTCTATTTGTTTATAATACTAATCCCCCCCCCCCCCCCCAATGTAATGGAGATGAACAAAGACGGTTAAATCGGAAGTCCAGCCTAGGTGACAACCATGTATTGTGTTATCAACAGGATTATCAGGAGCAAATAAAGGAAACTAAGCCTGAAAAAAAGAAAAGGAATTTAGCCACCACATCTAAGGATTGGTAAGCTGCAACATATAACATTTTTGTTTTGTGTTTAGATACACTTTAATTTTGCCTTTCCCATTAACTCCAAAGCATTTAACCAAATGGCAAAATTTTGCTGATATCTCACGATTCTTGCCAAATTTACAAGGAAATTACAACCATTAGTTTTGCTCTTATCTGATGAAAAATAATCCAAACCCATGTCAAGGACTTACAGCTGCACTTATCTTTAAGCAGTCTAATTATCCATATCCTCGATCATTCACAAAATATTTATAATGGAGAAACTGGTTCCTTTTACAAGTGGACGTCACTGGATAGGGTTTTGGGTGGTTAGCTGCTTATGAAGGGCTCTGTACCCGTTGATGACTGGCTCAGGAGCTCTTAAGAAGGGTCTGGTCTTTTGACATGAGAGTACCGGAGTAGACCAGGGAACAAGCACAAAAGAGACATCTATTGTGCTGGATATGAGAGAACAGTTTAGTGTCATGGAGTTGGCAAGTTGCATCCCCACATATCTGCAAATATATGCAAATGACACCAGAAACAGAATGAATGGGGACGTTCTGACTACTACATCTGAATGCTGCAGAATTTTTCTACGGTATTTTGCATTATGTAATAGGTCAACTATTAATCAGTGTCAATGCAATATTAGAAGCAGCAGCATACTAAGCTGTGTAGGTAGAAAATGAGTTAGCCTACACCACTTCCCTGACAGAGGTGATATTTTCAATCCACTCTACATCACTGTTGCTACGCCAGAGACTGAACACATTACCAGGCAGGCTTATCTGAATTTCTAACACATACCGGAATCTTCCTATTCATCTTCCATTAACAATATGAGGCTAGGCCAGCAGAGGGCTACAGGCAGGATGAATAAAAAGCGTTTCATACGTCTTCATTGTTTGCAGTTGTACTTTTCTGCAGAACACTATGAAAGACTAATATATGGAATGCAGAGCAATGAAAACCAGAGCAAGTGTGGAGCTGATGCCAGGGAGTTCACCTAAGCCTTGGAGCTTGCAACGGCACATTGAAGATGCTTTAGCTATAAGCAAGTCAGTAACCCAAGCCATAACTTATGGTTCACTGTTTCACATTTCAGTTTTACAAGGGAAACTTTGAGGCATCTCTAATACTGGTAGCTCCTGGAAACTGTCCAGCATCATTGTAGAACTTCTAGCCTGCGAAACCCAAAGGTCTCCACTAGACATAAATTTTCAGGAGACAGTAAATTCCACCATCTTATACCATCAACTACCCCATTCTCTTCAGAGCCAGCTACTAACTTTACTCAGGCATTGGCTACACTGCTGTCTTCTCAATAAGAATGGGAGACCAGCTCAGCATATGTGCTTACAGGAAACACTACTTTGCAACTTGCACAACGTGGTCATTACCGATTTTTAACATTTGATTCCCATTGACTTTAGTGGGGTTTTGGTTTTGGTATTTGGCACCTAAACTTTAGTCGTGTTTGTCAAAGCTGCCCCAACCTGAACCCAGGTACTTTTCGGCTCATCACTACTGAAGATGTGGATTGAGATAATTGCTGGATGCTATATGGTGGGCAACTATTTTCGTCCAATTACGATTTGCCTATGGGAGAGATAAACTGGACATCTTTTTTTGGATTACAACGTATTTTGAAGGACCAGCCTACATGGACATAAATTCTTGAGAAGGATTTGCCAATAAAGCTCAACTATTTTGTTTCAGAATAACTATCAATGCATAATACATGATGAAATGTGATACCACCAACCATTCCATTCAGAGTCAGCTACTACCCAGGCATTGGCTACACTCTTTAAAAGAATGGGAGACCAGTCCAGCATACTTGCTAGAAAACATTTATTTTTCAACTTACACAATGTGTTCATCGTGAATTACATTTCAAAGGAGTAAAATATATAATATGGTTCTTTACCACTGCAGAGGACACAGTCCCCATAGTGGGTTCAGGGCACATCGCATTTGGCTTACTCTACCTAGGGCACCGTCACTAGCAGCAGGAGGAAAGTTTCAGTACCCATGTGTGTTTTACAGTCTCTAGTTATCTTTATCCACAAAAAATAACCAATTCTTTCCCAACTAGGGGCAATTGCCTCCCATTGTTTTTAATGGTGTTCAGATTTGGCACCCAAATTTTTAGTAATGTTCGTCGAACCTGCCGCAACCTGAACTTAGGGACTTTCGGCTCATCACTGCTGAAGATGTGGATTGGGATAATTACTGGACACTATATGCTATGCAACGAGTTTCATCTGATTATGATTTGCTTATGGGAGAGATAAAATGGATATCTTTTTTGGAATACGACGTGTTTTTAAGTACCAACCCATATGGACATAAATTCTTAAGAAGAATTTGCAAGAGAAGCTCAACTAGGATTTAATGGGGAATATTAAACACCTTTTTGGGCTGGGGGGGGGGGGGTGATGGAGATTGTCATGTTTATGTGTTGATTTCCTTTCACTCCTTGTCCTGTAGACACAACAGGAAGTGAGAGGGAATCTCCCAAAAGTGAGGAATCTGCCCTCTTAGACCACTGTTCCCGGAGCAAGTGTCTCTACTGGAAGATCTCCCCACGATTTCTGTTCTGGTGAAGATTCAATTTTCTGGATATTACCTAAATTTCAGTTCCAATCTGTTCAGCCAACCACTGTCCTTGAGCCTAAGACAGTAATAGCGACAAAACAACATTAAAAGAAAACGTTGCAAAAAAAAAACACACTCCCGCGTCCGCATATATTACACTTCACCATTATTTATGTATTGATAGTTATTACTAAACACAATAGTTCAGCTTTACTTGAGAATTCTACTCAAGATTATACAGTATGTCGATGTAGACTTCAAAATACCTTACAAACTTTCAAATCTTCAAAAGGTACATTAAAATATGTTGTATTCCAAAAAGGATGTACAGTTTATCTCTCCCATAGGCTAACCATTATCAGATAAAAGTAGTTGTATAGCATTTAATATCCAGCAATTATCTCAATCCAAGTCTTCAGCATCACATCTTGTTGCCCTTAAGAATTATTTAATGCAGGTATAGATTTATTAACATCTTTTTTGATATAGCTATATCTGCTATAATGGAGTTTCCGTAAAATATTTTCCTAGAGTCCATTGAGGGTTACAAGGGTGTAAAATAGTCCATGACAAGTAGGTTATGTTGCTGCCTTTAGGAGGTTTGGATGCTAGAAAAACAAAAAACAAAAATTAAGCCAGCCCCCACATAACCCCACCTCCAGCCATTATTCCTCCGTTTTGTGAGTAAGCAGTAGGTAAGGCCAATAACATACAGGAGCAGGACCTGTGTCCCTCAACAGATTTCAAATAAAGTTTTTACGGTAAGCACCGAAATCATATTTTTTTTACCGTTCATTGAGAGACATGGAGTGTCAAATAGTCAATGACAAGTGGGACGTCCTAATGCAGTCTAACTGAGAGGTGGACAAAGCCTCTAGGGAAACCAGTAAATGTGGAATTAAACTTTCATTGACCCTGAAGGGAAGACTCATGAATACAAATTACCAGGTGGAGACGGGCAATGCCAAAGGAAGACAAGTATGATATACCTGGTGTTCTAGATCATGTCTGAAAATTCCAAGAAAACAAAAAGGACCTTTACCAATAACATGGATGACAAACAATCATCCACCATGAGGGAAATTAAGGCGTAACTAACCTAACAAGAGGGTAACTTGGACAACCAGTTAAATTGGTCAACCAAAGGTATAGGTGTGTACGTAAACTTAGTATAACAAATCCCTCCAGCATAGCTAGATGCCATTTCCAGAAAGACAAACTCCACCCATTAATCGGCAGCTATCTTTGAGTCTGGTCATCAGCCTACCTGGTATCCTTGGAGGGTAACTACAATATATTATTTTCTTGGTGATTTTTGTTTTCTTCAATTAATAGGCCAATAAACGTTGCTGTAATATTCCTCTCCCATCCTGCAAAATCAATGTGCATTCCAAAACCAAAAGAAATAATGCTAAAAAAAAAACAGAACATGCATACAAATGTAATAAGTTCCTGTTCCTGTATTTATACAAGAGGAAACCTTATTAACACAATTTAACAGAAGGTGATAATAACACTAAACAGAATGCAACAAAACAAGCACGGTGCAGCATAAACAATTACCATTTTTTTTCTCTTTATATTTTATTTTTTATTGAATTTTACAAATACAGAAAATATGCAGTAGGATCATGTCAATCGAAGTACCACACAAGGGAACAACATCCATGTAACGAGTCTTAAGCTGGCCGTACACTAGTAGATTTTTGAACAAAAGTTAGTACTTCTCATTAGCAGATTTGCTGACTTGGTGAATTTCAATTGAAAGTATTTCATAAACATTGGCTTTTAACATTCAAGTTTGGAGTGAATGGACTTTACCAAACTAAAATTGCATTCACTATTAGAAATTTGTTCATTCGAAAAAAATGTTATCCATCCTTTAACCGCTTCTCGACCGGCGCCCGACCATGTATGTCGGCAGAATGGCACGGGCAGGCAAAAGGGCGTACAGGTACGTCCCCTTTAAGATTGCCGCCCTGCCATTGCGTGCACGCCACCGGCGGCGCGCACATGCCGGTCGGGACCCCCGTCAGTCCAGTTGAGGGTCTCGCGGACTCGATCGCCACGGGGATACCCGCTATTGGCTCACAGGAAGGCTGAACAGGGAGATGCAGAAGTAAACAGCATCTCCCCGTTCTGCCTAGCAACTAGTGACACTGATCTCTGCTCCCTGTGATTGGATGTTCACTAAATCCCAGCCACGCCCCCCCACAGTTAGTAACACGCCCCTAGGAACACTTAACCCCTACACTGCCACCTAGTGGTTAACTCCTTCACTGCCAGTGTCATTTACACAGCAATCAGTGCATTTAAATAGCAGTGATTGCTGTATAAATGACAATGGTCCCAAAAATGTGTCAAAAATGTCCGATGTGTCTGCCATAATGTCGCAGTCACAATAAAAATCGCTGATCACTGCCATTACTAGTAAAAAAAATTAAAATGCTATAAAACTATCCCCTATTTTCTAAACGCTTTTTTTTTTTTTCATTAAATACTTTTAGCTTTCATTAAATACTTTTTTTCAACCTTTTTTTGGATCTCAGTGCTACTGATCTCCTGCAGCCTCTTCTTGTCTACATGAACTCACTCCAATTGACTGCACTTACCTGATTGTGACAGCAGTAGAAAATGCCCAGACAATGTGTGTCAGAACAGCAATTAGGAGACAGCTGTCCGTCCGGGACAGGAACTTCATGAACAATGACCTTCATGGCAGGATCTCCAAGTATTTTGTTAACAAATGTGATAAATAAAATACTCGCGTCTAGAATAGTAACTATGAAGTGATTGAATAGTTGAGTGCAGCAGCTGTTTTAAATCATAAACTAGTGATTGATGAGAATCTAAATTCCCGCAGACAAACAGTGCTTGTTAGTGATGAGTGATAACAAAATAACTCAAATGGCTAAGTGCAATCACAATAAACCCATACAGTATTGTAAATTCTAAATTGGTGACACAAATAAATATTATAAATTAGTGACACAAACATATGCAATAAAAAGTGCAAGTGCAGTGAAATAAAGGGAAATAAATTGATTCCTTATGTCCAAGAATTGTGCTTTCCGTTTAATTCACACACAATGCTAATTTGTAATGGGAAAAGGCTCCCGCAAACAGTTGAAAAGGTAAGGTGAAGAGCCATACTCACGAAATGTATATGACCCTCAATGCCAAATGACAAGAGAGGTCAAATAGGCTGGTGCCATCCTTTTTCCTTTCCTCCTTGGGGTGGCAAAGAACGAGGCTTCTTGCAAGCACTCTGGGCTGAACTCTTTCCCCTGGGGGGGGGGGGGGGGGGGTGGAGATGGCCATGAAGTTCGCCGGATCATTCAACTGATTTTAGATACTGGTTATGAAGCTATTCATCCCAGTCTTCAGTGGTAAATATAGCATTGTTATTGTTATGTACATGTAATTTGGTGCATGTTGAAAAATGTTTTTGGAAAATTGTAATATTGAATGCATTTGTTCTAGAGCAAACTATCCCCCAGAAGAAGACCATGACTAAATAGGTCGAAACACGTCAGGGGGCTTGACATGGCAATTATTGTAATGTAATGCTATGTATTTTATGTTTGTATTGCTGCATTCTGGTATATGTACTATGCCCCATGACCAGCGCTCATATTTTAATGTTCAACATGTAATTTAAATTAAATTTTCTTAAAGAGGAAGAAAAGCCTCTGAAAAAAAAAATACACACTGCAAGACAAAGGCATAATGAGCTAGTATGCATAGCATACTAGCTCATTATGAATTACTTACCTGAGATCGTAGCACCCGAATCGGCCCTCGTGGCTTCCTCCGACGCTGCCATCTATCCCAAAGTGACTTCCAGGTATCGCGGTGACTGGCTGTGGGCCGCGATGGTGTCACTCCCGCGCATGCACTCGGCATGTTCGCCGTTAGAAACAGCACGCTGAGTGCGCCTGTGCCCGATGTCTACGGCGCATGCGCCGTAGACATCGGTTCCGCTATTTCTGCAAATATCTCCTAAACCTTTTAGGTTTGGGAGATATTTCTTGCACCTACAGGTAAGCCTTAATCTGGGCTTACCTGTAGGTTAAAGTGGTTGTAATGGGTTTAAAACCACTTTAATAAAGAATTTTTACATATTGATCAACTGTGATACTTCACTGCTAAAAAAAATTACAAATAGGCGTGTACAGTCTCTATGACCAAAGGATCCGTGAATCAGCTCCAACCATAGTCTCCTTGTTGCGGTCCGTGTTCCGGGCATGAACCTCGTAGCAAATCAAAAAGAAAATGGTCTCCACATAGCGTGATAAAGTTTGGGCTCTTTATTTAAAACTTCCACAGCAGGAATAGGGATCAAACCCTTCCTGTATAAGCATACACAGTCATCAAAATACCATCACAGTGGCTAAAAAGACTCAGGTATGTTAACCTGTGTGCACCTAGAGCCCTGCAAACCGTACAGTGCGCCCTAACTCGACGCATTTCGTCATCACAAATTACATCATCAGAAGCTTCTTTTTGTTAACAAAAGCTGCAGTTTAGAAAAATTACTAATTCCTTTTGAAATTACAACAATCACAGACTCGCTGATCACAAAGCGCGCCGCGCGCGCCCTTCAGGGGGCGCGCAGGCAGCTCGTGGCCGGGACGACTTCAATAGACGTCGTCCCGGCACAATAGATCCGCGCTGTAGCCGCCATTTGGCTATAGCGCGGATCTCAGGTAGTTAATTTTGAACTATAGTAGTCTTGTAACCAGGCTAAGAGACATGGTTTATATAACGTGTAACCAGCCCAAGGGAAAGAAACTGCTGGAGGTGTTAGATCAACAAGCTTGCTTGCAGAACAAATTCTCTGAACAATGGAGTTTCTGGTATTCACACAACACCAACCAAGGAGAAAATGATCAATCAATGTATACAAGGACTTACAGGTTTCATAAATGTGTATTGTGAAGAGACATCATACGTTTGCCCAGGTGAAAGTCAACATTCTCTGATATTTTTCCACTGAATGAAGGACATCAAGTTTCTATATTCCAGTGTCTGTGTGTCCACGCTTGCCATTGTTTCAACGTTGGGAAAATAAACAAGAGATAAGACCTCCACTAAAATACATGAACTGATTACAAAAGTCTACTATCTCCATAGCTTAAATTATTCATATACCATAAATAAGTTTCATGGACTCTATATTCCAAGTCATAAGGTTAAAGTGTTACTAAACCCACAACAGTAAAATCAGTGTGTATATGCAGTAAAACATTCTTGTTATACTCACTGTGGAACCTAATGGGTTAATCCTCTGCATCGTGTAAAAGGGCTGTTTGATCCTGTCTTCTCCTCCCAGCTTCCACCGTCTCCAATCCATCTGCTGATAGTACTGAGCCTTGGGGGCACGCTGCACATACTTGATGTGTATTGCTGGAGAGTTTTTGTTTTTTCTTGGGAGGGTGCATGTGATCAGCACAGGGCCAATCAGCACTGCCCAGACAAAGGGCCAGGGGTCCTGCATCCTCATAGCACATTCAGAGTGGGAATGAAAACTCCTTCCACAAGCTGTAACCAGTGCTCAGCCCGAAACTGATGGAAGTCACAAGACTGCTATATACTGCTGATGAGAAAAGGTATTTAGCAGTTTATATTTACTAAAATAATTGCATTTCCATGTTCTGTGTACTGTGGGAGACCAGATGAAGTAAATGTAGGGTCCTGGGTTTAGTAACACTTTAAGACCTTATGACACTGCCATAATATAGTAAAAAGGGGGGGGGGGGGAAACACTGCGCTAAAAGAGGAGTATCACAATGATATAGTGGAAATAAAGCAGCCGACACTCATACAAAGTGAGCAAAATGTGACGAAAAAATAGTGTAGCGCTGAATGGTGGAGTATAAGTGTGTGAATACAATTACACATATAAAATAAGTGACAATGCACAATAAATAAATATAAAAATGAAGTAAAAAATGTGAATTTTAAAGTATAGAGTCCAAGATCAGGCTCAAATAAGATGTATTTTAGTCCAAAATATCTAAAGAAGTCCAAATGGGATGGTCCGTATAAATATGGGAAGTGAGTGGAACACTTTTCTTATGGAGTGGCCCAAGGAATTCCGCTGTGAAGTGGTAGGTATGGTACGAATAAACAGGTGCCTGGGGGTACATCAACGTTCACTGGTAAAATAGAAGTTGGGTACTCTTACCGGATAGGTTGGACACACATGTCATACGACAGTGGGGCAATAGGGCAGGATGCCCCTGTCGAAGACCCTGAGGTCGAAACTAGTCGGGCCAGCATACTCTGTACCCCACATTGCTTTTATACTACCATCCATTTTATTTTTGTGATCACTTTTTTAATTCTTGTGTCATATATTTATCATTATATCTGACCACCCCAATAAACCAACTGGTTTGTTTTGATCTGCACCATCCGGAGCCTCTTTTTTATCTTTTTATTCCATACTCACATCACGAGCCCCCCACTTTCGCTGCTTCCTTGGATACACCCCGGGTCGGAGCACCCACCTATTCGGAGTCTACAAGCGGTGACACCAGGATTCACCATTTGGAATTCGCCCCTTGGGATTCGGAGTCGGATAGAATAGGACCGAACAGGACCCATCCGACCACTCTCCTATAGGCCTGACCTGGCCTCATCAGGTTATCAAGCCCTATTGACCCACTGTCGTATGACATGTGTGTCCAACCTATCTGGTAAGAGTACCCAACTTCTATTTTACCAGTGAACGTTGATGTACCCACAGGCACCTGTTTATTCGTACCTTACCTACCGCTTCACAGCCGCATTCCTTGGGCCACTCCATAAGAAAATTGTTCCACTCATTTCCCATATTTATACGGACCATCCCATTTGGACTTCTTTAGATATTTTGGACTAAAATCCATCTTATTTGAGCCTGACCTTGGACTCTATACTTTAAAGTTCACATTTTTTACTTCATTTTATATTTATTTATTGTGCATTGTCACTTATTTTATATGTGTAATTGTATTCACACACTTATACTCCACCATTCACGCTACACTATTTTTTCGTCACTGCCGTAATATATATATACATATCTGTGCAAGAGATCCTATTCCTTATAAAAGACTGTTTATAAGCTAATGTATGATCAACTATTTTGCCAACCAAAATAACCTAATTATCATGGACATATTTATAAATAATGACTTTAAATAGTAAAACAATGTTTCAATTTATATATGTCAATTGGGTACAAAAATATTTGATCCTTACAAAATATCCCAGTGCCAGAAAAATAGCTTCCCTAATATTTTTAGTAATCACTATTGATAAAAATATATGTGTGTGTTATAATGTAGCCATAATCAAATAGTAGTTTAAATATGCATTTTTTTTATTTCTATTACCGTATATACTCAAGCATTAATGTGGGCAGCTATGCACATTTACTATACAGTTTGAAATGCATGCATGGAAACCTATTTATAAGGACTCTCGTCAAGCTGGCCGCCTGAGATCTCCAAAGATTTTTAGCATCCAATCAGACAGCTGTCTTCCCTGAGAAGACTGATGGAGTCCATAAGGGGGTAACTCCCCTAACAAACCCCTCTCCAGTTGGAACTATGGCACAGTGCTTGCTACAGGTTGGAGGAACACCTGCACATGCCTACATATGTACAGCTCTGCAGAAATTGGCAGCCCAATATAAATGCCTGTAATAAATAAACTTAGTACCCTCCTAGTTGGAGTATAGGATGCTAGGTAAATTTAGTCTGGCTCCTCTGTAGTGGAGCAGTTGCTGATTGTTTTAGCCTGCTCAATGTTTCACAGGCTGCCAGTTTGACTATTTCCTCCTGCATTCTAGAGGATTCCAGAATCACAGTGGGAGGAAAGGCAGGAGGGCAGTCTGAATATTTATGGGGACCCAGCCAATCCATGGGGAGGTGTGCCAAGTAGATGGCTGGAGAACCCATAAATAGTCTGAGGTCTGGGGCAGAGTTAGTGGGTCCTGGATCTAGTCCTGCAGGAGTAGTCCCTAGCCTAAGGGGGCTGTGCCCCTAAGGGCAGATCGCTGGAACACTGCCATATGCTCAACGAGGTCCCAGCTGTAGCATAGTCAGGGGGCCTACTTCAAAAGTTCTAATCTGGGTTTTCTCACGAGCTCGCTGAGGAGTACCCAGTGGAGATTGGAGGAGCATGTCCAGCTGTCCTGTGGTATTGTGAATTTTGTTTCTCCCTCACTGAAAAGTGCCCAGTGGATATTGGAGGGAGGCAACCAATGATCCTGAGTACTGACCTAAATTCTGAGCCATAGTGAGTGTACGCTGGTTCTCTTCTCAGAGGGTTCTAGTAAGTGTTTAGGCTTATTCCAGGTTCCTTTGAGATCTAAAATTACAGCTACTTCTTCTGCCCCGATACACAAAGACTGCTAAGTAGTTGGAAAAGTGTACTCTGGTTATTGGGTGTCCTTGGGGTATGCCATGCTTCCTTTCACTCCATACAAGTTCTCTACAACCAATAGAAAAGGATAAAAGATACTGTGTGCCTGGCTGCCTCTGTGCTAAAATCAGGGAAGGAACCAGCTGAGTTACAGCGACTCCTTTTTGAGGAAGCGCTACATAAATAGAACATATGGTGTACTTCAAATTCATAGTTGAATGCTACAAGAATTTCAGCATTTGCTGTGAAATTATATTGCCATTTTTAATAGTTTTCCCTAAAAGAAATACATCGAAATTGGATTTGGGGAAGAAGAGTTTGCAGATCAAATTTCGATAGCAAATACGTTCTCGTAAATCACTCGAACAAAAAAAAGGGCAAAAAAAGGGCAAACGTTTGGAGAAAAAGCAATGCAAAAAAAAATTGGAAAATATAAATTAATTTAACCTTTTAAAAAATCAGTTCCTTAGAAAACGGAGCTTCACTGGAGGAACACAGATAAAGGAAAGACTGTAACAGTTGGCTGTGACCATTATAAGCTTTTTTTCTTCTTTGATTGGCACTCTTCTTTCTATAAAAACATCACTGTACCAACTCCATTACTGGAGGAAGTCTGAGGGAGCAATGCATGTAATCTTATTAGTAGAAATTCTGGGACAAAGTTGCTGACACAGTGACAGTGGTAAGGAAAAGGTTCTCTATAGCAAAGGAGAACAGACACGATTGGCTGATGTCCAGCTATCTGTTCCCTGCAGTCTGCTCTGCGCCACGGCTTATTCTTTGTGTCAGCTTTGTAGCCGAACACAAAATAAATTGACATTATCAATGCTTTGAAGCGGTGGGAAAGTTCCTTTTCCTGAAAAATATGGACCAATAATGCGTTTCGGGTAAAAAATATATACTGGCTACTGGCTCAGGAATATAGAAGAAACTTTTTGAACCAAAATCAGTGTCATTATTGAGTCCTCAGTTTGGCTCAGTTCACACCTATGCCAAAGCGATTGTACGTGTGTGTCGTATTTAGGGCAGACTATTAATTTCAATGGGCTGCCCTATGTGTGAAAATCACGCACCAAAGATGTGCAAGCGCTCTTTTTTATTTTTAGAAGAAGAATCGTGCTGCACCGAAACGCGTAGTACTTTGTTACCATGTGTTTTTGCTCCTGATTTTGCGTGTGCATTAGCAAGGTGTATAAGGGTTCTATTAATGCCGCGTACACACGAAGGGACAATCCCGCAGGATTATCCTCTGGACTGAAGTCCAGCGGATAATCCCCTTGTGTGTGGGCGCCGGCGGACTTTTTGGCGCCAAAGTCCGGCGGACTTTTTGGCGCCAAAGTTTGAAGTTTTGTTTTCAAATTATCCGCTGGACTTGGCAGTCCAGCGGACAATCCCGCCGTTAGTGGGCAAGTCCGCGGGACTTTTGAAATGAACGGACTTGCCGCTCATCGGCAAGTCCGTTCATTTAGCACGTGACTTCAGGTTACGTAGCTAGCGTAGGCAGTTACTGCCGCCGCGCTAGCTCCGTGACCTGGCATGGATTTAAAGGGACTCCCCACGCCGAAAAAACGGCGTGGGGGTTCCCCCCAAATCCATGTCAGACCCTCATCCGAGCACGCAGCCTGGCAGGCCAGGAGAGGGGTGGGGACGAACGAGCGCCCCCCCCCCCCCCCTCCTGAGCCGTACCAGGCCGCGTGCCCTCAACATGGGGGGTGCCCTGGGGAAAGGGGGGCCGTGCGGCCCCCCCACCCCAAAGCACCTTGTCCCCATGTTGATGAGGACAAGGGCCTCTTCCCGACAACCCTGGCCGTTGGTTGTCGGGTCTGCGGGCGGGGGCTTATCGGAATCTGGGAGCCCCTTTAATAAGGGGGCCCCCAGATACCGGCCCCCCACCCTATGTGAATGAGTATGGGGTACGATGTACCCCTACCCATTCACCTAAGGTGTAAAATGTAAAGTACAAAAACACACACACTTTTGAAAAAATATTTTATTGCACTGCTCCGGGGGTCTTCTTCCATCTTGGGGGTCTTCTCGCCGGACTCCCCCGCTCTCTTCTGCTCTTTTACCTAGCTCTTTCACGAGGGGGGGAGTCCGGCTACCTTCTTCGTCGTCGCCGCCGTCTGGGGGTCTCGATCCGCCTTCGGGGGTCTTCTTCCGTCTTGGGGGTCTTCTCGCCGGACTCCCCCGCCATTTACCAAGCTCTTTTACCGAGCGGGGGAAGTCCGGCTACCTTCTTCGTCGTCGCCGCCGTCGTCTGGGGGGTCTCGATCCGCCTTCGGGGGTCTTCCGGGGGTCTCTTCTGTTCTTGCGGCGGTCGTCGTCTTCCGCGCCGCCGGCGCCTTGTCCTTCTTCTTGTTCTTGTTCTTGTTCTTGTTCTTCTTCTTCTTCCGATGTTGACCCGACGCTCTCTCTGCCCGGAATGCCTGTGCCGCTCTGCGCTGAGACTTATATAGGGGAATGGGGACAGGGTCACATGCACATGTCACATGGTGACCCCGCCCCCTTGTGTTGTCACAGTCCCGGAGGATGCTGGGACTGTGACATCGCAAGGGGGCGGGGTCACCATGTGACATGAACATGTGACCCTGTCCCCCATGTCCCTATATAAGTCCGAGCGCAGACCGGCACAGGCATTCCGGGCAGAGAGAGCGTCGGGTCAACATCAGAAGAAGAAGAAGAACAAGAACAAGAACAAGAAGAAGGACAAGGCGCCGGCGGCGCGGAAGACGACGACCGCTGCAAGAACAGAAGAGACCCCCGGAAGACCCCCGAAGGCGGATCGAGACCCCCCAGACGACGGCGGCGACGACGAAGAAGGTAGCCGGACTTCCCCCGCTCGGTAAAAGAGCTTGGTAAATGGCGGGGGAGTCCGGCGAGAAGACCCCCAAGACAGAAGAAGACCCCCGAAGGCGGATCGAGACCCCCAGACGGCGGCGACGACGAAGAAGGTAGCCGGACTCCCCCCCTCGTGAAAGAGCTAGGTAAAAGAGCAGAAGAGAGCGGGGGAGTCCGGCGAGAAGACCCCCAAGACGGAAGAAGACCCCCGGAGCAGTGTAATAAAATATTTTTTCAAAAGTGTGTGTGTTTTTGTACTTTACATTTTACACCTTAGGTGAATGGGTAGGGGTACATCGTACCCCATACTCATTCACATAGGGTGGGGGGCCGGTATCTGGGGGCCCCCTTATTAAAGGGGCTCCCAGATTCCGATAAGCCCCCGCCCGCAGACCCCCGACAACCAACGGCCAGGGTTGTCGGGAAGAGGCCCTTGTCCTCATCAACATGGGGACAAGGTGCTTTGGGGTGGGGGGGCCGCACGGCCCCCCTTTCCCCAGGGCACCCCCCATGTTGAGGGCACGCGGCCTGGTACGGCTCAGGAGGGGGGGGGGGGCGCTCGTTCGTCCCCACCCCTTTCCTGGCCTGCCAGGCTGCGTGCTCGGATGAGGGTCTGACATGGATTTGGGGGGAACCCCCACGCCGTTTTTTCGGCGTGGGGATTCCCTTTAAATCCATGCCAGCTTGCGGAGCTAGCGTGGCGGCATTTACTGCCTACGCTAGCTACGTAACCTGAAGTTACGTTCGAAATGAACGGACTGCTCCGTGTGTGGGCAAGTCCGTTCATTTTCAAAAGTCCCGCGGACTTTTGGCCGGCGGATTATCCGCTGGAGAAGTCCGTGCGTGTGTGGGCAAGTCCACACGCTCGGAAAGTCCAGCGGACCCCGCTGGAAAGTCCCGCGGGATTGTCCGCTGGACTAGGTCCGCCGGCAAAAGTCCGCACGTGTGTACGCGGCATAAGAATTATTGGCACTGCTGTGCACCTGCAAAAGGAATATGCTTTTCTTGCATTACAGGAATGCATGCAAATGTGTGCATGTTCCTGCATCTCACAAATGTGAACCAAGCCAAGAATATGTAAATTTTGTATTTCACATTCCTGATATGTGCCTGCTGTACCATTTACTTGTATGAAGATGTATCCTGTTCTCTTTGTATTGCTTATTTTCTGTGCAATACCTGGTGTTCCTGCCAGTCCCTCTGCCTTCTTATTAAAAACTGACCACACTAGGCATAACAGCACATCATGGTCAGTTTTCTGGCTGTGCTGGAAGCTAATCCAATGATCAGGCTTGTGCTGACACACCCCCCCACTACCCCCACATAGACATTCACTGGGAATATTAGTGTGCTGCTGTTCCTCCTCGCTCAGCAAGCTCCTTATGCCTAATGAACAGAGGATATGTGATCAATAAAAAGGGGAAAAAAAGGTATTTATCATGTTATTTTATATCTACACACAAATGTTTTGCCTTTCATATCTATATTTATAAATGTTTTTATTACAAGGTGAGAGATCCTATTTTGATTACACTTTCAGAAGAGAGAGATCAATGGGAAAGGGAATAATGTTCAGGAAGATCGAAGGACCAAGGTGAAGAGGGAGATCGGCTACTAGATGGTTGGAAACTGTGACGGGAGTCTCTTTTGGGCGCAGGATGACCAAGAAAATAATGAACCCTGTATCTGCCATATTAGAAATAGTGGCTGATTCATAATGCTGGGACAAATACTGTTAGGAGATGCTGATGTCAATTCCAGCCACCTTTCTGTCTGTGTCTGCTATAATGTAAATTAGTCTAGTATGACTTGTCACAGCTTCTAAGAATCTTTCAGCCAGTGTGCTAATTAACCCTGCAATTGTATGAAGAAGTTCTGTGTTTGAGATGTATGATAATGTGTATTGTATAGTCGGTGAGCTAGGAGACGTGAAGTCTGTCCTAAAGGTCATGTCTCTGAGTCACCTAGGCTGTCTAAAGGATTAGATAATTAGCTCATGTTAATTTGGTTTCTGGTGAGAGGTTGTATTTTCATCCTGCTGTATATATTTGTGTGAGATCTCAAAATAAAGATTCTTTCCTGTTTGACCCTTAAGAGCCTTGTTTCGTACTTGGGGGAGATTTATTCGCATGGGTTTCTTGTTCGGCTGATTGGTGTGTTCAGTAGCTGCCTTTGTGTTCGGAAATGGAAGGTCTTAAATGGCTTTAACCCGTTTCATACTCGGGGTGTCGTTACAGCTGTAAGGATGACACTGGAAGATCTTGCAAGACCAGCACAAAATTGACTTCTCTTTAGATTTCTCATTCATCAAGTTGCTAGGACTCGAACCTGAGATGGCACTTAAAAAGGTAGAAATAAAGGCAAACTTTTTTTTCTTTTTGGATAGAGGATTATAACTGCTGTCATCCTGTTTTTTTTATGCTTCCTGTCCCATAACCGAAACATTACGTCTAGGTTCACATCTATGCATTTGCGGTTGATGCATTTTTCAGGCGCGTTTTGCGGTGCGTTTTGTGTTTTTTTTAACACAAAGTTGCATTTTGTGTTTTTAAAATCGCATTTTTTATGTGTTTTTGCATGCAGTTTTCATGCATTTTGTGTTTTTTTTTCCTTTAAAAACACTTTATATAACTGGTTGCTAAGGAGCCAGCTGCCGCGTCCTTAACAACCGATGAGTCATCAGCTGTCAGCAGGGTTTAAAAAAATGTGTTTAAAAAATGTGGGGTTCCACCCAAGATCCATACCAGGCCCTTGGGTCTGGTATGGATTTGGAGGGGAACCCCGCGCCAAAGTAAAAAAAAATGGTGTACCCCCCCCCCCCAAAATCCATACCAGACCCAGCAGGTCAGGAGAGGGGACCAGCGAGCGCCCCCTCCTGAACTATACTAGGCTGCATGCCCTCAACATGCCCCCTACCCCAAAGCACCTTGTCCCTATGTTGATGAGGACAAGGGCCTCTTCCTCACAACCCTGGGCTGTGGGGGTCTGTAGGCTGGGGGCTTATCAGAATCTGGAAGCACCCTTTAACAAGGGGGTCCCCAGATCCTGCCCCCCCCATGGGAATGAATATGGGGAAGTGTCCTGCACCCCCCCCCCCCCCCCCCCTCCATGTGAAGCGTCACTTAGAAAAAAAACACAAACGCAGTCTTTCACAATTCCTTTATTAAAAATCCAAAACGAATGTCCCCGAATGTAGAGAGCTGTCAGATGGAGTAGCAGGCAGTCAGCGGTTAGAATATTACAATGTACCCCATACTCATTCACATAGGGGGGGGGCAGGATCTGGATCTTCCAGATTCAGATAAGCCCCCTGCCCAAAGACCCCCAAAACCACAGCCCAGGGTTGTGGGGAAGAGGCCCTTATCTCCATCAACATGGGAACAAGGAGTTTTGGGGTTGGGGGGGGAAGCACCATTGGCTGAAAAACGCATAGGTGTGGACATTTAGGAAACCATGTTAAATGGTCTGTAGTACATTTCTGCAAAATGCAAAACGCTAAAAAAAGCACATAGGTATGAATGTAGGGTTAACGAGAGGAAATCCCTTCAAAGTGTAGGAATCCCTGGTTGTCACCAGTGGAATATTTTCTCTCTACTACTGTTTTGGTGACAAACCCCCCCCCCCCCCCACAAATTAAAAAAAAAAAAAAATTCCCCTCCTTGCACAATTTCCCTTTCCCCTCTACCATATCACCTCTTCTAGCACAAACCCCCCCAAAATCCCCCCTCCTAACACAAATTCTCTTCCCCCATCCCCACTCCCAACAAAAATCCCCCTAAAACACCACTCCTAGCACATCCACCCTAAAATTCCCCTCCTAGAACAATTCTTACGCCCTGATGTCCCCTAAATTCCCCCTCCCAACACAAATCGCTTCCCCCCAATCTCCTCGTGGTGCCCCAGCTCTCATGATATCACCACAGTGCCCAGGGCAGCTTCCCTTCCTGCCCACCCCTTGTCCTGGCCATACAGCACAGGGATGAGCTCATCTCTCTCTGCTCTCTCCTCCTATCAGCATGCTTCTTGTCCGCACATAAACCGACTGACTCAGGGTTCTTCTTCCACTTACACTCCAGGAACTGAGGCTTATATCTGGTCCAATTCTGATACTTTCATTGCTTGCATTTAAAAAAGACATTTATTGATGTATTTATGAACATTCAGCTGCATTAATTGGTGTTATATTAAATCTCCCTGGATTTCAGCTTCAGTTTTTTTTTTTTATGAAAGATCATGTCAGGGTCATTTTAACAAGAGCCTCTAATGATGCATTCAAACACCTGCACTGAGGTCCAACTGCAATTTTATCCTTCCGGTAACTTCTAAGTGATACAGCAATATAGTGTCCTTTAGAGGATTCTCTATGAAGAATTGTATGAAAAATTCAGAGGAGCCGGTGACAGAGATGATTAACCCTTTTGCCGCCAGAGGCGATTTTGCAGGTTTTTTGCACACACTTAACAAAATAATTTTGGGTCTGAAGATTAGCTGAAATTCCCCAAACACATTATATACAGTGCTTTGAAAAAGTATTCACACCTCTTGAAATTTTCCACATTTTGTCATGTTACAACCAAATACATAAATGTATTTTATTGGGATTTTATGTGATGGACCAACACAAAGTGGCGCATAATTGTGCAGTGGAAGGAAAATGATAAATGATTTTCCAAATACAAATAAATCTGTGAAAAGTATGGTGTGTATTTATATTCAGCCCCCCTGAGTGACTACTTTGTAGAACCCCCTTTCACTGCAATTACAGCTGCAAGTCTTTTTGGGGATGTCTCTACCAGCTTTGCACATCTAGAGAGGGATATTTTTGCCCATTCTTCTTTGTAAAATATCTCAATCTCTGTCATATTGGGTGGAGAGCGTCTGTGAACAGCAATTTTCAAGTCTTGCCACAGATTCTCAATTGGATTTAGTTCTGGACTTTGACTGGGCCATTCTAACACATGAATATGCTTTGATCTAAACCAGGGGTGCCCAACCAGTGGCCCGGGGGCCACATGTGGCCCGCGGAGCCCTCTGCTGTGGCCCGTGACCTCCTGCTCTGGGATAGAATAGAAAGAATACTGTTATTAAAGGTCAGTTTATTACTAAAATCACAGTGTATATATGGGCATATCTTTTCTGCAGTGGTTACTGGGCTGCTTTCAAACTGATCCGCAGGGGCAGAGCAGTTTACCTGCACTGAGCTATAGACTTCTATTATTACCTGCGAGTTTGGTGAGCTTTCTGAAAGTGCACCAAACCTGCAGAATATAATAGAAGTCTATTGCAAACTGCAGGAAAACCAAAGGTACACTGCGCTGCACGCGTGGTGCGGGTAAACTACAGCGCATCAGTATGAAAGCAGCCTTGGACCCCTTTCACAAGGTCAGTCCGACAGTCCGACCAATTGGATCCTCCATTCACCTCTAAGTAGTGGCAGACATAAACCGACTTGTGTTCTACCTCCAATACCATCCACTAAAAAGTATCGTGGGCTGCATCCGTGTCCGCTCTGCAAATGCAGAGCGGACACAGACATGCCATCCACCCGCTCCGCTCATTGTGGCCCGTGACCGGTTACCAAGTCGCTTAAGTGGCCCTCGCTCTTCAAAAGGTTGGGCACCCCTGATCTAAACCATTCCATTGTAGCTCTGGCTGTATGTTTCGGGTCGTTGTCCTGCTGGATGGTGAACCTCCGCCCCAGTCTCAAGTCTTTTGCAGACTCTAACAGGTTTTCTTCTAATGCCGCGTACACACGACCGGACATTTCAACGGACTAGGTCTGACGGACTTTCGGCTGAGTTCCGAATGACTTTCCGAATGAACGGATTTGCCCACGCACAATCACACCAAAGTCCGACGGATTCGAATGTGATGACATACGACTGGACTAGAATAAAAAAGTTCATAACCAGTAGCCAATAGCTGCACTAGCGTAATTTTTTGTCTGTCGGACTAGCATACATACGAACGGATTTCTCGATAGGAACTGGGTCCGGCGGAGTTCTGGCGGAAAAATTTGAAATATGTTTCTAAAGTCCGTCAGATTTTTGGACAGCAAAGGTCTGATGGAGCCCACACACAATCGAATTGTCCGACGGATTTGTTCCGTCTGACCTTTGCTGTCTAAAAGTCTGGTCGTGTGTACGCGACATAAGATTGCCCTGTATTTGGCTCCATCCATCTTCCCATCAACTCTGACCAGCTTCCCTGTCCCTGCTGAAGAAAAGCATCCCCACAACATGATGCTACCACCGCCATGTTTCACGGTGGGGATGGTGTGTTCAGGGTGATGTGCAGTGTTAGTTTTCCTCCACACATAACGTTTTGCTTTTAGGCCAAAAAGTTCACTTTTGGTCTCATCTGACCAGAGCACCTTCTTCCACATGTTTGCTGTGTCCCCCACATGGCTTCTCGCAAACTGCAAATGGAACTTCTCATGGCTTTCTTTCACCAATGGCTTTCTTCTTTCTACTCTTCCATAAAGGCCAGATTTGTGGAGAACACGACTAATAGTTGTCCTGTGGACAGATTCTCCCACCTGGGCTGTGGATCTCTGCAGCTCCTCCAGGGTTACCATGGACCTCTTGGCTGCTTCTCTGATTAATGCTCTCTGTGCTCGGCCTGTCAGTTTAGGTGGACGGCCATGTCTTGGTAGGTTTGCAGTTGTGCCATACTCTTTCCATTTTCGGATGATGGATTGAACAGAGCTCCGTGAGATGTTCAAAGCTTGGGAGATTTCTTTATAACCTAACCCTGCTTTTAACTTCTCCACAACTTTATCCCTGATCTGTCTGGTGTGTTCCTTGGTCTTCATGATGCTGTTTGTTCATAAGGTTCTCTAACAAACCTCTGAGGGCTTCACAGACCAGCTGTATTTATACTGAGATTAAATTACACACATGTGGACTCTATTTACTAATTGGGTGACTTCTGAAGGTAATTAGTTCCACTAGATTTTAGTTAGGGGTATCAGAGTAAAGGGGGCTGAATACAAACGCACGTCACACCTTTCACTTTCACATATTTATTTGTAAAAAATTTGAAAACCATTTATCATTTTCTTTCCACTTTACAATTATGTGCCACTTTGTGTTGGTCTATTACATAAAATCCCAATAAAATACATTTACGTTTTTCGTTTTTCACTCCCTAGGACACACTTAACCCCTTGATCACCCCCAGCGTTTATTAACCCCTTCCCTGCCAGTATCATTTACACAGTAATCAGTGCCTTTCATATTTCCATGGACAGCCTCGATTCATATTTGTGATTCTATACATGGGCAGGGCAGCCTCGACCTGTGCTTCCCAGGCACTAAGGCAGGGGTGCCCAACCAGTGGCCCAGGGGGGGCACATGTGGCCCTCTGAGCCCTTTGATGTGGCCCGCGACCTCCTGCTCTGGGATGGTGGGTTGGCAAGCCCAGATTGCAGGTTGCCTACCCGCCATGCCAGAGAATCAGTGTTGTGAATGAAGCCAGCGGTAGAGAAAGCAAGCAGCTGTGGAACAGAGCTGCATAAGCCAATGTTTCCTGTATAGCAGCGGCTCCTGTCATAGGTGGAGTGATACCAAATGCACTCTGCCTGGGACAGCAAGTTTATTACTAAAATCACAGTGTTTGTAGGAACATATCTGTTCTGCAGTGGTTACTGGGCTGCTTTCAAGCTTATCCGCAGGTGTAGTGCAGAGCACCTGCGGCTTACCTGCACTGAGCCATAGACTTCTGGTTTTACCTGTGGGGTTTGGTGCACTTTCAGAAAGTGCACCACACCTGCAGGATATAATAGAATTCTTTGGCAAAGTACAGCTAACCTGCAGGAAAGCCACAGGTGCACTGCGCTGCACCCACGGTGTGGGTAGATCACAGACCATCAGTGTAAAAGCAGCCTTAAGCCCCTTTAACCTGATCGCTCTGACCCAATCGAACCCTCCATTCACCTCCTCTGGAGCGGCCTATCTCCAATCGGATCTGCTAAAAAAACAGAAGTGGATCCGTCCCCTTCCATTTGATCAGATCCGAGGGCTCATAGAGAAGAGTGGGCTGTGTCTGTGTCCACTTTGCATAGGCAGAGTGGATGTGGAGCTGTCATCTGCCTACTCTGCGCATTGTGGGCTGCAACTGGTTACGAAGTCGCTTAAGTGGCCCTCACTCTTCAAAAGGTTGGTCAAGCCACTTTAGGACTATTTCCTTTTTGCCATAATATAGGAGATAGGAGGAGTGTATATATATTTATATACATACACACACGTGTGTTTGAGCTTTGGGGTGCACATCAGTGGTGGTGCGTGCATAGAGGGTGCAGGAGCGCCGCCCCCTCTCTCCTGCACCGCTCTATCACCAATAGATAGATTCATGCATTGCATGAATCTATCTATTGTCACCGCTGCCGCCCCCTATTCAGGTGTCCGGCCCCTTGTCGGACGCCGGGCATCTGAATTACAGCGGGGGGGGGGGGGGTGTTTTTGGAAGCTCTAATAGGGGACCTGATTAGAGCTGTGGGCTCTAATAGGCTTCCATAAGTGTAAACAGCGGGCGTAATGCTGTGCATTCGCTGTTTACACAGTATTGTTTTAGAGAAGCGAATACATCGCTTCCCTAACACAGACCCGCCTCTCAGCCAATCAGGTTGCCGGGTCTGTGTTACCGGTCACCTGATTGGCTGAAGTCACAGGCGCTGTGATTGGACACCTAGGCGCCCAATCATTGCAGAAGACAGGAGGAGCGCGGGAGAAGATGTCGGGTCGATGAGGAGACACTGCACACCGAGACAAGGTAAGTGCCGGTAGATGGCGGGCAGAGGGCACATTGGCAGAATTTAATGGGCACAGTGAGAGCACTTGGGGCACGGTAGCAGCGTTAGATGGGCACAGTGGCAGCACTTGGGGCACAGTGGCAGCGTTAGATGGGCACAGTGGCAGCACTTGGGGCACAGTGGCAGTGTTTGGAGCACAGTGGCAGCATTTAATGGGCACAGTGGCAGCATTTGAGGCACAATGGCAGCGTTAGATGGGCACAGTGGCAGCACTTGGGGCACGGTGGCAGTGTTTGGAGCACAGTGGCAGCATTTAATGGGCACAGTGGCAGCATTTGAGGCACAATGGCAGCGTTAGATGGGTACAATGGCAGCATTTGGGGCACAGTGGCAGTGTTTGGAGCACAGTGGAAGCATTTAATGGGCACAGTGGCAGCATTTGAGGCACAATGGCAGCACTTGGGGCACAGTGGCAGCGTTTAATGGGCACAGTGGCAGAGTTTAATGGGCACAGTGGCAGCATTTAATGGGCACAGTGGCAGCGTTTAATGAGCACAGTGGCAGCATTTAATGGGCACAGTGGCAGCGTTTGGGGCACAGTGGCAGCGTTTGATGGCACAGTGAGGCTGTTTGTTTGCGCCCCCCAAAAATGTTGAGCACCAGCCGCCACTGGTGCACATCCTAATGCAATAGGCTGTGCACACTTATGATTGTAATGTATAAAGAACAGCCTCATTGAGGCTTGTGATATGGATATCTTTATAACTAATGAATGTTTTAAACAGATAACAATAAAATCAATGTGATCTTTTACAAGTTTTTGATGTTGCCGTGCTTTGTATTGGCGCCCTATAAGTCCCATTATTTTTCTTGTACTGTTTGTGATCTTATCGGGACGTTGGTGCCTAATTGATCAGTTCCAGCACTATTCATAGTATCTTTGAGTTTTTTTGTGATTGATATTTATTTTAATATAGATATTTGGTAAGCACTTCCTTATTTTTAAGCATTTTATATGTTAGGTGATTCAGCTCATCAACCTACACCAATAACTGAAATATCAATTTTTGGGTGAACTGACCCTTTAAAGAAAATTATGGGGGAATAAAAGGCAATGGAACATTTGTCAGGCAGTGAAGTGAAAATCTATGCATTTATGCCTAATGAAGATGAACAGGATCAGTGGTCTTTCCTGGCCCCTAGTGGGCACATGCCACATCACATCACCAGTGTGGCAGCCTGGCACACAGCGAGAGAAAGACGGATGGGGAAACCCTGCCTAGGCTCCATCCAGAGTGCATTGCTCACCTTCTCTTTGGCTTGCATGGATAATAATGGGGGCTGCATGCTGTGTTAACAGAGAGCATCAGTGGAGGATTACTGCTGGATGGGGAGGAGAAGAGGGGCCGGATTAATCCATTTAAATCTACCATCCATGGTGAATAGAAGGCTATTTGCGGTTGTCCTTTGCAGAGGATGCTGTCACAGTTGTAGGAAAGCAGATGAGATCACAGCTCACAAAGAGTAGCAAAGAGTGCTGCTTTTTTTTTTTTTTTTTTTTTATTATTCTCTCTGCTCCCCCAAGTCTGCATTACATCGGGAGCGCGCAGATGTTCAGGAGCGTGCATCAGGCACATAGCAAAGATGGAGTCCCAGCAGCTGCAGGGAAGGCTAGAGCCAGCCAAGTCTCCGCTGTTTTAAGAGACCTCCTTACACTGCAAATGGCCCGGGTCCATGGCATTGCCTACTAGGCTTATTTCCAGCTGGGGGCATCTGATGGCTTGCATCTCCTTTGGCTCAAGAGGCAAATGTTGCTCCCAAGGACTCTGAACGTTGGCATCCTCCTCTCTGCATCCACAAACTAGCATCGGAATTCCCCCTATTGCTCTGGGCTTTGCCCTTACCCACCAACTGCATGCCCAATACAAGGGTGCATGGACAGCCAGGCAGCCAGCGTTCCTAGGGATTGTGGTGGCATCTAAAGGGGGGTTTGATTGTTTTATTTGTCTACTACACTGTGCAGGAGGGCATCTGATCAGCTAGCCAAGATGCTGCCATCTCAAGAAGCCTCCAAGCTTTACCATGACAATTACATGAGAAACTCAAGAGCCATAGGCGTGCTTTGGGCCATCTTCACCATCTGCTTTGCCATCATCAACGTGGTGGTCTTTATACAACCCTACTGGATAGGGGACAGCGTCAATACACCCAAGCCCGGTTACTTTGGGCTCTTCCACTACTGTGTGGGCAATGGAGGGGGGAACAGGGAGTTTACCTGCCGGGGGTCCTTCACCGATTTCAGCACCATCCCCTCTGGAGCCTTCAAAGCAGCCGCCTTCTTCGTGCTGCTGTCCATGGTGCTGATCCTGGGCTGCATTACCTGTTTCGCCCTGTTCTTCTTCTGCAACACGGCCACTGTGTACAAGATCTGCGCCTGGATGCAGCTGTGTGCAGGTAAATGGGGGGAAGGGTTGGGGGGTGGTAAAATTGTAGACATTAGGCGACCAGACATGACATCTGGCCATAAGGAGCAAGGGTCTTTTCTGGAATGCAGCCACTTGCTCCAGAAGGTTTCCAGACACCTACTATGCTTATTTTGTCAGTCAAAACCTTATTGCTTTATCTTGTCTTGCCTGAGAGTTTTTGAGTGTTTAAGATGTCTCCAGAATTTCAGTGAAAATCGAGAAATGTTAGTAAATTTTGCAATTTGGGGAAAAAGCATTGGTGGCAATGGAGAAAATAAAATAAACCTGGTTTTGGTGGGTTTTAAGACTAGGTAGAGGGTGACCAGACATGAAATCTCTTGTCTGCCAGGAGGAAGGGTCTTCTCTAGAATGTAGTCACTGGCTCCCAAAGGATTCCAAGCACCTACTATGCTTATTCTGGCAGTCAAAGTGTGTGTGCCATTGGTGGCAATGGAGAAGGCAACACGAAGGTGGTTTTGGTGGGTTTTAAGACTAGGTAGAGGGTGACCAGACACCCATTGGTCTGGCAGGAGGAAGGGTCTTCTCTAGAATGTAGTCACTGGCTCCCAAATGATTATAAGCACCTACTATGCTTATTCTGGCAGTCAAAGTGTGTGTGCCATTGGTGGCAATGGAGAAAGCAAAATGAAGGTGGTTTTGGTGGGTTTTAAGACTAGGTAGAGGGTGACCAGACACCCATTGGTCTGGCAGGAGGAAGGGTCTTCTCTAGAATGTAGTTACTGGCTCCCAAAGGATTCCAAGCACCTACTATGCTTATTCTGGCAGTGAAAGTGTGTGTGCCATTGATGGCAATGGATAAAGCAAAATGAAGGTGGTTTTGGTGGGTTTTAAGACTAGGTAGAGGGTGACCAGACACCCTCTGGTCTGGCAGGAGGAAGGGTCTTCTCTAGAATGTACTTACTGGCTCCCAAAGGTTTCCAAGCACCTACTATGCTTATTCTGGCAGTCAAAGTGTGTGTGCCATTGGTGGCAATGGATAAAGCAAAATGAAGGTGGTTTTGGTGGGTTTAAAGACTAGGTAGAGGGTGACCAGACACCCTCTGGTCTGGCAGGGGGAAGGGTCTTCTCTAGAATGTAGTTACTGGCTCCCAAAGGTTTCCAAGCACCTACTATGCTTATTCTGGCAGTCAAAGTGTGTGTGCCATTGGTGGCAATGGATAAAGCAAAATGAAGGTGGTTTTGGTGGGTTTAAAGACTAGGTAGAGGGTGACCAGACACCCTCTGGTCTGGCAGGAGGAAGGGTATTCTCTAGAATGTAGTTACTGGCTCCCAAAGGTTTCCAAGCACCTACTATGCTTATTCTGGCAGTCAAAACCTTATTGCTATATCTTACCTGTTAGGTATGAGCAACATTTTTTATGTCTCCAAAATCTCAGTGAAAATCATGAAATGCTAGTGAAATTTCACCATTTTGGTGAAATTTTGCCTTTTTTGGGGAACAGCATTGGCGGCAATAGGGAAGGCGAAATGAAGGTGGTTTTGGTGGGTTTTAAGAGTAGGTAGAGGGTGAGCAGACATGAAATCTCTTGGCTGCCAGAAGGAAAGAATGTAATCACTGGCTCATAAAGATTTCCAAGCACCTACTATGCTTATTCTGGCATGCAAAACCTTATTGCTATATGATGCATATTAGGCATGAGCAAAATTGAGAGTTTTCAAGTCGCCAAAATTTCAGCAGAAATCAAAAGAGTTCAGTGAAGTTTCGCCATTTTTGGAAAAAGCATTGGCGGCAATGGAGAAGGCGAAATGATGGTGGTTTTGGTGGGTTTTAAGAATAGGTAGAGGGTGGACAAACATGAAATCTCTTGTCTGCCACAAGGAACGGTCTTCTCTAGAATGCAGTCACTGGCTCCCAAAGTATTCCAAGCACCTATTGTGCTTATTCTGGAAGTCAAAACCTATTGCTAGATCATGCCTGTTAGGGATGAGCGAAATTGAGAGTTTTCATGTCTCCAAAATTTCAGCAAAATTCTAATGATTTTGATGAAATTTTGGTGAAATTTTGCCATTTTGTGAAAAAGCATTAGTGGCATGGGAGTAAATGAAACTAAGGTGGTTTTGGTGGGTTTTAAAGGTAGAGGGCGACCAAGCACAAAATCTCTTGCCAAGAGAAAGGGTCTCTCCTAGAATGTATTCACTGGCTCCCAAAGGTTTCCAAGCACCTACTATGCTTTTTCTGTCAGTCAAAACCTTATTTCTATATCTTGCCTGTTAGGAATGAGCGAAATCGAGAGTTTCCATGTCCCTAAATATCCTGCGAAAATTTAGAGATTTTGGTGAAATTTTGCCATTTCGGGAAAAAGCGTTGGCAGCAATGGAGGAGGCAAAATTATGGCAAATGGTCTTTTTTGAGTGGTTTTGATGGGTTTATTTTGTTTGTTTTGGTTTTTTTTTGTTTTTTGGTGGGTTTTTTGTTTTTTTTTGGTTGTGTTTTTTGGTGTTTTTTTTTTTGTTTTTTTTTTTTTTTTTTTTTTTGTTTTTTTTGAGTGGTTTTGATGGGTTTAACGATAGACAGAGGGTGACCAGACATGAAATCTATTGGCTGCGGAATGGTACGATCTTCTCTAGAATGTAGTCACTGGTTCCCAAAGGTTTACAGGCACCTTATATGCTCATTCTGAGTCAGTCAGAACTTTTAGCATTATAGTTTCCCAAAAATTGTGATTTCTGAGAAGTTTTGCCATCTTGGCCAAAAGCATTGGAGTTAATAGAGAAGGTAAAATGAAAGTTAAAGGGTTTAAGGGTAAAGTGGGCATCAAATGGCTTAGGTTATACAATGGTAATGATTCCTGAGGGTTACAAAAGCTCCTTATAACTATCTTGGACTTATTCCTGTGCCATGGCTACAGTTGGCATGAAATAGCTCAGGTTATAGCATGGTTTTAATGGCTTCTGAGGGTTACAAAAGCTATATTTAGCTGTCCTGGACATGTTATTGAGCCCTGGCTACAAATGGCATTAAATGGCTCAGATTATAGCATGGTGTTAAGGACTCCCGAGGGTCACATAAGCTCCTTTTAGCTGGACATGTTCTTGTGCCTTGGCTACAGTGGGCATTACATGACTTAGGTTATAGCATGGTTTTAATGGCTTCTGAGGGTTACAGAAGCTCATTTTAGCTGTCCAGGACATGTTCTGCTGCCCTGGCTACAGTAAACATTAATTGGCTAAGTTTATAGCAAGGTTTTAATGACAACTGAGAGTTACAGAAGCTCCCTTTAGCTGTCCTTGGGCATGTTCTCGTGCCCTAGCTACAGTGTGCATTAAATGGCTTGGGTTTTAGCATGGTTTAATGGTTCCTGAGGGTTAAGAAACTCCTTTTAAGTATTCTGGACCTGTTCTTGTACCTTGGGTACGGTGGGGCATTAAATGGCTTCAGTTTAAGCATGGTTTTAATGGTTCCTTAGGGTACAAAAGCCCCTTCTAAATATCTTGGACCTATTCTTGTGCCTGGTCACCTCTAGCCTCATTATTTAGCTCAACCCCAAAGACACCCTTAAAAACATAAATTAAAAAAACTAAAAAAAAAAGGATTCTTTTCAAGTAAATGTTGCCTAAGTAGCTCTAAGAGTGAAACAGAGAATTTCCACTTTTGTGAAATTAGCAGCACCAAATCAATTTTACCAAAATCACTCTGCTCATCCCTAACGCCTATGTATTCATGTTTACACCTGCCTGAAGTTCAGAGTTTTACCACCATTCAGCAGCAAAGTGGATCGTAGATGATGGATGGTTTTCATTATGGGAGCCTTAGTGTAAAGACAAGGTGCATGCCTGTAGTAATTTCCAATAAGACAGTACTTTTTTTCTTTCCTTCTTGTGTCTAGGCACCGTCATTAGTCATAACACTTTAGATGGAGGATATGGTCTTCTATGAAGGTCTCTTTGACATGCAGTCAATCTGGGCAGCTGCCTTTGGGCTGCTTTGTTGATGGGGCAGAAAGCAAGTATCCTTAGATAGCTCATGGTTCATTTTTGGTGAGGAGGAAGAAAAGTGTGGTAGATCAAGAGTGAAATGCTAATGGGGGTGCCTAATTACCAACCAGGGCTTATTTTGTCACACATCATAATGTTACATCAGCTTACAATACAGTCCTGCCAATATAGGAATGAGAGTTGCAGAGGAGAGTTTAATTACAAGGTATTACGCATCCTCTGGGATGTGTGAATGCTATTTTAATAAGAGGGGACAATAACTGAGAGAAAAATCTGCCTCTTGGCAGCAATAGGATACAATTGTATTAAGGAACCTCTGATAACCTAAAAATAGCACATTGGTGCCCTCTGTACTACAAGGAGTGATCCTTTATGAGCTGTATTTATCTATGGGCTGCTATGCAGCTAAGACAGCCATGCTTTGTGCATTAATCACAGGCATTCTGACACTAATATGGCTGTACACTTTTTATTTTTATTGTTACGTAGAGAACAGATGCATCACAACAGATTGGATGGCAAAGTGTCTGCTGCCCACACATTTGGTTGTTTAATTGTTACTATAAGGAGTCATGTATAATCTCTGTGTATCTAATAAAAGATCAGTCTACTTATAGCCATAAATAGGGGGTGAGAGATTAGATGGATGATACAGAAACTGAGATAGATAGATAGATAGATAGATAGATAGATAGATAGATAGATAGATAGATAGATAGATAGATAGATAGATAGATAGATAGATAGATAGATAGATAGATTATTTTTTATCACATTTTTTTTTTATCACATTTTTTTCTATGCTTGCTTTATAATAATTTCACATTTTTTTTTTTTTTTTTTTTAAAGATATATATATATATATCTAAAAAAAGATAAAAAAAATAAATAATTAGAAATTATTATAAAGCAAGCATAGGAAAAAAATAGATAATTACAAAACATATATCTAAGCAAGCATAAATATATATATATATATATATATACACATACATATATATATATATTTATATGCTTATATATATATATATAATTTATAATTTTTTTTCTATGCTTGCTTAGATAGATAGATAGATGGATATATAGATAGATAGATAGATAGATAGATAGATAGATAGGAGATTTTTTTTTATCAAATTTTTTTCTATTTGACTTTTCTAATCTAATTTTCTAACTTTTTTTTTTAATCTTTTTTTATATATATATATATATATATATATATATATATATATATATATATATATATATATATTTTTTTTTTTTTCCTATGCTTGCTTTATAATAATTTCTAACTTTTTTTATTTTTTATATATATATATATATATATATATATATATATATATATATATATATAAAAAGATAAAAAATAAAAAAGTTAGAAATTATTATAAAGCAAGCACGGATGTTTATTTAGATAAATAAAAAAAAATATCTATCTAAGCAAGCATAGAAAAAAAAAAAACAAAAAAAAGAAAATATATATATATATATATATATATATATATATATATATATATATATATATATATATATATATATATATATATATATATATATATATATATATATATATATATATATATATATATATATATATATATATATATTCATATAAATTTTTTCTATGCTTGCTTAGATAGATAGATAGATAGATAGATAGAAAGATAGATAGATTTTTTTTAATCAAATCTTTTTCTATGTTTGCTTTATAATAATTTATAACTTTATTTATTTTTTATCTTTTTATATATTTATATATATATATAATATATATATATATAAAAATATATAAATATATATATATATATATATATATATTATTTGATTATTTATTTATAGATTTTTTCTATGCTAGCTTTATATTGATTTTTAACATTTTTTTTAGATAAATAGGTGGGTAGATAGATGTATAGATGATATGTACATAGGTAGATAGATAGACATATAGATGGATAGATAGATAGATAGATAGATCGATAGATAGATAGATAGATAGATAGATAGATAGATAGATAGATCGATAGATAGATAGATAGATAGATAGATAGATAGATAGATAGATAGATAGATAGATGTCCATTTTCTGTGTCTCTTTTTTGGAATCTGTTTTGTATATGTGTTTTGTATTATGTTAACTTGGTTAATGGTAGAGTGCATAATTGGTAAAATGATCAAAAAGATACTTGGTTTAAAAATGATACAATTTTAAGTAGATATATCCTATACATTGATAGGGATTATTTAACATATTCTCCATCTTATCAGGATTTAAAGGAAAGTCCTGTTTTTATAAGCTTTTCCCCCCCATTTCTACTTCATTAGCCTTAAAATATATTTTGGCATTTAAGAGAGTCTAGATGCTCAGTGCTCTCTTGTACTTACTGTCTGCTTTATATACTACATCCAGAGTACAATATGTTTACCTTATCTGAGTGGTTTATGTCATGTTGGGGTGTGGGTAAAGTCAGTTTTGGAAAATACCCCTCTTGCATTAGCTATGTATGAATGCACCTCCTTTGCAGCAAGGTACCTGGATATTGCAATCACGTTAGTAACTGTGGATTAGGGAGGGAGAATTTCCCACACTGCACTCGGCTCACGTAGGAAAGACACTCGTAATCAATAGAGCATCAACATATTTATGCGTCTTTAAGGTATACACTTTAGTAGCTCATTAGGAGGATGCATAAACACATGCAATTTTAATGAACGATTTAAATAATATTCACATCTATAGCATAGTGGTCTGTAAATTGGAAATCCATTTTGCTGCATAAGCCAATTCGCTGTTCTGATGGCTTCTTTGCATTATGTTTTTATCCCGTCATTATCTGATATATAGATGTGCGGATTGGAATGCAATGTAGTAATGATGTCCATCTTGAATCCATCAGAAATGGCCATTAGCTGTGGAGTAGGAAAGCAATCACATACATACCAAATGTACAGCACAAAGCGTTTTTTTTTGATAAAGTCATTACGCAGATATGTTAAAACTCTAAAATGGATTTTAAATTTTAATCATCTCTTGGCACCCGGGCAATATTCTGAAAGTGGTTATAAACCCAAAAACAAAAATGTATTCTATTGCAGTTTACCAGTTCTTAGATGTGGTAGCTGCATTCATGTTTTTATTTTATTTATTTTTTAAGCTTTTTTTCCTTTTTTAAGCGTTTTTTTCTTTTTAAAGCTTTTTTTCCTTTTGTTTTTTTTTAAGCTTTTTTTCCTTTGGCCAGTAAACCTGTTATTTTTCAACAGACCCAGCTGTCCAGCAAAAGTGACAGTTAGAGGATTGAGACAAAACATTTACTGTTGACAGACAGGGGTGCTTAAAACAGTCAGCTTTTATTTATTTATGTAAAATATTTATAGAAAAGAAACACAGAAAAATAGAAAAGTGACGTCAGAAAAAGAGTGGTCCCGCAAGTCTGCCCATTTCTATTTTTTATTTACATGTTTTGTTTGTTTGGGGGGTTTTTTTTGTTTGTTTTTTGTTTTGTTTGTTTTTTTTTATCCCCCAAAAATAAACCTGTTGATGTAACTTCTTAAAAAACGTTAGCTGGAGTTTGGCTTTAATTTGTTAGTCAAGCCCATCTAAATCTGCTAGTCTAACACTGTCCGCCGGAAAAAGTCCGATAGGACTTTGTTGTCGGATTTGAGAGCAGGAGATAACACTGCCCATCCCCTAGCCCAGGGATCTTTAAACTACGGGCTCTCCAGTTGTTGCGGAACTACACATCCCATGAGGCATTGTAAAACTCTGACATTCACAAACATGACGAGGCATGATAGGAGTTGTAGTTCCTGAACACCTGGAGGGCCGTAGTTTGAAGATCTCTGCCCTAGATTAACAAGGTGTCTCCGTTGCTCCTCCATCCAGACTGGAAACTCTCTTAAACATAAAGTGTGTTACTGGCAGGATCAACAGGTGAAAATAAAGGAAAAAAGCCATGCTGTCTTATACACACGAGTGGAAATTCCGCCAGCAAAAGTCCGATGTGAGCTTTTGGTCGGAAATTCCGACCGTGTGTATGCTCCATCTGACTTTTGCTGGCGGAATTCCAGCCAGCAAGAGATTGAGAGCATGTTCTCAATTTTTCGGTCGGAAAAAGTTCCGATCGGAAATTCCGATTGGTATATAGATTAAAACCTCAAATGTGTCAGTGTTATGAGGATAATAATCCAATGGCGCTCCTGAACATAAACAATATGTGAAAAAAATGATGAATAATGCTAATAATAATAATCCAGTGATAATGTATATATATATATATATAATACAATAAAGCCGTGTGCACAGTATTGGTGTTAATGAAAATAACAATAACTGTAAACCAAAATAAAGAAAACACCACGTGAAGTAGTGTAACACTCTAAAAATAAAATTGTCCTTTGAATCTCTGTAGCAGAAAGTGATTTTCAAACATATAAAATCTTCAAAAAATGCTTTAAAATCTTCCACCACACCAACGTGCCTCGTGATCCCGCTCCCAATGAGACTGCACTCACCAGATGGTGATGCCAGCCACTCTCGTGGTTGGTACTCAAGCTGTTAGACCACACCTGGGTCAGTATTCGATCACACCCAAGCGAACATACCCATATGTGGGAAAAAAAGGGGTACAATGCTCCACATAGCGTGATTTTATTTAAAAAAGTTTTATTCAACCATATCCAAACACACACACTTCAATAGTGCCACTCACATGTTTAAAATTGAAAAAACAGCAATGAATCTCTGCAAATATCTCCACAGCAAACAGTGAATAGGAGAACTGGCTTGGAAGCACACCACACTGGTCACACAGGATCCCAAGATATGCCGCACTGTATCCCACCCACTCCAGACGCTACTTGCAATGTTCCCACTATCCAGCGGGCTCCAAACTGTGTCTGTAGTGAGTACAGGAGTACCGCGATCTCCAAACAATCACGTCAAATTTGGTCAAAGGATTCTTACTGTCCGTATGGCCATGCCCCTGACATGTTTCGTCGTGTATGACTTCTTCCTAGGGATTCGGAAATTCCGATCGTCTGTACCAATTCCGATGCGCAAAATTCCTCGGCATGCTCGGAAACAATTAGACGCATGCTCTGAAGCATTGAACTTCATTTTCTCGGCTCGTCGTAGTGTTGTACGTCACCGCGTTCTTGACGGACGAAAGTTCAGACAACTTTTGTGTGACCGTGTGTATGCAAGCCAAGCTTGAGCGGAATTCCGTCAGAAAAAACATCCAAGTTTTTTTCAGACGGAAAATCCGCTCGGCAATACTGTTTGCAACATCACATGTGCCGGGTCTGCATTTCCTTCTGTATGTGTTTTTACAATCCTAACACCTGGTTGAACTCTGCCTCAGTTTCATTGCCTTTTTAGCAAGCAGGTGCTATCATTGTCAGATGAAATACAATGTCAGCAGTTGTGCAGGGGTGCTAAAAATGTGATGTAAATGAGGTTTTTGGAGACAGTTTAACCCACTAAGTTATAGTGATAGTCATTTGCCATAACAGTTGTCATTTTTAGCAATGACACGTGCACTATAGCTTAGTGAATTAAGCCCACAACTTTTATTTTGTTGTTAAGTAAATTGGGACTTTAAATGAGACAATAGTCACGTGTCTCCATCCCTACATCTGTAATAAAAGGGGTGAGGGGGTGGGACTTTAAATGAGGCAGAAGACCAAACCATGGTAAAAAAAAAAATTCTTACAGGTTTATTGACATAAATAATTTCCATATCCCATTGTAATCAGTACCGTATTTATTGGCGTATAACACGCACTTTTTTTCCCTTAAAATCAGGGGAAAATTGTGGGTGCGTGTTATACGCTGATCCCCGCTGATTGTGAGCGGAGGAGTGAGCGCCGCCGATATACTTACAATACCCGAGTGTACTCGGCTATCCTCGGCTAGTTCCGCTCACAGTCATGCCCAGTCCCGCCCTATGATGTACATAACACAGGGACTGGGCGTGACTGTGAGCGGAGCTATCCGAGCCTAGCCGAGTACACCCGGCTATTGTATGTATATGGGCGGTGCTCGGCTCCGCTTACAGTCACGCCCGGTCCCGCCATTGGACCTGTATTATGTCCATCAAAGGGCGGGACTGGACAGGACTACGAGTGGAGCCGAGAAGAGCCGAGAAGAGCCGAGATACACAGGACCGGCTCTGTGTATCTCGCGGCGCCATTTTTAAACTGCAGTGGCACTGACTCACTGCAGTTTAATTGCATCCTGGGCAAGGCTGCAAATGACACTGCCAAGGCTGCAAGGCTGCAAATGACACTGACAAGCATGCAGATGGATGCTGTGCAAGGCTGCAGATGGACACTGATAAGGCTGCATTAATGGGCATTTAAGTGTAAGTTTTTTTCCTTAAAATTCCCTCCCAAAGTTGGGGTGCGTGTTATACGTCGGCGCGTGTTATACGCCGATAAATACGGTATATACTTGTAGGAAATAAATAATTTCATATATCTACATGACATCAAAATCATAATTCAAAATATATATATATATATACAACCAGAAAATAAGCAGCATATTGTAGTTACCAAATTGATTTATTGAAACTGTAAATGCCATCTATTGTTCTATTTCATATTACTACAAGGATGCATGAGTAGCACATTACAGTTGTCCGCTTATATAGAATATTAGGATAGTAATGCTCCATAAAGTAAAATAATGACAATAACAAGAAAGTACATGGTATATTAAGAAATGATAACATGGCTGCATCCTAGTGCTCGACGCGTTTCGTTGATATAAACACTTCATCAGGAGACGATACATCCAAATGTCTGCAAAAAACATAAATATCAGTAAAATCTTGTGTCTTACATAAAATAAATGTTATGGGTAGGGAAAGGAAAAGTTTCCAATACTATATACTTACATGGAGTGGGGGGTATAGGAACCTGTGGTATTGCAATATAAGGACCGCTAAAACGTCTGCATCGGGAGTTGAGGTAACGTGGACCCACATATACGAATCGGACACATATACATAATCCCCAGAAAAATGAATACCTCCATGTTCAATATTCTATGTAAATGACAAATATTTTGTGCAAATAAACTAAAAACTTATTGTTCAAATAAAATAAAAATAGAGGAATGCAGGCTGACGCTTAAGGATAATTCAGGACGCCTCAATCAGATGATAAAAAGAATACAGTGCAGCGCAATCAGATTAAACAAAACAGTCCATATCATCATCAGATTGATGGTAAAAAAAGTCCTGTGAGAGAACAGATGTGAAGAGCCTCCTAAGGTGCAATAATGGACAAAGACAATTAAGCGGTGATTGTAGCTTGTAGCCCTTTCACCACAGATACTCCAGCCTCTCACCTCATAGACTCGACCTGTAAAAGGTCATACATCATTTGACCCACACCCGGGGTACTGATCGCTTAAGGATCCCATGCCGGTTAGTCACATCACACATAAGAACGAAAGGGAAGGGGACAATCTAGTGCTCTCCGTTTTAAAAGTTTAATTGTAAAGTAAAAGAGAAATCCACTTACGAGCAAAGCACTCTGGCCGAGTGCTGGCAAACAAGTGTGTAGTCAATACAACTGGTTTCAAACCAGGAAGATGGCCACGGGTGACGCTAGACGTAACTCCTCCCCCCGTATGCGTTGCGTCCTGTGGGTGGGACTTCTTCAGCGTGGGGTCCTATTCTATACCCAGGCAACTGCAATGTGCTACTCATGCATCTTTGTAGTAATATGAAATAGAACAATAGATGGCATGTACCGTTTCAATAACTCAATTTGGTAACTACAATATGCTGCTTATTTTCTCCTTGTGTATATATATGAATTATCATTTTGATGTCATGGAGATACATGAAATTATTTATTTCCCACATGTATATACTTATCACAATGGGATATGGAAATTTTTGATGTCAATAAACTTGTCAGGAAATGTTTTTTTTTTTTTTTTTTTTACCAAGGTTTGGTCTTCTGCCTAATTCAAAGTCCCACCCACCTCCCCCCTTTTAGCAGAACTTTTTTTTGGGGGTTCAGCAAGAATTGGGTCTGCAGCAAATTAAACATCCCTGAAAATAGTGGTAACTAGAGACGTGTAGATAAGTTTGCTTGAACCAAGTCCCAAACCAGTTACAAGAGGTCTGCCTGAGACATGGGGTGCAGCAATTGATTCGCCTTACTGGTAATAGGAGCCATTAGGACCATTTACCAGTAGGGATCAGAGGATTTTAGAAAATCTAAAACATGTTTAGGTTTTGGTTGATATTTGATAAATTGAGTGATTCACTACTTGTCTGCTACTTAGTAAGCAAGTAAAGACCTACCCTGTTTCCCCGAAAATAAGACCTATCGTGATTGTCAGTGATGGCTGCAATATAAGCCCTACCCCCCAAATAAGCCCTAGTTAAAGTCCTTGTAGGTCTTATTTTCAGGGTAGGGCTTATTTTCGGGGAAACAGGGTAATTTAGACCCTTTACTAGCTCAACAGGATGACCATGCTCCACTCCGGACTGCCAATTCTCCGCACCTCATTTCTACATATAAGATATATATATATATATATATATATATATATATAGGGATAGATAGATAGATAGATAGATAGATAGATAGATAGATATAGAAAGGGAAGAAAACTGCGCTTAGAACAATAAAATAAAAAAATAAAAAATAAAAAAATTGACAAGCAGCAGCTTATTGTGGGCTATACACAAAAATTACATAAAGGGGAGAAGCTGCGCTAAATTGGTGAAACCTATGTGTTTAACCAATAACCAAAATGATTTTGTGAAACCAGGTAAAAAAATTAATGAATAAAAAATAACATTAGTTAATCAATATAAATGTTGATATTCCCGATTGAAAGTCCACAGTAATTAAATCTTTCAAAAAATCCAAGCGAATTAACACCAGTGATGTCCAAAACTAAATGAAGTGCACCACCACCTTCTGAAATTTCTGCTTACCAGAAAGTAAGCCAAATGTGCAGTTGGCTTAAACCCAGCCTGGGCCTTTTATTTGCAAATGGATACAGCAAAAAATAAGATCTTTTGAGGACTTGCAGTCATAGTCAAACTTTGGATCCACGCACATATTTAACCCAAAAAAGAAAAATATAACATAGTGTAATATTGTCACAAAAAAAAAAAAAATAATAAAAAAACACATAATTGCACTTACAATGTGAAGCAAACTTATATGCAAAAAAATAATAAAACACCCAGTGATTCAAACGAAAATTCCAAGTGTCCCAACACCACACAGAGGGCCTCCTTACCAGATGACAAGCCTACAAATGCAAAAAGACTCCTAGATGGATAAATCGTCAGCTGGATACACAAGGGAAATCAAATCTGATTGGTCCAAATTCACAGCAAAGACAGATATCCGTATCATATAGTCATGGGAACATTCAAGGATATTTTGAAGACAAATAGTGACACAACGGCGGTAAGAACCTTGGCTAGGAAGGTCCAGGAGAAGTGATGTGCAGGAGACAGGCTGCTCCTTAATTTTACAGATAGCAGCATCAACACGAAACCCAAAATCCCACTGGCACAACACCCACTATGGAATCAATAGAAATAAAGGAAGGGGAATTCTAATGCCGCGTACACACGATCGGAATTCTTGTCGGAAAAAACTCTGACGGTTTTTCCGACGGAATTCCGCTCAAGCTGTGTTGCCTACACACGGTCACACCAAATTCCGACGATCAATAACACAGCGGCATAAAACACGTTCGACAGCACTATAAAAGGGAAGTTTAATGCTTCCGAGCATGCGTCGAATTGTTTCCGAGCATGCGTCGGAATTTTGCGTGTCGGAATTGCATACACGATCGAAAATCCGATAGAAAGGTTTTCCGTCGGAAAAATTGAGAACAGGTTCTCAATTCAAAGTCGGTCAGAAAATCCGACAGAAAAAGACCGTTGGGCATAGACACGGTCGGAAAATCCGATGAAAAGCTCCCATCGGACTGTTTCCATCGGAAATTCCGACCGCGTGTACGCGGCATTAGGCACTGAGGAGGTCACCAGTAGGATGTGAGACAGAGGCCAAAGGGACAACAATATATTGTCATGTTGGAGCAGTTGTACAGGGTGTTAAAATATGACAGTGCAGTCCAATAGGCCCCAGAGTTTGACCACATCGATATATATAGACAGGGCTCAAGTCCTGCGGGAACGCATGGGAACGGAGTTCCTGTACTTTTTCCACAACAGGAACTCAGTTCCCGTTAGCAGCCGTGTCCTGCAAGACTTTGAAGTATGCAAGCTGTGTGGCAGGTGCTACACCAGCAGCTGCCGACACAGCTCACAATAGTAAGTGCCGCACACCTGACCATTCAGGCATTGCCAGTAGGGGGCACCATGACAGCTTCCGCTTCGATCTACCTGTCAATCACAGCTAACTGACAGGTAGATCAGGTCCCTGCTGCTAAGAGATTGTGTTTAGTCAGACCTCTCGTGATGCGCTCCTCCCCGCCTGCCCCTCCTGATTTTCTGTCTCCTCATCCCCCCCCCCCCCCCCCCCCCCCCTCAGTCTCCTGCATACTTGCTCTGTGTGTCCCGCTGAATCCCCCCCTCCTCTATCTTCAGTGCCATATGATGAGAGAACCCAGAGGAGGAGCACAGCTATTCTGCTCACAGGACATGCAGGGAGAGAGGTGAGCTGAGGGAGGAACATCAGTTTGGGGTGGTAAGCTGAGCACAATACTATAATAATATATAATATCTAATATAATAAATAATAATATAATATAAAGTTTAATGCCAGGAGGGAAGTTTATGTGGAAATATGTGAAGGATTGGAATAGCAGCGAGTGTGTGTTGGAGCCCTGCAGAGTTTGCAATACGAAAATTGGCTGAAAAATACCACTTTTGAAGCGCTTGTGCATATGAACGTATCATTTTTTTTTTTTTTTTGGTGGGCGGGTGGATCTTGGGTGGGAGTTCCCACACTTTTTTCCCCAGGACTTGACCACTGTATATAGATAGATATATATATATATATATATATATATATATATATATATATATATATATATATACAGTGGTGATGTCACAGCTACTTTTATAAAGTAATAACTGGGTTTGCAAAGGCATTTGATGCACAGAAGTGGATTTATATCCTTTTGTGTCTATTGAGGAATATACAGTATTTCAATGAAGGCTTTTGTGCCCGGAGTTCAGCTTTAATCGTAGCAATAGCTCCTGATTTTCAACATGTGCACATTTTCTCCTTTTGGTTAGACAGGGTTCTGTCCTCAGGTTACTGGAAGGTTTCTGTATCACTTGACATATAGAAAGGTGTAATAAAATAAAGGCATTTTAAACATTAGCTTTACAGAGAGAAATGTTCTTCATAGAGCTCGTTAAGCCCAGTAGTGACACCACTGCCAATGCTGCTTAGAAGAACTCTAATTTTCTTGCCAGCCGTGTTCTAAGTATAGTGTGCTACGGCGGTTCATGCATTTTAATGGACAAGGACAACCTTAAAAGGATATTGTGCGTTATTTTAAAAGATTGTCCACCCATGCATGTATTTGTGTTTCATGTGTATTTTTAAACTATATAGCAGAAGTCCACACGTATTTAAAGACCTCATATCAGGTCATATTCTGGTTCTGTAAAACAATTGCAGATCTTTGAATCTTTTGAAGTGACCATGTCAGAGTGTGTGTGCTCCAACATTGTTCCATCCCCTGACTCCATCAGTACAGGACACAGCGGTGATGTAGGGGTTGGAGGTTGGAGAATTACAGAGCGTGATGAGGGACACGGTAGAGCTGCACGATTCTGGCAAAAATGAGAATCACGATTCTTTTGCTTAGAATGAAGATCACGATTCTCTCACGATTCTCAAAAAATAGACTGGGTAGCTGACTGTATTTTAAGTCCACTCCTCACAGGCTCACATGCCTGACTGTCATCTGCAAGCAAGGTCTGGGGTATCTGACTGTGGTAATAATCACAATATGGGTAGTTGACTCAGACTGTGCCTGTGGTAATATTCATTATATATTATATTGCCACCTCACCGTGCCCATCATTGCCGCCTCACCATGCCCATCATTGCAGCCTCACCGTGCCCATCATTGCCGCCTTACCGTGCCCTTGTGGCAGCCTCACCATCATTGCAGCCTTACTGTGCCCACCATTGCCACCTTACCGTGCCCATGTCTCTGCAGCCTCACCGCGCCCATGTCATTGCAGCCTCACGTTCCCATGTCATTGCAGCCTCATCGTGCCCATGTCATTGCAGCCTCACCGTGCCCATGTCATTGCAGCCTCACCGCGCCCATGTCATTGCAGCCTCACCGTTCCCATGTCATTGCAGCCTCATCGTGCCCATGTCATTGCAGCCTCACCGTGCCCATGTCATTGCAGCCTTACCGTGCCCATGTCATTGCAGCCTTACCGTGCCCATGTCATTGCAGCCTCACCGCGCCCATGTCATTGCAGCCTCACTGCGCCCATGTCATTGCAGCCTCACCGTGCCCATGTCATTGCAGCCTCACCGTGCCCATGTCATTGCAGCCTCACCATCGCTGTAGCCTCCCGCTGTGTCACAGAGCTGATTGTGAAATCAGCTCTGAAAGTCCCGCCCTCCTCCTAGACAGGCTCGTGTGATAGACAGAACAATGGATCTATCACACGAGCTGGTCTAGGAGGAGGGCGGGACTTTTGTCACAGCGCGGTTTAACATTTCACAGCTCCGTGACACAGCGCGTATGACTGACGTCAGTTCCGGTTGCTGACGTCAAGTCCAATAGCCGCCATTTGCGTTCCACGCTGGTTACGTGGAACCGGCGGCGCTAAACAAAAAATCGGGGGTCGTCCAGACTTCAGATCGTGTGGGGGGGGGGGTGAATTGAGATCGCAATCATTTCGAGATTAATCATGCACCTCTAGGACATGGGCATTCACTGCTCTCAGAAGTGTTGAATGGTTCAAGTAAATCGAAAGGAGTCTAAACCAGCGTTTCTCAACCAGGGTGCTGCGGCACTCTGGGGTGCCACCCGGGCTGGTCAGGGATGCCTCACTGCATTCTAAATTTTTACACAGCATCATGAATTTCCATGGAGTCGATGTACCAGCCGAGGGCTCTGATGTGAAAGTAGGGGGCTGAGGACTCTGATGTGAAGGGGGAGAATGAGGACTCTAATACCTCTAAAAGCCAGAGACTCTAATAGCCTTCAATATAGGTTGGGCTCGGGTCACAGAGAGCGCGCTCCGATCCCACCCAGGTGTGTTACAACAGCGAATGAACATTTGCTGTTGTAACACTGATCCTCCTCCCGGCCAATCAGGATGCCGGTTTTGCCACTGTCACCTGATTGGCTGAATAGATAGGCGATCCTATTGGACGCCTAGGAGGAGGAGCTAGAAGCCTCCATGGAGGAGAGGACACAGAGCCGCTGCACCACGCTGTCTGCCACCAGCTGCTGCCGATGGGGTGGGGGGGTCGTTGTTTGCCTATCCCCCCCGCCCCCAAAGAAAAAAACACCAGCCACCACTGTGCAGGCCTAGCAAGGACCAAGTAGTATGCAGAGGTGGATGGGGGGGATAATTGGATAAAAGGTCAGATGAGCCAGGTCAGCAACAGATGGTCAGATACAGGCATGGATGGCAGGCAGAGAATGGTCATGATACAAGCAAAAGTCAGCAACGTAGAATCAGGCATATGAGCAGAAGGCAGAACAAATCCAGAGACATGCCAAGGTCAGGGCAGGTAGCATTCAAGCAGGGTCAGGGCAAGCCAGGTCACTAACAAAAGACAACACAGAAACAGATACAGAACAGGTAATAGCTGTAGATCAGACAGCACTGGCTAATACAACTTCCCCAGTTTAAATAGTCCCATTGGCTCCAACATTATCAATGGGCGCACGAGTACTCATGTGCATCCGCGAACGGTTATTTACGGGCAAACGGGCAACTGTACATCTGTGCCTGCGCACCTTTGTATGTCTTGAGGCTTCATCTGTACTATGCCTATTGCCTTCCTGACAAGTACATATCAGTGCTCCTATTGTTTTCAATGGTGCATGCTCTACCATTGCTGTGGGGGGGGGGGGGGCTCTCCACAAATAACGCTGGCTTTTTGATCTCCTTACATTTTGCATCAGGATAGGCTGGACTTTACAATCGTGCACCCCTGTAGAGGCCATTATGGTCCATTCAAACTGCACGCGTGTGCTCTCCCTTCCCCCGCTGAGCTCGGTAGCGGTCACTCTGAGCTGCATGCGTGTGTTCTCTCCTTCTCTGGGTCCAGATCTTGAGTGGGTGCTGGAGGCGCACAAATGTAATGCCCGGCCTGTCCTGCAAACAGCAGGACACAGGGGGATTAACGGGTCAGCGTTTTTTGTACAGAGGTCCAATCAAAAGCTGTATGTGTAATGGGAGGATGTGCACCATTTATACCAGGAGAAGTGCTGGTCTGTACTATTTAGAGCAGGGGTCTCAAACCGGTGGCCCTCCAGCTGTTGCAAAACTACAAGTCCCATGAGGCATTGCAAGGCTGACAGTTACAAGCATGACTCCCACAGGCAGAGGCATGATGGGACTTGTAGTTTCGCAACAGCTGGAGGGCCGCCAGTTTGAGACCCCTGATTTAGAGTATTTGGATTTGCATGGGGGGGATTTGGGGAAAATATTACTGAGGTGAAGGTAAACTCGAACTTTAATGTACTCCTTTAAAGGGAAAATTTGGAACATTTGTTTCTAGAGAATATGCCAGCTCATGTTTGGCTTGATTAGTAATTTTTAAAGTGAATATTTCAAAATTCATCATTATGTCTTTCAGCAATTATAGTGACATTTTTATGCGATCCATTGGAAGGCAATCACACAAACTAAAATTTTAATTCAGGCTGACAGTGGGAGTGTCTGTACCGACTCCTGAAATGACAGCGGGGGTGATTGTCATAACCGTCTATTTATCTTCTGGTTATGTCATATGTCATGTACTGGGAGTTTAATGATTGTGGTAATTTGAGATCCTCAAAGTTCATGTAATTATTCCCTCCACTGCAGTACATACTCATCATCCCACTCCCATAAAATCTGTTTGACTTACTATATGTGTAGAGCTACCCCATAGGGGGCCGCTGGATGATACTTGTCTTCTGGTGCTGCCTTGGCCCTGTAAACCCCTCCACCCTCCTGACACTCTAGGTTCAGACATATTCTGCACACACAACAGCTCTCTGATAGCTAAGTGGAAGAATAACACGCAGATCCAGCACAATAAATACTGTATTGAAAGAAGTTGAGCATATGATATGGTAGGATAGCAGTTAAACAATTGACAGGTCATCTTCAGGGAACATTCAAATATGACACCAACAATTAGATAGCACTAGAATAGCACTAGCAATATGATTATAAGGATGCAAATCTGGATATGTAGTTAGCTGTAGAGATGCAGGACAATGATGTTATAAATGGACAAAATGCACTTAAAGAGTATGATCAAGTGCAACACTGATTCAAGGGGAAGAGACTCCAAAGCATGTCAACTCTCTCTGGACCACATAAAACACTGAGCAAGCCCTCTGATACAACACCAGTGATATAACGGAGTTCCCCTTTAAGATATCCACAAACCGAGGCCTATGAACAAGATGTAAATCTTTAATGGCCCGTACACACAGTTGGAAATTCCGACCACAAAATCCGTCGAATTTTTTCCGACGGATTTTGTCCGACACTGGTGTTGCATACACACGGTCGGACAAAGTTGTCGGAAAATCCGATCATCCTGAACGTGGTGATGTTCGTTGCGTACGACGGGACTACGTAGAGGCTAGTAGCCAATAGCTTTGGTCTTGTAATGTGATCTGAGCATGCGTGGCACTTTGTCCGTCGGAATTCGCTACACACGATCGGAAAAAGTCCGATAGGACTTTGTTGTCGGAAAATTTAAGAGCAGGATCTCAAACTTTTTCCGACGGAAAAAGTCAGATGGAGCCCACACACGGTGGGAATTTCCGACAACATGGTCCGATAGGACATTTAACGTCGGAAAATCCGACCGTGTGTACGGGGCATAAGACTCCATAGTGCCAGGAAAAGGCTGACTGAAATAATGGTGTAGTGGTTTCTTTAAGGGGCCTTTAAGAGGTTCGTGACGCCGGGAGGCGGGGTGGGGCCAGATTTGCGCTGAGAGAGCGTGCGCTCTCCCAGGACAGTTACTGATGTCTAACCGAAAGCTTTCAGATCACATGGCCGCCGTGATTGGCTGTCATGGCAGTCACCTGATCCGAAAACTCCCGATGGCTGCTTGTGGTTAGGCACCGTTAACTGTCCCGGGAGCGCTTAGCGTGCGCACTCTTGGCGCAACTCTAGTGACAGCAGTTCACGCAAATATGTGGCTTCTCGGCCCCAGGGACCAGGTGCCAAGAGGCCGCATATTTGCGTGCGGCCGGCGCCAAGGAGTTAAAGCATCCCAAGTATGATGTCTTCATGCAGTGTCTCTAAGCAAAAGAAAGACGGGATGACGAGTTTTGGGCATTCACCAACTCACCAATATGGGTTTAAAACAACCTCTATAATAAGGCTTACCCAGGGCTCAAGTCCTGCGGGAACGCATGGGAACGGAGTTCCTTTACTTTTTCCACAACAGGAACTCAGTTCCCGTTAGCAGCCGTGTCCTGCAAGACTTTGAAGTATGCGAGCTGTGTGGCAAGTGCTACACCAGCAGCCGCCGACACAGCTCGCAATAGTAAGTGATGCACACCAGGGGTGGACTGACCTTTCAGGCATTGCCAGTAGGGGGCCCCATGACAGCTTCCGCTTCGATCTACCTGTCAATCACAGCTAGCTGACGGGTAGATCAGGTCCCTGCTGCTAAGAGATTGTGTTTAGTCAGACCCCTCGTGATGCGCTCCTCCCCACCGGCCCCTCCTGATTTTCTGTCTCCTCACCCCCCCCCCCCCCCCAGTCTCCTGCATACTTGCTCTGTGTGTCCCGCTGAATCCCCCCCCCCCCCCCCCCCCCCCCCACCCCCCCCCCCCCCCCACCTCCTATATCTTCAGTGCCATATGATGAGAGAACCCAGAGGAGGAGCACAGCTATTCTGCTCACAGGACATGGAGGGCACAATAAGCTGAGCACAATACCTGGCAAAGTTTAATGCCAGGAGGGAAGTTTATGTGGAAATATGTGAAGGGTTGGAATAGCAGTGAGTGTGTGTTTGAGCCCTGCAGAGTTTGCAGCCCCCCCAAGCTAACATACATCTCCTAAGCAGGAACACATCACTATCTCCCCAAGCATTCTTTCCAGATAATGTGCAGTTAATTAATGACCTTTCTGTTTAACCCTGTGTTATCCAAACTCTATTCAATGAAAAGTGTAAACTCACCACATAAACACTCTATATACAAAATAAATTCCCCAATAAAGATCAGAACATGATGTTCACATTTGCATGGAAGCACAATTGAATGAATGCTGATTATTCAGAGAATTACCGTATTTCTGTTTATTGAGGATTGTTTTTTTTTTATGTACTAACAGTTAAGCTTCATACACACAATACGAAAATTGGATGAAAAATACCACTTTTGAAGCATTCGTGCATATGAGCGTATCATTTTTTTTTTTTTGGTGGGGGAGTGGATCTTGGGTGGGAGTTCCCACACTTTTTTCCCCAGGACTTGACCCCTGGGCTTACCTGTAGGTAAAATGAATACTGTATCTCCTAAACCTGCACAGTTTAGGAGATATTTACCCTGCATGCAGCCGCTGACATCAGTGGCACATGCGCTCTAAAGGTCCGGCACATCGCGGCTCCGGCCACTCACATCGCCAGAGCCCGCGATCCCAGAAGAAACGCACAGGGAACATGTCAGCTCCCTCAGCGGTGCAGGGCTTCGTTCTAAGATAAGTATTTCATAATGTGCTAGTATGCGGTGCATGCTAGCACATTATGCTATTGTCTTGCAGGTGTTTTTTTTTTTTTTTTACAGCGGTTTACTACCACTTTAATAACACCAATTGGGCAAAAGGCAGAAGCCCATGGTAACCAATCTGATATTGGCTTTTAGCAGTCTAGAATTGACAAGCTTTTTACAGCAGATTCCTGATTGGCTCCTGTTGCTTATTAATCTTCATTGCTCTATACAATTCTATGATGTATATTCGTTTGCCGATTGCGATGAAGTGACGAGTCTGTGCTTCAGATATATTTAAGATGCAATCCACATATTCACGGAGTATCTCTAGCAATGTATGTGTATCATAACCTTTGTTGACACATTATGAATCATAGACGTATTTGCAAATGCAGATTCTAATTACATTTTGTTAGAGAAAAACAATGCAGCTTTCTGGAATATTTAACAGGTACTAATTATCTCTGTTATGAGATTGAATGTTTTTTTTTTTTTTATAATTGAGTGTTGTTGTGGCTCTTCAACACATTGATGCAACTACTTGTGAATGTCTGAAATATTACACTCTTCCTAAGGGTTAAAGTGAACCTATCATTCATTTCAAAAAAAGAAAATAGCCATACTGTATAATATATTCCACTCACAAAGTATATCTAAAACTTTTTGTTTTGAAGTGAGTAGGAAGTGTTTTTTTTTTCTACTGTTCAGTTCGGGTGAATTTTCTTCAGTTCTAGTCTTAAAACAATAGGAAATGAAATGACATCTCTCCAAAGTTATGTCGCATACACATGAACGGTTTTCCCGTCGGAATAAACTCTGAAGGTTTTTCCGACGGAGTTCCGGCGGAGTTCCGCTGAAACTGTCTTGCCTACACACGATCACACCAAAGTCCAACCGTCTACAACGCGGTGACGTACAACACGTACGACGGGACTAGAAAAAGGAAGTTCAATAGCCAGTAGCCAATAGCTGCCGTCTTGTACTTGCTTCAGAGCATGCGTCGTTTTTGGTCCGTCTGAACAGCATACAGACGAGCGGTTTTCCCGATAGGAATTGGTTCCGTCGGAAATATTTGGAACATGTTCTATTTCTAGGTCCGTCAGAATTTTTGAAAAAAAAAAGTCAGATGGAGCACACACACGATCGGAATATCTGCTGAAAAGATTCCATCTGACTTTTTCTGTCGGACATTCCGCTCGTGTGTACGCGGCATAAGAGCTTGTTCACATGTGAATTTTGTGGGGGGGGGAGCGGAAAAAACCCTGCAGTTGGGCCATGCTTTAACTGCCCCTTTCCGCTACCCAGAGGCGTAGCTTGAAGCTTGTGGGCCCCGATGCAAAAGTTGACCTGGGCCCCCCCCCCCCCACTACTTCCAACGTGCATGCAAATACATCCACCGCACGCCAAGATACTCAAAGTGGCTTAAGAATTTTGAGTTCCCAGAGTTCCTCTTTACATCAGAGATAAGGGATTACCGCTGGAGAATCAGAGGACAGGGACCCCTGGCAGGTCACTTGGCAGAGCTCCTTTGCCATTCCAGCACTGTATACAGCCCCCCCAACCACACACTACACAGGGCTGAAATCACATTCCTTTACACACAGTCTCTCAGTCTTCACAGGGTGTATCTGGCTTTTATGTTGCCCTTCTGACCTGCGAAATTGTCTGGTCAGAACGGCAGTGTAGTTGCAGTAGGCAGATACACCCTGTGCAGATCATGGCTAATTGGCTGTGTTGTAAAGGAATGTGATTTCAGCCCTGCGGAGGAGGAACAGTATATAGAGTGCCGTAATGGGAAAGGATCTCAGCAGCCGGGCATAGAATTCAGGGTGGATGGGGTGGTCAGGGGGCTTGGGGGGGGGGGGGACTTAGTTCTGGGAGGGCAAAGCCATGTGACAAAAAATCTGGAGCCTGTAGCCCTTCAGGGGCCCCAGAGGAGGTGTTAAGGGATTTTTTTTATCAATTTCTGAAGGTTTCTCTGTCACTGTTGGCAGGTGTTGGGGGAAGGTCACCTCCCGGAGGTGCGTGTTTTTTTCCCAGTTGTCAGGGAAGTGGGGTAAGTAGACATCTCCAGGTGGGGGGTACAGAGAATCCCAGCTGGTGACTAGGAGACACTGAGCAGTGTAATACCTCACCAGTGACATCGGTCCCATCGTGGCTACAGGACGGCACTCTCCTCCTCTTGCCTCGCTGAGCTCGGTTACCATTCCATGTTGCCAGCACACAGCACAGACACTTCCCCATCCTGGGCTGTTCTCACCTCGTGCTCCTCTCCATTCAGGAAATGGCTCACAGCTTCTCCCCAGCCAATGGGAACAGAGGGGTGTGAACTGCGGAAGGCAAAGTAGAAGCCCAGTAGTGGAGCATGGCTGTGGGGCCCTAGGGCAGATCGAAGCTGGTTTTTGTGGAGTATATGATAATATGATAGGGAGGCTGCAGGGGTCCCCTGGAGCTAGGGGCAGGGTTGCGATTGTGACCCCTGCAACCCCTTATGCTACGCCCATGCCGCTACCCCCTTTAGCTGTCAAGTCAGCAGCCCGGGGATGTACACATTCCACAGCCACAATGCTGTGTTTCGCGGGTGCGTCAAGAGAGTGAATGGGGTCATTCTGCAAGTTCCCTGCAACCTCGTGCAATGCGCACAACTACAGTGCACACATGCAGGCCTCAAGGGCTTAAAGCAGGCGATACAATAGTTACATAGTTGGTTGGGCAGAGCACTGCGTCCTGAGCCCACCCAGTTGTGTGACAATAGCGAATTAATATTCGCTATTGTCTTCCTGATTCTCCTCCTGGCCAATCTGGAAGCGAGTCCTGAGGCCCACTCTCAGGACCCACTTCCTGTTTGGCTGGGAGGAGAAACAATGGCCCCGAAGCGAGGAGTGGCAGCGAGGAGCAGCAGCCCTACCCCGGATCCTTGTCATCTGCCTCCTAAGGTAAGGAGACCTCTAATCGTCTGTCTCCCGCGAGGGGGGTGATCGCCGCCTTCCCATCCGTCTCGCGGGCGTGGGAGGATCGCCACCTTTCTGTCCATCCCCCGCAAGGGGTGGCGTTGGTTTGCTGCCCCCCCCCCCCCCCAAAAAAAAATATTGAGCACCAGCTGCCACTGCTTTATAATGCAGCTAAAATAACCATGGTGTTGCCATTGTAGATGAATATAGTGCTTTGGAGATCTCCTTTAATATCGGACATGTTACTGAGATGTTAGTAGCTCAGGAAATCTTGTTTACAACCAATCGATCTGGATATAGATAAATCTTGTCCATGTTATTATAGATTGCTGACGATCGAGCTCCAATCCCCCCTCCCCCCACCTCTTCCCTTGTGGGATGCCTGCATTATTCGTTAGTCACAAACGTATCACGGAATATGTTAATCAAGCCTTTTCCGACACTCATTCTTAATTGGCCTTGGCATTTTAAGTGCCTCTTCTTTGCACACATTCTGATAGAGAGGAACCATACGGGAACTTGCGTAATGAACAACCAAATGAATTACATTTCGGCACATACCTGCCAGTAAAGTAGAGCGATCGGGAGAGGCGAAGGGTGTAATGAGCCACACACTGTCCTGTGGGATAAATGATGATATCGACTATTTTCGAGAGAAGGTCAGACGGGCCATCCGGGATGAAACATAAATCTCCAGACGGAACAGAGAGGAGTCAATCGCAATGAGAAAAGTTTTGAAAAGTTTTGAAAAATAACCTTTTTTTTGTAATGAAATCGGAAACTCGAAAGTGCAAGAGAAAAAAAAACATGAAAACACAGCCAAGGGAATAGAGGAGGTAGCTAATTACAGAAAGCATATTGCTTTTAATTCGAAGGTAATGGCAATTAAGCAGCAGCGTAAATGAAGCTATTGAATGCAAGATCAATCTCACTAGCTTAGCTTTCCTGTGGCTCTCAGATATGGTTCTCAAGGGCCCCTCAGAGGCCAGGAGAATGAAGATAATCCTGCTTGAATGCAGGTGAATTAATTAGTGGCACAGTCTTATTTTTTTTTTTTTATCTCTAGTCATAAGCAGCAGTAAGAATTACATTTGAAAAAAAAAAATGGTTGTATATTTATTCTGTTCCGTAGTATTTAAAGCACATATTACTTTTTTAAATCTGTTGCCAATCACTTCTAAGAATTGCACTGAAATGCTCCTTCCTCCCCATTGCAGCACTGGTCCTCTCCTGGTTTGAATGACCCCCCCCCCCCCCCAGAATTTCACTGGCTATATATATATATATATATATATATATATATATGTCAGGGGTAGGCAACCTGGAGCCCTCCAGCTGTTGCAGAACTACGAGTCCCATCGTGCCTCTGGGAGTAATTGTAACTGCCAGCCTTACAATGCCTCCTCGGAAATGTAGTTCTACAACAGCTGGAGGGCCCCAGGTTGCCTACCCCTGATATATACATATATATATATATATATATATATATATATATATATATACACACACACACACTGATCAGCCATGACTTTTTGACCATGACCACCCACCTAATATTGAGTAGGTCCCTCTTTTGCCACCAAAACAGTCCTTACCCGTAGACACGTGCAATTCGTTTCATAACAAATCGAAATTCAGCCGAATTTTGCATCTTTCGGACATTCAGAAGCATCTGAATATCCGAATAAAAAAAATAACGAATTTCAACTAATACAAAAGAAATTATAGCGAATATAAAGAATTAATTCAACATGATTCTGTAATTCGTTAAAGATCCAATGAAACAAAAGGTCAACTCAAAGTAAATCTTACAGTCCAATCAGCTGATTAATTTTGTGCTGGAGGTTGGATTACTGGCAAAGTGCATTCCTGAGAACTGAGTGAGAAGGGTGTTGTATTGCATTTGAACAGAGGAGAAGAGATATTGTCATTGTGTGTGTTAATAGATTCAATAAACAAACTCTTTTCCAAATAGGGATGAGCTTTATGTTCAAGTCGAACTCATGTTCGACTTGAACATTGGCTGTTCGCCAGTTCGCCGAGCAGCAAACAATTTTGGGTGTTCGCGGCAAATTCGAAAGCCGCGGAACACCCTTTAAAAGTCTATGGGAGAAATCAAAAGTGCTAATTTTAAAGGCTTATATGCATGGTATTGTCATAAAAAGTGTTTGGGGACCTGGGTCCTGCCCAAGGGGACATGTATTAATGCAAAAAAAAGTAGTTTCAATTCGTTTCATAACAAATCGAAATTCAGCCGAATTTTGCATCTTTCGGACATTCAGAAGCATCTGAATATCCGAATAAAAAAAATAACGAATTTCAACTAATACGAAAGAAATTATAGCGAATATAAAGAATTAATTCAACATGATTCTGTAATTCGTTAAAGATCCAATGAAACAAAAGGTCAACTCAAAGTAAATCTTACAGTCCAATCAGCTGATTAATTTTGTGCTGGAGGTTGGATTACTGGCAAAGTGCATTCCTGAGAACTGAGTGAGAAGGGTGTTGTATTGCATTTGAACAGAGGAGAAGAGATATTGTCATTGTGTGTGTTAATAGATTCAATAAACAAACTCTTTTCCAAATAGGGATGAGCTTTATATTCGAGTCAAACTCATGTTCGACTTGAACATTGGCTGTTCGCCAGTTCGCAGAGCAGCGAACAATTTTGGGTGTTTGCGGCAAATTCGAAAGCTGCGGAACACCCTTTAAAAGTCTATGGGAGAAATCAAAAGTGCTAATTTTAAAGGCTTATATGCATGGTATTGTCATAAAAAGTGTTTGGGGACCTGGGTCCTGCCCCAGGGGACATGTATAAATGCAAAAAAAAAGTAGCATTGATTTTAATAATGCTTAAAGTGAAACAATAAAAGTGTAATATTCCTTTAAATTTCGTACCTGGGGGGTGTCTATAGTATGCCTGTAAAGGGGCGCAGTTTGACAGCAAAATTAAATTTCTAAAGGAAAAAAACGAATTTAAAACTACTCGCGGCTACAATGAATTGTTGGGTCCGACAATACACATAAAACTTCATTGATAAAAACGGCATGGGGATTTCACCAAAGGGGAACCCCTAACCAAAATTTAAAAAAAAGATGGCGTGGGGTCCCCCCAAAAATCGATATCAGACCCTTATCTGAGCAAGCAACCTGGCAGGCCGCAGGAAAAGAGGGGGGGACGAGAGAGTGCCCCCCTCCTGAACCGCACCAGGCCACATGCCCTCAACATTGGGAGGGTGCTTTGAGGTAGCCCCTCAAAGCACCTTGTCCCCATGTTGATGGGGAGAAGGGCCTCATCCCCACAACCCTTGCCCGGTGGTTGTGGGGGTCTGCGGGAGGGGGGCTTATCAGAATATGGAAGCCCCCTTTAACAAGGGGACCCCCAGAACCCAGCCCCGTGTGTGAAATGGTAATGGGGTACAAATGATCGGCTCATCCCTATTTTCAAACTACGAATCATTTTTACAAATGAATATACATACATAAATATTGAATTTCAACGAATACGAAAGAAATTATAGCGAATATAACAAATGAATTCGACATGATTCGAGATTCAGTATAACGAATATCGACACTCTACAGAAATAACGAATTATTCGAAAACTAATTAACGTAACATAATGAATTTAACAGAACGAAATTATGTATTTTACGAATGACAACGAACCGAAACTAAACAAAATTTTCCATTGTGCACAAGTCTACTTACCCATCAAGAGATAGATGTCACTAGACCTCTGGAGGTATGCTGTGGTATCTGACACCAAGCTATCAGTAGCAGAACCTTTAAGTCCAGTAAGTTGTGAGGTAGGGCCTTCATGGATTGGACTTGTTTTTCTAGCACACCCCACAGATCCTCGATTGGATTGAGATCTGGAGAGTTTGGAGGCCAGGTCAACACCTCAAAGTCGTTGTTGTGTTCCTCACACCATTCTTAAACCATTTTTGCAGTGTTTCAGTGCGTATTAACCTGCTGTTAGAGGTCACTGCCATCAGGGAATACCGTTTCCATGAAGGGGTGTATGTAGGTAGGTGCAGTCTATTTTCTCCACTGCAGGTTGTGCTCATTCACAGTGGCAATGCAGGTGAAGGAGGAAGTGGAGATGCATGTAGTTCCTCTATGGTTTCTGCAGTCACAGAGAGGCACCCCATGTGACTTTGGTGGCCATCTTGGCTCAGCAGAGCCTATTTAAGACCCGGGCTCCCATGTTTGGTATGAATTTTGCCAGTGGCTAGAGTAGGGACAGGTCACCCACCTGTCAGGGACACTGCTTAATATCAGGGAGAGGTTTCAGAGGAATAGGGAAAGTATAGGGACACACCATTCTTCCTGGAAACTTCCCCATTCAGGTACAGATCGGCCAGGCCGCATTCCATTCCTCAAGACAGACGCTGTCAACTTCCCTGTGACTACCATCTTCTGTCACATTGCTGTTACTTTATTTGAGTGTTCCCGCTGGGTCTGTTGTGGAATGCTAAACTTCGGTTCAATTTATCAATTTAGGCTACACCAATTATCCAACACAGAGGCACAACAGCGGTATGCTTATGTAAACAAGGCAGATCGCCGTTCTGTCAGTAGTAGAAAGCATGGATCCTGTGTTCCTGCAAAGCAGGGATATGGATCCATGTCTTCCCCTAGTAAAAGCACCTCTCACAGTACATTAAAACACTGGTCAGGCACACAGTTAACCCTTTGATCGCCCCTGATGTTCAACCCCTTTCCAGCCAGTGTCATTAGTACAGTGACAGTGCATATTTTTAGCACTGATCACTGTATCGGTGTCACTGGTCCCCAAAAACTGTCCGACTCTCCGCTGCAATATCCTGCTATAAGTCACCGATCATTGCTGTTACAAGTAAAAAAAATACCACATAGTTTGTAGACAATATAAGTTTTTGCGCAAACCAATCAATATACGCTTATTGGGATTATCTTTACCGAAATTTTTTTATTAAAATTAGGGCTGTTACTAATTAAAATTTTCGTGTTCGATTAATCGATTTTTTTGAATCGATTAATTGACTAATTTCGATTAATTATAATGCACATACAGATCCAACTACTTTTAGCTGATCTCCTTGCATTGCAACTCTGCATTAGTGGTATATGTGGTATACACTATATACAATCACCCGACAATAGTTAGTTTCCACAATCCATGACTTAACTTCACAGTTCACACAAATACTTTTTAAATTCAAACTGTAGCACTGACGTAAGTAATTTTTTTTTCCACAGTAGCGTGACAATCCCTCCACCTCCGGTCTAACTAATCACTCTCACCTTATGACATGGACCCCGTGCAAACAGGTGGTCATGCAAGCCGGTATCAAAAGGGCTAACATGGACCATAAACTTCTCTCACGTCTCCTTAGATCTCAGCAAGGACGCCAGGTCATGGGTAGAAAGAAAAGATCTAAATGCTCACTGCTTAAGTATAAGATTACATTTTTGTGTTCAAACACAAACTACTCCCATAAAGATGATAAAAACACAGCATGTAAAGCCGACAATCGTGTTAGTTTCGTAGGGCAGCAGCGGGTGACGTCATGCGTAGCTCCTCCCCCGTACGCGTTACGTTCAATCAGAACTTCAACGTCACCGGACTCCTCCCCCCTTCCCTTCGTTAGCAGACGGAGGCACTTGGGGAAGGGGGGAGGAGTCCGGTGACGTTGATGTCCGTGATGTCACCGGATCTCCGACGGAACTCTCTGAAGACCCAGAAGCCGGCGGAGAGGTGAGTACCAATGTTTTATAGCTGAAAGTAAAAAGTATTGTTTCCTTTTTTTTTTTAATTGTCTGTCTTTTTTCATTATAAAAAACGCAGAGGTGATCAAATACCACCAAAAGAAAGCTCTATTTGTGGGGGGGGGGACACATCAATTTTATTTGGGTACAACGTCGCACAACTGCGCAATTGTCAGTTAAAATAACGCAGTGCCCTATCGGGAAAAAAATGGCCTGGTCATGAAGGGGGGTAAATCTTCCGGAGCTGAAGTGGTTATAGCAGCCATTTTGGGGCCCGAAACCAATATTTCATCCACTGACACAGTCACCTTCCTGTTCTTGCACATATAGTACAGTACGCTATATGAAAAGGTCACGTCTTCATCGGTACACCAAACGGAGTCGGCTGACACATTCAATGGATTGATTCAAGCCCAGAGCAGAAAACAGATTTCAATATTCATAACATGATTCCCAGAGGCCGGAAAATATTGGGGATATGTTTATTGTCTTATGAGAAATGAAATACATTTATTCATCTTGAACGATCGGGATAATTGAATTGGCTCCCACTTCATTGCATTAAAACATCACGACGATGGCGCAAAGGCCCCTGGAATCTCTCAGCTGTACGCGCGTGTGCGTCTAATTCAATTTAATACAGAGAGGGCAATAAAACTGCAGTTTTTCTTTATCTGGCTTATTGGTGATTTATATTTTTTTCTTGGTGTGTCAGAGAAAGAAATTCTTTTTTTATATTCTGAAGACAGAAGAGCGGGGCAACGGGCAGACTTATCTTTATTTGTGTCACGGCTTTGACAGGTGTGCTTAGAGACAATACAACCACTGATGGGTGCAGACAGCGATTTGCTTTCTTTCTGTATTGCTTTCTCTAACATTTTAAATTAAAATAAACAATATTCAATCAGATTTCAAAATGTAATTATTTTTATTTAATTTTTTTTAATATAGATTTAACCACTTCAAGACCAAGCCTATTTCTGACACTTGTTGTTTACAAGTTAAAATCTGTATTTTTTTGCTAGAAAATTACTTAGAACCCTCAAACATTATATATATATATATATATATATATATATATATATATATATATTTTTAGCAGAGATCCAAGAGAATAAAATGGCGGTCGTTGCAATATTTTATGTCCCACGGTATTTGCGCAGCGGTCTTTCAAAGGCAATTTTTTGGGGGGGGAAAGTACACTTCACTGAATTAAAAAAAAAAAAACTAAACAGTAATGCCCCATACACACGATCGGATTTTTCAACAACAAATGTTGGATTTGAGCTTGTTGGCTGAAAGTCTGACCGTGTGTATGCTCCATCGAACATTTGTTGGCGGACTTTCCACCAACAAATGTTGGCTAAAGCCTCGTACTGACAATCGGACTTCAAAACAAACTTTTCCGTGGATTTCTGTCCAAAGGGCGTTGGCCGTGAACTTGTATTGCATACACGCGGCAGGACTTTTCCAGCCAACTTTCACCAAATCACGTGGTTTTTCTGCTCTTTACCGCCACCTTTTGGTCAACTTCTGTATTGTTCTTTGATCTTTTGCATCGGTTCTGAGCATGCGTGTTTGTACTTTGGACTTAAGTCTGATGGATTTCTGTACACACGATCGGACTGAGCTTCATCTGACTTTTGTCGCCAAAAAGATTGTCTGTTTGCACAGCGAACATTTGTCCGATGAAAACCGAAAAAGTTTGTCCGATGGAGCGTACACGCGGTCGGATGTTGCCTTAACCACTTGACCACTGGGCAGTTAAACCCCCTTCCTAACCAGACCAATTTTCAGCTTTCGGTGCTCTCACACTTTGAATGACAATTACTCCGTCATGCAACACTGTACCCAAATAAATTTTGTGTCCTTTTTTTCACACAAATACAGCTTTCTTTTGGTGGTATTTAATCACCGCTGGTTTTTTTTTTTTTTTTGCGCTATAAATCAAAAAATACTGAAAATTCGGTAAAAAAAAAAAAAAAATTTCTTTGTTTCTATTAAAAATTATTGCAGAGTATTGGCAGAGTATTGGCAAGTATTGGCAGAGTATTGGCGAGTATTGGCAGAGTATTGGCAAGTATTACAGTGTTGCACAGTATTGGTAGAGTATTGCACAGTGGTGGCAGAGCATTGCACAGTGGTGGCAGAGCATTGCAGTGGTGGCAGAGCATTGCACAGTGGTTGCAGAGCATTGCACAGTGGTTGCAGAGTATTGCACAGTGGTTGCAGAGCATTGCACAGTGGTTGCAGAGTATTGCACAGTGGTGGCAGAGTATTGCACAGTGGTTGCAGAACATTGCACAGTGGTTGCAGAGTATTGCACAGTGGTGGCAGAGTATTGCACAGTGGTGGCAGAGTATTGCACAGTGGTTGCAGAGCATTGCACAGTGGTGGCAGAGCATTGCACAGTGGTGGCAGAGTATTGCACAGTGGTGGCAGAGCATTGCGCAGTGGTTGCAGAGCATTGCACAGTGGTGGCAGTGTATTGACCAGCGCTGTGGGCACTACACATCCAGCCCACAGCGCTGGTCCTGTCTCTCCCCCTCTCCGATTGGTACAGAGAGGGGAGGAAGGAACCGGCGTCATGACGTGACGCCGGTTTGTGCTATCAGCGGCTGTTTACCATGATCCGTGATGCGCCGGGTCCTCGGGACTCGGCGGTCACGGATGTTCCCGAGTGTGCGCCCCAGGGGGTGCGCGGGAGCAAGTTTCTGGGAGGACGTCCGTAGGACGTCCACTTAGAACTAGCCGACCGCGCTGTAGACGCCTTTCTACTATAGCGCGGTCGGCATGCGGTTAAAACAGCTAATTTGCATGTTTGTTGTCAAAAAGTCCGATCACGTGTACGGGGCATAAGGTTAGCCCAATTTTTTCTATATTTTGAAAGATGATGTTACACCGAGTAAATAGATACCTGACATGTTACACTTTAAAATTGCACGCATTTGTGGAATGACGACAAACTATGATACTTAAAAATCTCCATAGGCGATGCAAATTTTTTTTTTAACGGTAATCAGTTTAGAGGTACAGAGGGGGTCTTGTGCTAGAATTATTGCTCTTGCTCTAATGATCGCAGCGATACCCCACAATTCTAGTCCCTGCATGCAAGGGTGGCTCCATAGGACGCTGCAAGAGAAAGGAGCCACCCTGGAGCAAGAATCCTTGGGCAGCGGTCAGATTTTGACAGGCGAACCCACCCATTGAGATCAGTGGGTTCGCACCACAACCACTTGCTTACTTGCTAAATGGTGTGAAATTGCCAGTAAATAAAAATAAATAAAATCAGGCTCCCTGCCTGCTGCTGCTATACCACAAGCAATACCCCCAGTGTGAAAGAGCCCATAGAGAGTCTGAATTCCTAGCTTAGGCAAAGTTTCTGGACTGGAACTGATGGGCTGATTTTTTTATATGTATATAATGACACATCAGGAATTTCAGGGCCGTCTTTAAGGCAGGGCAAAAGGGGCAGCTGCCTTGGGCCATGCCATTGTTGTGGGGCCCAAAGCAGCTGCCTCATACTTGCCAACTATCCCAGTTTAAATTCCCTTGTCCTTTGAAGTTTTAATCCTGTGCTGTGTTCCAATATCTCAGTGTGAAGTGCTGGCACTAATGCTGCCCAGCTCTGCCCTATTGTTGTGTACAGATGACTCACCTGCAGACCCTGTGTTTACATGTAAATAACCGGCATTGATATGTAAATAGCGGCGGCATTCATAAGTAAATAGCTGCGGCTGGCGGCATTGATATGTAAATAAAGGCGGCATTCATATGTATATCATACCCCCCCCTGCAGTGAGGAGATGATGTGCTGTAACCTCTAGAAACCAATAAGTGAGTAGTAATACTGTACTGTAATCTCTAGCAACCAATTAACAAGCAGAAATTATTTTCTGTAACCTCTAGCAACTAACCAGTGAGCCGTAATGTGTGCTGTAACCTCTAGCAACCAATCAGTGAGCAGTAATACTGTACAGTAATCTCTAGCAACCAATTAACACGCAGAAATCATTTTCTGTAACCTCTAGCAACTAATCAGTGAGCCGTAATGTGTGCTGTAACCTCTAGCAACCAATCATTGAGCAGTAATACTGTACAGTAATCTCTAGTAACCAATTAACAAGCAGAAATCATTTTCTGTAACCTCTAGCAACTAACCAGTGAGCCCTAATGTGTGCTGTAACCTCTAGCAACCAATCAGTGAGCAGTAATACTGTACATTAATCTCTAGCAACCAATTAACAAGCAGAAAAATGATTTTCTGTAACCTCTAGCAACTAATCAGTGAGCCGCAATGTGTGCTGTAACCTCTAGCAACCAATCAGTGAGCAGTAATACTGTACAGTAATCTCTAGCAACCAATTAACAAGCAGAAATCATTTTCTGTAACCTCTAGCGGCTAAACAGTGAGCCGTAATGTGTGCTGTAACCTCTAGCAACCAGTCAGTAAGCAGTAATGATATGCTGTAACCGCTGGCAACCAATCGCAATAGCTCCCTGATCTGATACAGTAAACTGATTTTACGTATAGCTGCTATTTATTGTATGTCTCTGAGCAGGTGGAGAGTGAAATTGCATGGGGGGGGGGGGGCAAGAACATTTTTGCCCAGGGTCCAATCAGTATTAAAGACGGCCCTGAGGAAATTATTCATGCGGACTTGAAAAATGACTGAAATCTGGTCAATCCTTATATATATATATTTTGGATGTTGGCATGGTGAAGGTCCTCCCTACCTAATGAAAGGTCAACTTTCAGCTCATCTTGGCGCTGGTGAAGAAAGTCAAGACCTGTGCACTCTGGAAGATGAATGCCGACCGGTACATGCCTGCTCTCAACATCTCTGCTCGGTTTTAATGAGCTAGTTTTACAGCAGGTACGCTTTAAGTTGAAACCTATACTACATTATTAGTCCGGTAATGCAACTCCCTCTACTTTATGAAGATGCATTAGTTCACATTAAAATATTTAAAATTCCATTTACCACTCTTGAAATTCCCCAGATGTCACGCCACAAATACTGCACGTATCTCAGCCGCCAGAATCTCATTCTGCGTACATGAAAACTTGGAACGTATTGACTCTCCATTGAAGCTGCTCCTGTGTCTGTTCTCCCTGGTGGGAATAGATTGCAACTCATTAGCTGTGTGTGGGGTGGCACAAAATATGCACAAAGAAACATAAGCAGCAGGAGGAATATTAATGACATACCCGGCACTGCGGAGACCTAGGCTGCCATCATCGGGAGACGCATATCAGTATCCTGTCCCCTTCTGTACTCATTACTGTACGCTGTGCCAGCCACCCGGTATCTGCAAATATTTGTTCTGCATTGTTTTTTCCATTGTCATTTTCCAGGTCTCATGAGATTGAGGGAAAGAGTTTTAAACTTATTTCTTCTCGCTGTGTTGTTGAATCTTACGGCTTTCCCAAATGTCCAGGTAATAATACCGACCAAGTCAGAAATTCCTCTCAATTTAAAGAAGAATTCCAGGTATGGATATTTTTAGATAGTTATGCCCCGTACGCACGATCGGACTTTCCGACAACAAAACCGTGGAATTTTGTACGAAGGTTGTTGGCTCCAACTTGTCTTGCATACACACGGTCACACAAATGTTGGCCAACAATTACGAACGCGGTTACCTACAAGATTTATGTGATATCTCCATTACAAACGCTAGTGTTATAAGACCGAGCGCTTTCGGTTTGTACTTGATTCCGAGAATGCATAGACTTTTGTGCCACGGACTTGTGTACACACGATCGGACTTTCCGACAACAAACATTTGTTGGCGAAAAAATTTGAGAACCTGCTAGCCAACATTTGATGGCGGAAAGTCAGACAACAAATGTTCGATGAAACATACACACGGTCGGACTTTCCGCCAACAAGCTCACATCCAACATTTGTTGTCGGAAAATCCGATCGTGTGTACACAAGTCCGTGGCACAAAAGTCTATGCATTGGTCGAGTTTGAACCATTGTAACTATGTACATATACCATACCTGGGGGGATCCATCTAGAAAAGTGGTGGTCAACTTGTTATTTTTTTCCCATAAAAGATTTTATTGAAAGTTTCAAAACATGCGAAACATGTATATATCACATACAAAAAGTGCAACCACGACTCTTTCATACAAAGGAAAAATGTAGCTGAAACAATGCTGCATTGGTCGTGGTGGATAGAACAGTACTAAACAAATATAGTCATAACTTGTCAACAAACGTATAACCAATATAATGTTATATTAGAAGAGGGGCACTCAAATCAGGTCAGGTAGTGTTACATATGGGTGCCAGACCCGTGAGACCAATATCATCAGGTCTAACTTGGGTCTCGAAAGTGACTCTAGTCCTGACTCCAATGACAGTGTGGAAATGTAAACGGTTACGTTGGTGCGTCTCTAAAAGGTTATTGGTTGGTTAAATATTCTAGGGGAGGATTCAATGTTATGTTGGATAGCTGGGATGGGGTACGGGAGTGAGGGGTGGGGGGGGGGGTGAAGATGAAGAAAGTAGGAGTATAAGGGGGGAGAAAGAGAGAGAGAGAGAGAGAGAGAGGAGGCGGGCGCCGTTCCCGCCCCCCCCCTCCCCGCCAACACCGCGCCTCCTGGTTTGTGGGTTATGTAGGTTATGTATCCCTAGTTAGGGAAGGAAAGAATGCCTTGTATTTTGTCTGTGGTTTGGAAGTGTTTCCAGCAGGCCCAAGTAGTCGAAAATTTTTGTAGACGTTCTTGTGTGGTATAAGTGGTCAACTTGTTATGGGGGACCTCAAGTGCGACCCTCAACATAACCAAAGGGCTGCACATAAAATTTGGTAAATATTTAGTGTCAGAGACCGCAGACATACGACAGGATAGAGTCAAAACTATGGGAATGAGACTGCGGATATAATGCAAGAGGTGGTCAGAGACTGGCGAATCAACACTGGCCATCGGCTTCTGGCTTCCCGTCCCAGCCAATCAGGACAGGAGGCTGAAGACCCAGAACCCGGGAAAGAAGACCGGGTCAATACAGAAACCGCGGCACCGTGCACCAGGGGAGTCATGACCTCTGGAGAGCTCCGCCCGTAGGGTAAGTGGGGACCTGGAGAGGCCCATCCGTGCCCCCCCCCCCCCCAGCACCTGCCGCCACTGGTGTCCTCTCCTATTGTGAAATGACTGCAACATTGTAACTTTCTACCAATTACAAAGTGAGAGGCACTGATATGTGTCAGTCATTAGTAAACACACCCAAGAACTACACAAGGATTTTAATGATTTTGCAAGGAAGAAGATGCTGGCCCTTGATGGTGCCTGGAAAAAAGATGTCTCTGTCCCTCTAGTGAGAAAAGCAGATGAAGGCATTGTCAGGGGAAGTACTGTGATCTCAATGAGAGGTAATACATACCTGGAAATCAGATAACTTTGCATGCATGCGCATGACATGAAAAATGTATGTGTTGCTAAGTCTGTTTTATCTTCAGCAACAATCGATTGGTGTTTTTTTTTTTTTATGATAGAGCTTCTTTAAGCCTTATTCCCATGCTGCTTATGCAGAAGGCTCCATTGTGTATGCATATTACCATGGTAGCAGGAGATAAGTTCACAACTGGCAATGGTGTTCTGGAAGACAGAAGGGAAGAGAGCGGGAGGCGAAGAAAGACAGACTAAATCTGGACACCAGATCCCAAATGTCATCATTCTTCTGTCTCTGCAGCTTTATCTCAGCAGCTAGATCACACGAATAGTAGAATAGATCTCTCCGTTTTTACAGATATTTCAGGAAACGAAAAACTCAATTTCGATCACCCCTTTTTAAAATATTTTTGGCATAAGCTGCAGTGGTAGCTCTAGTATGTTTCACTGTGTTGTGTAAACTCAGCAGGCATAGCTCCCAACTGTCCCTGATTTCCAGGGACTGTCCCTGATTTGGAGCAATGTCCCTCTGTCCCTCATTCATCCTCATTTGTCCCTCATTTTGGTCTGATCCAGGGGCGGACTGACCATTCGGCCACTCGGGCACTTCCCGGGGGCCCCGGGCCACTAGGGGGCCCCATCAGGGTTGCCAGCCTCAGTAAAACCAGGGACAGTATGTAAAAATCTGTGTTTCTGAAATGTCCCTTACCGACATTTTGGTCTAAAAATCCCGAGATTATAGCTACCCCACCTCTCCAGTACCTTCTCAGCCAATAGAAACATGTCTGTGTATACTGTGTGTACATGTATGTGTATACGGTGGGATTGTATACTGTGTGTGTGTATACTGTGTGGCCCCATAATCTCTGATTGTCTGGGGGCCCCATAATCTCCTATTGCCCGGGGGCCCCATGAGTTGTCAGTCCACCCCTGGTCTGATCGATATAATTTTATATAAAATGCAATTTTTATCTATCAAAAAGTGTTTCTAGGTGCTAAACCTTTCATCTGATTTCTAAATTGCTGCATTTGTAAATTCCAGAAGCCAATATAAAGGAATAGTAGTGGTAAAAAAAGGCACTTGTGTGTTTAACCAATCTTGTTTTTTTTGTACAATTCTCCTTTAAGGGGGCGTGGCAGTGGGGTGTGTCCTATGCCTGCATACTTTTGCTGATAGGTGTCCCTCATTCCCATCTCAAAAAGTTGGGAGGTATGAGCAGGTATGAAGGCCAAAGGACCCTGCCTTGCACCAGAAAGCGCAATGAGAAATCTATTCCGAGTGATTTAAAGTGGAAGTAAACCCAACGATTTAATCGTTTCAAAAAGCAGTTACATTCTTGGCATGCCGGAAATGCTAATGCCCCGTACACACGGTCGGAAAATCCGACCACAAAATCCATCGGATTTTTTCCGACGGATTTAGTCCGACACTGGTGTTGCATACACACGGTCGGACAAAGTTGTCGGAAAATCCGATCATTCTTAACGTGGTGACGTTTGTTGCCTACGACAGGACTATGTAGAGGCTAGTAGCCAATAGCTTTGGTCTTGTAATGTGATCTGAGCATGCGTGGCACTTTGTCCGTCGGAATTCGCTACGATCGGAAAATGTCCGATAGGACTTTGTTGTCAGAAAATTTGAGAGCAGGAGATAAAACTTTGTCCGTCGGAAAATCCGATGGAAAATGTCCGATGGAGCCTACACACGGTCGGAATTTCCGACAACATTGTCCGATAGGACATTTTCCGTCCGAAAATCCGACCGTGTGTATGGGGCTTAACTGTCACATTGGTTGTGCTCTCAACCAAACTGCCACACCATCCAATGGCAGGTGTCATAACTGATCACATGTGCAGCATTATGGCAGTTGAAGATTAAACAGAGGCCAAGATGGCAGCTTCCTTGGCTGAAAATGATAGGAGGGTTTACTTCCACTTTAAGGCATTGCAATTTCTTTTCGATCATTACGTCTTACATAAATTACAGACCCTATTTAACACGAAAAGTGCACTTTTAATGATTGCTTCTCCCAAATATGTTCTAATAGGTTCTCTGTTGGAAGGTATCATAATGTCTTCTTCCAAGAAGTTCAGGAATTCTTCTCCCCAGGGGTCCACCCGCTGATTACAGGATGTGAGGGGAAGCTGGTGCAGAAAAGGTCACAGACTAGAATGGGAACCTTGTGGAGTGCTCTTGGGCTTGAGTCTAATTAGAGAAACAGCATTGAGGTTACAGATCTATTATTGTGAGCTGAGAATAATAGGCAGCCTCCATGTGTCCAGAAAGCCCACCTGGCAGGACCTTACACTGTTCCGTGGAAGCTACAGGGCGTTGTTTGAAGTGTGAGCTGTTTGAAGTTAGACATTTTATTTAACTTTTATTTTTTTTCTAACATTGCAATTAGTCAGTGTAACACAGTTGAAATAAGTAGACAGATATAGTACTGCATTGTTCATATTTTTTTTTTTTTTTACTGTAAAGCGTTTTGTGCTGTGCTTTTGAAAAAGTACACTTTATAGGCAAAAGCTTGTGGAAACCTGACCATCTTGATGGGTATGTCTTTCCAAAACCATAGAGGTATGTCTTTCCAAAACCATAGAGCTGGTGAATTCTTACTGAAACTGGATCACTCATGTCATGTAACAGTCTACAGGTGTTTGCATTTACCTGCTAGTGCCCAATTAGGGTCATAGGTCAATAAAGGTACACAATAAAGAAGCAATTCTCAAACCAGGGTTCTATGGAACCCTCCAGAGATTTCTAGGGGTTATAGTTGATTGACCTCTGATTTCATGGTACAGGGGGTCCCTGAGTTACGAACTTGTTAGGGACTGCCCGCCTGTTCTTATGTCGGAATTCTTCGTAAGTCGGCCGCGCATGCGCAGACCGTCAATTATGGACGATTACGGACATTTCCGGACATTTCCGATGTTCCGTTCTGCGCATGCGCGGCAAATTACGGACATTTCCGAAGTTTTCCGGCATTTTCTGAGGCTCGGAATGGCCGCACATGCGCAGAACGGCCGGAGGACGGCGGAAAATGGCGGAGGGTCCCCGCATCGCCTGGTTCGTAAGTAGGGGATGTTCGTAGGTCGGGCGTTCGTAAGTCGGGGACCCCCTGTACCTGTAAACTTCCAGATCCAACATCACTTGGCAGAGCGGCAGGATGACAGCAGTGATCTTTTTAGCTGTCTTTAGAGGTTGCATACTTACTACAACTGTAAAATCCCCAGAAATTAATAAAAGTCAGCGCCATTAAGCATTATGAATAATCTAAGACATGAGGTAGCGATGCTGCTCCAAGCATGTTGGTGTCTCTAAGCCCCCGTACACACGGTCGGAAAATCCGACCACAAAATCCGTTGGATTTTTTCCGATGGACTTTGTCCGAAACTGGTGTTGCATACACACGGTCGGACAAAGTTATCGGAAAATCCGATCATTCTGAACGTGATGACGTTCGTCCGTTACGACGGGACTACGTTCACGTTCGTAGCCAATAGCTTTGGTCTTGTAATTTGATCTGAGCATGCGTGGCACTTTGTCCGTCGGAATTCTCGAAACACGATCGGAAAAAGTCTGATAGGATTTTGTTGTTGGAAAATTTGAGATCCTGCTCTCAAATTTTTTCCGTAGGAAACTCCGAAAGTCAGATAGGGCCCACACACGGGCGGATTTTCCGACAACATGGTCCGATCTGACATTTTCCGTCAGAATTTCCGACCGTGTGTACGGGGCATAATAACCGCCCTCCCCACTCACAACTTCAGGTGCAGGCTCTGCAATGGTGTAGAAAACAGTGTAGAAGATCCAAAATCTCTTACATCATGGTGATGAAGGGTACAGACAGGCTAACGCGTTTCACTTTAATATAGATGCATAATCATGGCTATGATTAAGCATCTATATTGATGTGAAACGCGTTAGCCAGTCTGTACCTTTCATTACCATAATGTAAGAGATTTTGGATCTTCTACACTGTTTTGCCACGAATAAAAGGTGTTATTCAGAGTGCGGGCGTTAAGCAGTTTTCTTGAATTTTCGAATAATCTAAGACAGTCAATCTCAAACAGGGTTCCTCCAAGGGGTTAAGGGGTTCTTTGAGTTTTCGCTGTTTGAACTCTGATCTGGAGATACTTGTTTAGTCCTGGGTCCAACGCCATTTGACCGAGCCAGCGGAATTACAGCAATGATCTTTTTAGCTGTCTGCAAGGGTGGCATTTTGACTACTACTGGACGGGAGCATTCTTCCCACTGACCACCAATGTAAGGGGTATTTTTCCAATGACACCCGGCGAATACATTTTAGCATTGGTTCCCTAAGACCTGAAAATTATTTCAGGGGTTCCTCTGGGGTAAAGGGGTTAAAAAAAGGCTGCTTTAAAGGGTATACCTGTCATGACAGTAGCATGTGAAAATCAACAATATGTGAGTGTGCTGTTTATGATCTCCAAGACTCCTACATAATTTTGGCTAAAGTCAAGCAGTATCTACATTAAGGGGGTTGATTTACTAAAGGCAAATAGGCTGTGCACTTTGCAAAGTGCAGTTGCTCCAGAGCTTAGCAAATGAGCAAAAGCTCTGCTGACTTTCATCATCCAATCATGTGCAAGCAAAATTATTATTTAGTTATTTTTTTCCTTGCATGTGATTGGGTACTTTATGCAAAAGTAAAGGCTTAGGCCCCATGCACACGAGACGCTGTTAAACGCGCGTTCAGAGGCAGTTGGACACTTTTTTCAACTGCCCCTGAACGCATGCAATGTTATCCTATGTGTCCATGTACACAGTCTCGTTTTTTCCAGTTTTTATGCAGTTGCATTTAACCTTGTTTTTCCAGAAGCAAAAAAATGGGTTCAGACACTTTGCTTTTCCACGTTTCAGACACAAAACGCTGCTAAACGCGGCTAAACGTGGCACCCGCGTTTAGCCGCGTTTGCGTTTATAAGCGTTTTTAAAGGAACCCAATTTTTTGGACCAGAAACCTCAGAAATATGATGGTAAACCATAAAAAATACTAAAAAAATTGGTTTAAAATGTCGTAATTACTTTAGTTCATAGAGCATATATACTCACTGATGCAATGGCATAAAAAACTCTAGTTTTTTAGGTAGCTTAGACAATGAGGAATGCCTCCACTTCTTTGCCCCAACCCTTCATCCAATTTCTAATCTAATCAGTGACTCCACCTAATCTGACCAAAGCATAGCAATGTCTTTTTTTCACAAAGAAAAACCTGCATACCAATGTCTAGTCAGCCCCAACCCCCCACCATGTTTGTGAAATATCCAACGGAAATTCGCTGTGCCATCAACGGATGGGTCCAATATCGACGAGCTCCGGCTCTGAACCTCTCACGCAATTTGCGACGACGTTGCAACATCAGGAGCATTTCCTGACATATTCAATATGGGATCCATTTCCAAAAAACAAACAAACACAGAAAGAGAGGCAAATGCAAGTGTACAACGGCTCTCTCTGCTGCTGCTTCTCACTCTGATCAAAATGGCAGAAATAGTTAATAATACATGCTTTCTGAGCTTGGGGAGGGTCTGTATGATGTTATCTTTACAAACGCTTATAGACTCAAACGCGGTAAAACGCGGCATGAAAACGTGGCAAAACACGCTTTTTTAAACGCAGGTTTCTGCTTTTTAAAACATGTGTTCAGCAGAGTTTGCATCTGCGTCTCGTGTGCATGGGGCCTAAATCTATAAAATTGATGATATATGATTATTGATCTGCACTATCTATTTTATAGATTTATCCTCCTGAAGAAGCGGTCTTATGATCGCGAAACTGTTGAGGACTGTATAAATCTGTGAACATACTCTTTAACTATTTATCAGCCTGGAAGTCTACAAGTATTGTATTGCTGTATTGACCTTCCTATTGCTTTACTAAACTAATGTTGTGATTATGTTTTTATGTAATAAACAAATATTTTATGATAACTAAACCTTGTGGTTAGTGCGGAGATAGTCCATTTCTTTCGGAGGTTATAGTTGACAGCCTAAGCAACTGTCCCTATTTCTCTCCCTCCTTCCTATACATAGCAGGGCATGAACGCAGATTGTATTGCAGATATTCTCAGTATAGGTCTCCTTTACGATTCGAAGCTCCATAGGCGGGTTAGGCTTCAAAGAGGACATTTTGTGCTGAGCTGTTAGACTAAGCAGACAGCGATTAAATTATGAAATAAATGTTTTATAATTGGGCAGCGCCTGCTTTCGGAAAGTGCCTCTTTCACTCCATTACTTCATCAATATACCTTGCTCTGGCTAAGTGGAAGCGACTGATTTAAAGGATCTGCAAAAATGATAGCGCTAATCATTCTGCCCTAGGAAATAATTCATAGACAGTTATTAGATAGCTTGGATTTTACATGATAATGTTACAGTATTAAGTACCTAGAGTCCGCAAGATGTAATTATCAGACGTGGAATTCCCTGTGTCTAATACTTGTTCAGAAAATCGTGAAAATGGGAGTTAATTGCTCTTTCAAATGAGAAATCGTCATTCTGGAAACTGTCACCCAAACACAACTTAGGAAGCAACCGTATTTGATGAGCCAGGTTCCAGAAATGAGAGAAGAAATGCCATAAACCAGGGATATCCAATTAGCGCACCTCCAGCTGTTGCAGAACTACAAGTCCCATGAGGCATAGCAAGACTCTGACAGCCACAAGCATGACACACAGAGGCAGAGGCATGATGGGACTTTTAGGAGGTCCGCTAATTGCATATCCCTGCCATAAAACTGACATCAGTGCAATTATAATGTTTATGGAGAATAAACAGAGTTGGTAACCCAAAGAAGATGTAAACCCCTAAAATACAATATTAGCTTGATACATTAAAGTGGATGTAAACCCAATGTCATCCTTTCTAAACTACTGCCATAGGGGTTATCTATAAGGATATACATGCCTCCTGCATGTATCTTTACCTGTCAAATGTCTCCCTTCTGTCTGTTATGAGACCCGAAAAACTGCAGATTCTGTGGGTGGGTCTGTTGTCTGGAGCTCGGTGGGTGGAGTCGTGATGTCAGTAGACTCCCCGCCCACCTCCACACTCCACTTGTCAATATGCATTTTCTCCTGTGTATTTCTTACACTGAACTTCTGATATGATCTCTAACATCCAGTGAAAAGACAGGAAAGTAACCACATGACTTCAGCATGCCCAATTATGCTGAGGTGTGGAATATCCAATCCTGGCAGAGCAGCAGAAGAAATGAGTGGGAGGGGATTAAAAAAGAATGCATGTCTCTTAGGCTAGTGCACGAGATATGTAAATCACCTGTCACTCACAGCAAGGGGGGGGGGGGGGATTTGACAAAGTTTTTCTCTGTTTGTCAAGATTTATCTCACTGAACAATAAAAGAGGATTGCTCAGAGCTGGATTAACTTTGTGGCAAGACAAATGATAGAAAATCTTATACTCTACATTATGACATCAAAAAAATAAACAAAAATCGGGTTTACATCCACTTTAAAGTCATTTCTAAAGTTTTTTGCAATCTTTTTAAATCTGTAGATCGTCTGCCATGAATGCCCTTACTCAGGCACCTCCTGTTATGGGTTGACATCTTCCTTTTCTATCTCCATCTCTTGTGGAGACTGCACAAGGGGAAGGTTACATAGGTTGAAAAGAAGACCTGTCCATCTACATAAGTCTACAGTTTAGTGCGTAGTTTAGTCTACAATACAAATAAATAAATTAATTATAGACTAAAGCCCCATACAAACTATTAGATTTTCTGAAGATTTTTGTCTTCAGATTTACCAAAACCATATAATATGAGGTCAAACCTTAAGAGTTTCAATTTGTATGCAATCAGGCAGGCCCTTGCACTACATCGTTTTGGTAAATCTGAAGACAAAAATTTGCAGAAAATCTAATAGTGTGTAGGTGGCTTAAGGGATGGTTATAACCCCATTCAGTTTGTTGTCATCTGTATCCCATTGGGAGGATTTCCCTTCACTTCCTGTCCCATAGCCACAACAGGAAGTGAGAGAGAATCCATTGCTGTCACCAGGGTCACATGATCCTCATTGGAAGATTTCCCCTCTATTCCTGTTCTGGTGACAATTCAAAATTTGGAATTTTCTTGCACTCTTATACCGCGTACACACGATCTGACTTTTCGACGGACTGGGTCCGACAGTCTTTCTGACGGACTTTGCAGCCGTGGTCCGCCAGACTTTCAAACAAACGGACTTGCCCACACACGATCACTCCAAAAGTCAGACGGATTCGAACGTGATGACGTACGACCGGACTAAAATAAGGAAGTTCATAGCCGGTAGCCAATAGCTGTCCTAGCGTCGGTTTTCGTCCGTCGGACTAGCACACAGACGACCAGATTTTTCGACTGGACTCGAGTCCGTCGGAAAGATTTGAAACATGTTTTATTTCTAGGTCCGTCTGACTTTTGGGAAAGAAAAGTCCACTGGAGCCCACACACGATCGAATTGTCCGACGGATTCCGGTCCGCCGGACCAAGTCTGCCGGAAAGTCCGATCGTGTGTATGCGGCATTACTCTTGGTGATAAAGGTCACCAGGACAAGTAGAGAGCCGCCAAAGCCTAAAAAAATTATATTTGTTATACTTTAGGAAAAACAAAATACCGAAAATGTCCTTGGCTTACCAATCATGTGTGCACTATGATTGGCTGCCATAGTGATCATGTGATTGGGAGCCTGTTCTGTCTGCTCCCAATCAATGCTGAGTGTCAACATGGCCAAGGTGATGAAATGCACGATTTAACTTATAAAGTGAGGGCCAATTTTCTTCAACTTGAGGTTTCAATGATGTTCAGCCAAGGCTGGAGCGGGTACATGTGGACAAGAATTGGTTGAAAAGGGTCCAAGAGATCAGCAGCACTGAAATGATAAAAATTATAAAAAAAAGTAAAAACCATTTAAAAATACAAAAAAAGGCAATTTTTTACGATACTTAAATCTTTAGAACAGTAATTGTCAATGAATTACGGTTTAGATCTACTTAAAAAATAACTGTCATTTTAGTACAATTATCCTTACATAGTTCTTCTCACCCCCAATAACCTCCTAGACAGCTACGTTTTCATAATCCAGTGTGATGTTTGCTGTAGGGCTGCTTGTTGCTGTACAACATCTCTGTGGAAAGTTATCCAGGCTGGGTCACACATACTCAGTCGATTACAGATTGATTGCTAATTGTGAATTTAGCGGCTACATTTTTTGTCTTATTTAGCAAGGATGGACACAAGGTTTAAAGGACTGCCGGAAAAGATATCACAGAGCCGGTGTGACCCTGATTGGGCCTTAATATGATTTTCAGACACTCTGGGAGGTCACGTGTGTGAACATAGCTGGCTGAGAGCTGCCACTGTCACTACATGTGTGACCTTTAGATACATGCTCTCCGTTTTTCTTTTTCTTTTTTTACAGGAGCGCCTGCTCGACATTTGACAAAGGTCATGTCTGAAAACACTGTCTCATTTAGACATACATGCACTTCCTCCGCTGATTAACCCTTTAAGAGCCTCCTTAACGTGACTTTTTTTTTTTTGTTCAAAGATTTTATTCAGATTTATTTATTTTATTTATTTATTTATTTTGTTTAGATTTTTTCAAATAAAACATTTATAAATAATGAAATTCATTGAATAGTACAACAAGGATACAATATCTAATAGTTTATACAAATATTTTGCAAACACTAAAAATAAATAAATAAATGTTTTCAATTTTTGCAAGTAAAATAATATACTGTAACATGGAAATCTAATAGATATATTTTATATAAGATATACGTTTTCAAACTGCTAAAGAAAAGTACCCTTCAATGTACATGAAGTCTACTGTAATAAGCTTTTGTAAACAAATGAGGATGAGTTTGTCATCCTAATATTGTAGGTGAATATTACAACAGAGACCTCATGGAGCCAAAATAAAAAAAGGAAAGGAAAGAGAGAAAAGAGATAAGAAAGGAAAAAGGTTAAAGAGATAAGGTATCTTGTGCCGACTTTTCTATTTTTGAAGTACTGTATATACTTGAGTATAGGCCAACCCAAATATAAGCCGAGGCACCTAATTTTACCACAAAAAAATGGGAAAACGTATTGACTCGAGTATAAGCCTAGGGTGGTAATATGCAGCAGCTACTGGGTAAACAATGCCCCATCTGCAGCCTCACTGTGCCCATTTGCAGCCTTATTGTGCTCATTTGCAGCCTCACTGTGCCCATTTGCCGTTTCATTGTGCCCATCTGCAGCCTCACTGTGCCCATTTGCAGCCTCACTGTGCCCATTTGCAGCCTCATTGTGCTCATTTGCAGCCCCACTGTGCCAATTTGCCGTCTCATTGTGCCCATCTGCAGCCTCACTGTGCCCATTTGCAGCCTCACTGTGCCCATTTGCCACCTCATTGTGCCCATCTGCAGCCTCACTGTGCCCATTTGCAGCCTCACTGTGCCCATCTGCAGCCTCATTGTGCCCATCTGCAGCCTCACTGTGCCAATTTGCAGCCTCAGTGTGCCCATTTGCAGCCTCACTGTGCCCATTTGCAGCCTCATTGTGCTCATTTGCAGCTTCACTGTGCCCATTTGCAGCCTTATTGTGACCTTTTGCAGCCTCACTTTTCCCATTTGCAGCCTCATTGTGCCCATCTGCAGCCGTAGATAAGTAAAACAGCAGGTGTCTCCCGCTGTGTCATGCCCATCTGCAGCTGTATCTTTGATTACTAAAACAGCGGGTGTCTCCCGCTGTGTTATGCAGTCTGTTCGGCCATCCATTGTAACAAAGCCCCGCCTCCTCGTCCGTGATAGACGGAACACTGATACAATGCTGGCAAACTGTATCAGTGTTCCATTTATCACGGACGAGGCATAGGCAGGGCTTTGTTGCAATAGACGGCCGAACAGACTGCATAACACAGCAAGAGACACCCGCTGTTTTAGAAACCAAAGGTACGGCTGCAGATGGGCATGACACAGCAGGAGACACCCTCTGTTTTAGTTATAAAAGGTACGGCTGCAGAGGGGCACCCTCATTCGAGACCCTGACTCGAGTATAAGCAGAGGTGGGGGGGTTTTCAGCCTAAAAAATGTGCTGAAAAACTCAGCTTATACTCGAGTATATACGGTAATTTCAAGTGGAAATAGTTCTAGAACCATCATTTTGATATTCAGTCCATGGATCCCAGGTTTTCTCAAATAATTAAACCTTATCATTTAATATGGCCGAAAGATGTTCATTAATCATAATCCAGGACAATTTAGTTTTTAGGATGTCAAAGGGTAGGGTTTTTGTTTTTCAAGATCTGGCTATAGTGATTTTTGCTGCTATAAATATATCATTTATCAATCTTCTGAAGTGTTAATGGATCTTTTCTGACTGGTTGTTTAAAAATTCTTAAATGGACAGCAGTGATAAAAAGCAGGCATCTCAAGGTGCCTGTACATACTGTATGTATTGACTCTACACCCACTAGCACCTCTCTACGGGCCATAGCGATGATAGTAAAGCCTCATACACACGATCGGACCGTGGACCAACTTGGCCCCAAGTTGGTATTGCATACACACGATCGGACTTTTTAGGCAACAAACATGAACGTAGTGACGTTTCACTGACGACACCTCAAAAGAGGACGTTCGAATACTCCAGCGCCACCTTTGGTCAACTTCTATATTGTTGTCTGATCTTTTGCATTGGTTCTGAGCATGCGTGTTTGTACTTTGTACAAAAGTCCGTTGGTTTTGTGTACACACGGTCGGACTTTGGTCCATCAGACTTTTGTTCGCAGAAAGTTGGTCCGTTCGCACAGCCAACAAAATTCAGATGAAACCTGGAAAAAGTTGGTCCGATGGAGCGTACACAAGGTCGGATGTTGGTCCAAACCAGCTAATTTGCATGTTGGTTGTCAAAAAGTCCGATCGTGTGTACGGGCCTTAAGCCTTGTGGATTCATAAGGATGCAATGGAGGCAGGAGAGAACAGAACCAAGTTCTTCACCCCAGATACTGGTGGAGATTAGTGTTCCAGGGTCACTCTGTGGGCGGGGCACTACTTGTGCCGCATGCGGGGGTACATTTCGCTGGGGTGCGCACTCATCAATGCCCACTTCATCAAGGGGTATGTTTAAAATCTCAGTCTGCTTCAGCAGCTGATGAATGCTGCAAGCCTACGTATATGGAAGCAGCCCACACATCACCCAGATGCCCATCTGGAGAATAGTAGTGGAATTTTTGGACAGTAGCAATCATCGTTCAAGGCTGAGCCGCGTTTATGTGCAAGTCAAACATTATGGCAGTACCCTGGAGGTGAGCCAAACACTGAGCAGTAGTTAAAAATACAGAGGTCCTCTTTGAAGCATTCCATCCCATGTTACTACACAGAGAAAGGGAGGGTCACCGCTCCAGGAGAACAATGTTCTTCACCCAGTTAGAGAAGCCACAGGTGCCGGAAATGCATAAAGCAATGAATGGAAAATGGTTCTGGACAGCCGCACTCCAAAAAAGCCTTTTTATTCAAAAAACACCAAATCCATAATTACATGTCACAGCAGAACAAGAAATCTGACACGTTTCACACTACACACAGTGCTTAGTCAAGCTATGACTAAGCACTGTGTGTAGTGTGAAACGCGTCAGTTTTCTTGTTGTTTTTGAATAAAAAGGCTTTTTTGGAGTGCGGCTGTCCAGAACCATTTTCCATTCATTCCATGTTACTACACGCCTTCTTCGATGTATGTTGCATTTAGGAAGGACACTGCTGAGCCCGTACCCTCTCCACTAGTCCAGCGTGCCTCTACCACCTCACTTTCAGTGACAGAATGGGGTCCCGCCAAGCACTAGCACGGACCTCATGTGTGCTCTCACTTAACTCCTTCGCTCTCCTGTACCATGCGGCTAGGTATATGGCGTGCCCATACCGTGGGTTCGGTCCCCATTAATTTCAGATCTCCAACCCCCTCGCTACCAGGGGACCTTTGACCTCCGCCAGGTATCACGCTTTATAACCACATTCCCTTGGGTAGGACTCAAAAAGCCCAGGAATAAGTTTGAACACAGTTAACTCCTTCCCATCCTGGGCAGCCTGTAGTTGTCTGTATAACTACACAATGAATACAATGAATGCAACATCAGAAATACATTAAATGACACCCCACAAGCTTACAAATCAAAGCTTCCAGGACGCTGTACAAGGTCTCTGAGCATGCATAGAGACATCTCTCAGTATCTGCTGCCCATTTAAAACTTTTAAAACTACCAGAGGGTCACTTTAAAGCAGGGCCGGGACAAGGGGTGGGCAGGAGGGGTGGTTGCCCTGGGCACTGTGGTATCATGTGAGGTAGGGGGGGGGCACCACAAGGAGATTAAGGGGGAGGGAATTTGTGTTAAAAAGGGGAATTTGAGGGGCTTCAGGGGGTAAGAAAAGTTTTAGGGGGGCAAATTTAGGGAGGGTGTGCTAGGAATTGTGATTTGGGGGGATTTGTGTTGGGAGTGGGGATGGGACACATAATGCCCATACATCTTGGGGGGGGGGGGCAATTTGGTATGTTCGCCCTGGGCTCTATATGACCTTGTCCCGCCACTGCTTTAAAGGGTCAGCCAACCTTCAGTTTTCTCATGGATGCAGGAGAATTAAATCACCTTGGTTTCTTTTAGAGATGTGCAATTAATTTTGTTCCGAGATTACTTTGCTTTATGATTATTTTAATTGTAGATGTTCCTGTGCTTTATCCCGGATGCCTGCATACTTAGATGTGCCTGTTTTAATCATCAACCATGTGAGTTTCTAAATGTCGTACCTTCATTAAAAAGGAAACCATATTGCTACACTTAGAGGCGCCTCTCTCCTCTTTTATACTCGGTTGCGACATGACGCTACTTATATATCAAGACATCGCTTGTATATCAAGTCAAAATGTATTAAAAAGTTTTGCTTGTCTTGCAAAACACTCTCAAACCAAGGTTTTACTGGATTCTTTTATGGAAACTGATTGTGTTTTTGCCTTGAGTAATATGCCTTTAAAGTCCCTTTATTACTACAAGAAATGTTTCATTCCAATTGTTACGATTTTTTTTTTTATGTGGCATTGTACATTTATCCCAAGACCTAGTTTAATCTTGTTTACTTTGCAGTGAATGTAAAAACCCTCATTCCTTCTAAATAAGATCACTTCACTTGTGCTCAGTGGCAGCCCACCCATAGAGGGGGCACAGGCGCCCCCCACCCCCGTCCATGCGTCCAGCCCCCTGATCTACATATCAGGCTGCCGGACTATGGATTCCAATGCGGGGTGGGTGTTTTTTTTGAAGCACGTGATTAGAGGCTTTAATAAGCTTCAAAAAAGGGTGGGCTCGTGGCGCAGAGCTCCAAGCCCACCCAGTTGTGTGATGATAGCAAATTCATTTTCACTATTTTTACACTAAAGTACCTCCCCGCCAATCAGGAGGTAGGTGGTGAGACCTGTTTCCCAATTGGCAAAAGTGCCAGGCGATCCTAGCCCTCTCTCTCCAACCACCCCCTCACTCCAGCCACCCCCTCTATGACTAATGGATAGATTCATGCATTGCATAAATCTATCCATGGCCGCTGCTGCCACCCCCTATTCAGGCGTCCGGACCCTTTTTTGGGCGCCGGGAGCCTGAATTCCAGCGGCATGGGTGTTTTCTTGAGGCACCTGATTAGAGCTATAGGCTCTAATAGGCTTCAAAAAAGGTGGATTCGTGGCGCAGAGCATTGCACAAGCGGCTGCATATGACGGGCACAATTGACGGTATTCGATGGGCATGAGTGGCTGCATATGATGAGCACAAGTGGCTGCATATGAAGAGCACAAGTGGCTGCATATGATGGGCACAAGTGGCTGCATTTGATAGGCACAAGTGGCTGCATATGATGGGCACAAGTGGCTGCATATGATGGGCACAAGTGGCTGCATATGACAGGCACAAGTGGCTGCATATGATGGGCACAAGTGGCTGCATTTGATGGGCACAAGTGGCTGCATATGATGGGCACAAGTGGCTGCATATGTTGGGCACAGTGGCTGCATATGATGGGCACAAGTGGCTGCATATGATGGGCACAGTGGCTGCATATGATGGGCACAAGTGGCTGCATATGATGGGCACAAGTGGCTGCATATGATGGGCACAGTGGCTGCATATGATGGGCACAGTGGCTGCATTTGATGGGGCACAAGTGGCTGCAAATGGTGGGCACAATTGCTGCAATTGATGGTACAGTGGCTGCATTTTTTTTATATATTCTTTATTTTCATAATTTTTATCGTTGTACAAAACATTGCATTTTGATCATTACATTTTTCCAAATAATCCAGCATTTTATTTATTACAACGTTTCCCTCCCCCTCCTCCCTCGCCCCCACCCTCCAAAAAAGAGAAAAAGAGAAAAAAAGAAAAAAAAAATCTCTTTATCGGCGCCCGACCGCGAGAATTAGAGTCAATGGCACCCTGTCCTGCCCCCTTGAATTATTTAAAGGGACAAGACAGGGTTGCCCTCTTTCCCCAATTTTATTTATAATCACACTGGAGCCCCTCCTGATGGCAATACGTAAAAACCAGGACATCCAAGGAATAAGAGTGAGAGATAGAGAATACAAGTCGGCTACATTTGCGGACGACCTGCTTCTCTATATCTCTAGCCCGAGAACAACAATCCCCATAGTTCTTAAGGAATTAAAGCAATATGGAAAGTTATCAAACTTCAAAATAAACATGGCCAAATCAGAGATTTTAAATTTAAATTTACCAACGGAAGAACAGAAAGCACTCCAAGCCAAGGTACCATTTAAGTGGTGTAAAAAGGAATTGGGTTATTTAGGTATAAAACTAACAGCTCAACTAAGTGACCTTTTTGAAGCTAATTATATGCCCCTGTTGAATAAAATCAAAGAGCAATTAAAGAGGATACAATATAAATCACTCTCATGGACGGGTAAGATATACGCAATGAAGATGTTCATAGTCCCTATACTAATATATACCTTCCAAATGATCCCGATCCCCCTGCCACAGACTTATTTTAGTAAAACTTAAAACTATGACTTTAAAATTTATTTGGGCGGGTAAACGGCCCCGCATTTCATTCAACACAATAGCAAGAGAAAAAGACAGAGGGGGACTAGCAGCTCCAGATCTCAAAAATATTATGAAGCTATAGTAATCTCTAGAATAGCAGATTGGACCCACAACAAGAAGGAAAAGAGTTGGGTGGAATTAGAAAAGACACTAAGTAGTACAGATATAGGGAAAATGGTATGGATCCCAGCACATCACCGAGATTTAGGACCAAACACAAATATCTACACTAGGCATACATTTAAAATATGGGATCGAATAAACAAGAGACACGGATGGGAGTGTAATTCACCATTAATGTCACTGTTAGACACAAATTTTTTTATACCAGGGAAGGAAGAGCACTTATATTTTAGTAGGTGGTCCAAAAAAGAGGACATCAGATTAGAAGATGTGATGGAAGGGAATAGAATATTCACTTATAAGGAAATCACACGGGAATGGGGACACAAACCATTAGACAAATGGAGACACGCCCAGATTCAACACTTTGCACAAACCCTGCCACAACCATTAAGAGGGAAGAGACAACTGAGACCCCTAGAGAAACTACTGAAATCACCCCAATGTCTAGAGAGAAGGATATCAAAAATATATAAAATTCTGATGCAGGAGGCGGACAATGGATACCCAACCTTTTTAGCAAAATGGGAAAGGGAGATAGGCCCCTTAAGCAGTGATGCCCATAGGAAGAAGATAATTAAGATGGCCTACTCAGTAGCAAAAGACACACAGACACTAGAAATGTCATACAAATTGCTATCAAGGTGGTACGTAACCCCTCAGAAAGCACATGAACTCAGGGGGGATATCGCCCCAACCTGCTGGAGGGGCTGCTCTGTAGTGGGATCTTTTTCACATCTATGGTGGGAGTGCCCGAAGATACAAGTTTATTGGGACAAAATAATAGAAACCATCTTTGACATAACGGGGAAAGGATAAAAAAAGAACCATGGGTATGCCTGTTCCACGACACGGACAAGAGATTAAATTAGATAGTATAAATTAGAGGTAACGCCGTACCTCCTGAATGCGGCCAAGGCCCTCATTCCATGCCTTTGGAAAATTCAGGAAGTCCCGAGCATGAAAGAATGGATAGGACGGGTAGAATGGACAAGAGTTATAGAGCAGTCCATACACACAACACAAGATACTGGGGCGAAATTCCAAAGGATATGGGGGCAATGGCTGGCATTCAGGGAGACGGAGAGATTTCAAAGGTTGATAGAGGGATAAAGACAAAAGAAGGGGAAGGAGACGAGCGAGGAGGGGCGGGACGATTTCTAAAATTTCAGTTTTTTTTGTACAGTGGCTGCATTTGATGGGCACAATGGCTGCATATGATGGGCACAGTGGCTGCATTTAATGGGCACAATGGCTGCAATTGATGGTACAGTGGCTGCATTTGATGGGCACAATGGCTGCATATGATGGGCACAGTGGCTGCATTTAATGGGCACAATGGCTGCATATGATGGGCACAGTGGCTGCATTTGATGGGCACAATGGCTGCATATGATGGGCACAGTGGCTGCATTTAATGGGCACAATGGCTGCAATTGATGGTACAGTGGCTGCATTTGATGGGCACAATGGCTGCATATGATGGGCACAGTGGCTACATTTAATGGGCACAATGGCTGCAATTGATGGCACAGTGGCTGCATTTGATGGGCACAATGGCTGCATTCGATGGGCACAGTGAGGCTGCAATTGATGGTTTGTTTTTTTCAGTATTTTTCAGTTTGTTTGCGCCCCCCTCCCCCAAAAATTTTGAGAACCAGCCGCCACTGTATTGGATGACTAGCGCTTAGGCGGAAGAGAGAGGAGACACGCGGTGGAGGTAGCTGCTGGAGGAGAGGACACCGGAGCCGCTGCCCGCACCCCTCCGCGCACGGCGGGCGGGCGGTCCCTGCTGGAGGACACAACAGCCCGCCACCTGCTTGTGCTTATTCATTAAAATATTGCTAATTGGTCAGTTGCACTACCTTTGTTATCAAACAATTGCATTCCGTTTAATTAAAATAAGGGGATTAATAAGATGACAAGTTGCTATAGGTTGCTGCATTTTGCACTTTGCTCTTTGTCTCACTAAATAAGACTGGATATGTGTTCCGAATCCCAGAGGAGCCTTTCCTGCTACTGAGTCTCCTATCTCATCTTCCCTCCTTGTGCAGGGATGCCTCTGCAGGCTTATTTATGACTGTGGTGAGGAAGAAATTCCCTGTGCGTCACAGCCCTCCGGAGAGCACGCAGGGAGCCCTCGTATGCAGTTGTGGATCAACAACTTGCATAGTTTAGCAGATTCTTGTTTTACATTCAATTAAGCCAGAGAGGAGGAGAGAACGGCTTGCAGGGAAATTTGCTGCAGTCAGCACTTTAGCCTGCGGAGGCAGCAATAGAGAATAGATGGGATGACAAGTAGTCTGTGGGGCACCAAGACCTTTCTCTACGTGAGCTAATTTAGCCACATTATCCACCTTTACCTATAAATCACAGATGCGATTTGTTTCTTTACTCAGCAGCCAATGACGATCGCCCCAATTGTTCCAGGCAGCGGTTGACAAGAGAGATCTAGGACTGCGCCGTAAGGAAAATGCAGATCTGGAGAAAGGGAGTTTCTGGGAGTTGAGGATCAGCCTAGCCGAGCATCTGCATTCATTTAGTTTGGCTCCAGAAACTTTTGAGGGCCAACAGCAAATTTACCTTGATTTCCAAGACACTTTAAGGACAGTACAAAGCTGAGCTGGGAAATATTAGGCCATAGCCTGCAGTGTAGACTCAAATAAACTGCAATATGATATACACTACCGGTCAAACATTATACAACCCCCCCCCCCCCCCATTTATGCAGTTCAATGTCTCAATGTATTATGAATCTAAAGCTGAACTCCAGACAGTGTTGCCAACCTAACAGATTGAAATTTACTGACATGACACCCAAAATTTACTGGCACAGCCACGTTTTTACTGGCATTTCCAAAAATTACAAAATTACAGTTTTAAGTACAAATTTCACTATTTAGGCTACAAACAAAACAAGGACAATATGTAATTAGCAATGTGATTTAAGGTAGATAATAAGGCAAAAAACATTTTTCTTATTTTATTTTCGATATAGTAAATAAGTAGCTCAGGGACAGGACACATGTAATTGACTCTCACAGTGATACTGACAGCAGTATGGATTACCGACATGACACCTCCCCTCCTGAGTCACAGTGATAGTCTCTCTCCAAGCCATGTGGTCCCTCCAGTCCAAACAGCACTGATGGTCCCGCTCCTGGCCTGTCTTGCTCCCATCCTGCAGACCCACACACAAGGCTCTGGCCGCTCTGCTTGGCTCCCTTGCATGACATCACAGGACATGCTGAGGCACCGCCTCCACCAGAGCCGCCCGAACACACTGTAGCAGACAATTGTATGGTCTCGGCTGGCTCCACCATGTCACAGCCATATTTTTTACTGGCAACCTTTTCTTTTTACTGACATTTACTGGGAGGAGAAAATTGCCTGTTTTTTTACTGGCTGCCAGTAAAAATACTGACGGTTGGCAACACTGACTCCAGATATCCTTTAAAATTCACCTTGCAGTGGGGCTTTATCCACACTGCAAAGGTTAAATGCATGTATAATCTAAGGCAATCATTCTCAACCAGGGTTGCATGGAGCCCCCACGGTTCCTCCAGAGGTTGCTAGAGGCTCCATAAGCTGTGACTAATTGACCTCCCATCTGGTGGTGTCTACATAGTTATGGGACCAACACCACTTGGTAGAGCCAGAGGCATGACATCAATGATCATTTTAGCTATCTTCTGGGTATGTGCTTAGAAGCAAACTTCTATTTTGCTTGAAACTAAATTAAAATGTGTTAACAACATCAGATACCACCTATGTGTTTCAGGGGGAAAGGATCCTTTCTTCAGGGACTGAATAAGGATTTGTAAATCAATCTGGATGAAATAACATAGAAAGCCTGAATTGGGGCTAGATTGAAGCTAGCTTGTCCTCTCAGCAATGTAAACAGACCTTTTAGTTGTCTGTAAGGATAGAATTCTGACTAGTACAATCCTATTGCTATAAACGTAGGGGGCATTGTTCCCACTGAGCCTGATAAATTGGCTTTAGCAAGGGTTCCCTGAGACTGGAAAATTGTTTCAAGGGTTCCGCTTGGACAGTGGTCTCCAAACTGTGGCCCGAAGGCCAGATGCAGAAGGCCCTTTGCTTGCCTTTATCCGACCCTTGGGGCACTATTTCATCCACTGATACAAGGCATTTTTCATCCCACTGACTCCAACGATGGGGCACTTTTCCTCCAATTGACACCAACAATGGGGCACTTTTCCTCCCACTGACACCAATGATGTGGCACTATTTCTGTCATTGATACCAACACTTGGCAGTATTCTTCCCACCAGTACCAATCACGGCACACTATTTCTCCTCCCACTGACAACCAAGCCTATACATTGCTTATACTAAGGAATTTTCTACTCCCGGTGACCACAGACCCCCTAAAGTCTAAAATACAGTAATCTAGCCCTTTGTTTAGAAAGTTTGGAGACCCCTGTTCTAGGGTAAGAAGATTGAGGAAGGCCGACAATCCCAGGATGAAAGGGGTCTCTTCGTTTATGTGATAACGTGAGCAAGCAGCAAAAAGGAGTGGTGGGTTCGGGGGACCTGTTGTGCAGTAGGGTGGAAGCCTACGGGAGCAAGCAATAATGTAAATATCTGACCTCAAGTACCTTATATACTCGAGTATAAGCCGACCCGAATATAAGCTGAGGCATCTAATTTTACCACAAAAAACTGGGAAAACTTATTGACTCAAGTATAAGCCTAGGGTGAGAAATGCGCAGCTACAGGAAGTGGAAAAGAGGGTCAACAATGCCCATTTGCAGCCTCACTGTGCCCATTTGCATGCCTCACTCAGCCATAGGTCCCCTGAACTTCAAACTTGGTAGTTAAGGGTTCCTAGATGCCCCCTAGCTGCAGCCAAAATTTGGGGTCTCTGGACCCAAAGGGTCCCGAATTGACATTGCTGCAGATGGACACAGTTGGCCGACTTTGGGGCCCTGTATCTCGGGGCCAATTGGTCTCCATTTGGAATTTGGATATGTTGTAGTGTTGGTTCCACTGGGTTTGCACACCAAATTTGGGGTTCCTAGCACCAAGTGGCCCCGAGATACGGGGCCGCAAAGTCGGGTTGGAAAATTTCATTTTTTTTCTGCAGAAAAGTGCTTGACTCCAGTATAAGCCGAGGGGGGCATTTTCAGTACAAAAAAATGTGCTGAAAAACTCGGCTTATAATCGAGTATATACAGTAATTCATATTTACAGATTAGCGTTTTAAACCATACAAAGTATGGTTTGTATCACAGAATTGGCAGGTTTATTGGATCAAAGGGAAACATTATTACTATTATTATTATTATTATTATTATTATTATTATTATTATTATCAATAATATATTAATACCCTTTACATTTTTGTTTTAAAGAATGAGCAGTGCAGTTATTTACAAGGATACAATAAAAGCTAATGCCTTTTTACACTATTTGGACCTTAAAGAGGGAAGATTGACAAATGGAAATGAGTCCAAAAGATGGACAATTAGGAGCCATGCCATTGACCAAAGAGGGGGATTGTGACCAGATGGTGCCCAGAAACTAGGCAAGAAAGGAAAGCATTTCCATGAACCACCGGGTATGTATTTTCTAGCCCTGTGCACTGGCCAGCAGTTTTAATAATCTATCATTTCCCATGTTGAGAGATGAAGGCTTAGTGGAATTCAACTCTATTATCACTGAGAGGCTTCCAGTTAATAAGACAATTAAAACCAGAAGAGACAATGCCACTTCAACAAAGAAATGCTAATTTAGATTCTTGTTCTCAGTAGTGGAATTATTCCTATGAATATATGGGAGGAAGGGCTATTATAAGAGGAGAAAGCTGAACCTATATTTATCCACCCACAGACTGACTGGCCCCTTGGCAATATCATGTGCCGCAGACTGTCTCCTGCTTTACATATGGTATCCTCCTTCAGAGCATAAACAACAGCAGTCATCGCGATCGTCACAGTTCTGTGTGCAGGAACATTCACGATGGCAGAAACGGCGACTCTGAAAAACAAAATGGACGGCTACATTCCATAATGCCAGCTTAATTAGGTTGATGCCACTTAATGAAATTATATTGTGCATAACCCAGGCTGGCTGGTGTGATTTATGCAGATTGTAGTGTGTGTGAACCCTAACAATGAACTTCTCTACTTTGCTCCATTTTGATCTGAAAATATTACATGGAGAGCTTGTTAATAATGTAGGCTAAACTGAAAACCGCTCAAAGGCTCCAGAAGGTAAGTCCTGTGGCCGGTGACACTGCTGGTTGCAGTGTAGGGCTAGCAAGCCTCAGCATAGACTACAAGAAAATGGCACCCAGCCGCACACAGGATCAGCGGACAATGAGAATTGGCTACAGCTTGGCCCTCCACTCATAGGAGAACCTGCCCCCCCCTCCCCAGTGCATTTGTCCATGTGGGGCACAATCATTGAGTCTTCTATAGAGAGCATTTTGTTATCTATGTTTAAAACCTGTTAATTCTGCCAGAAATCCAGTGAGCTGATAACTAGCTGTTCTCTCTGACTGGGCAGTTAGTATTGATCCCTGAGGGGTTCTAACTCATTAACCACTTGCCTACCGGGCACCTTAACCTCCTTCCTGGGTTTTTTTATTTTTTGTTAAACAAATGAAACAAGGATGAAAATTTTGAAGAAAAAGGTTTTGCAAACATGTAATTTTACTTCTTCAATGATGTGCGCTGATGAGGCTGCACGGATGGGCACTGATAGGCGGTACCGATGGGCACTGATAGGCGGCACCGATGGGCACTGATAGGCAGCACTGATGGGCACTAATGTGGAGGCACTGATAGGCAGCACTGATGGGCACTAATGTGGAGGCACTGATAGGCAGCACTGATGGGCACTAATTGGCACTGATGGGGCTGCACTGATCATCAGGACACTGATGATCGATGCCCTGATTACCAGCGTAAACAATGTGCTGACAGGCTTACCGGTTAACAGTTCTCCTGTCCTCCCACAGACACACAGTGGGAGGAAAGGACTGCTGATAACCGCCAAGTCTGTTTACATGTGATCAGCTGTGATTGGACACAGCTGATCACATGGTAAAGGGCCGTTGTGATTGTTCCTTTACCCCCAACTGTGATAAGCACACCCGATGAGAGGCATAGGAGGTGTGCAAGGGGCGGAGTTCTGAGGGGGCGTCTACACCAGCTCACAATGCCTCCCACTCTCGTGTTTGGCTTCAGCATATTTCACCCACACCAGGGGTTACTAATAACCATCCACTCAATCATCTCCCAGAGAATGACAAGCATGAAAAAAACAACAGAATTGGACAGAAAGCTATTAGTGGTTATGTTCAATCGGTTCCACCTTTTACAACAACTGAAATATAAGAGGAGGAGGAGGTCACTTCCCAGCGTGGAGGCTCTGATAATCCGCACAGTCCCCGAACACTGACCCCAGGAGCTCACACTCCACAACGATCTCCTCTCTGCCTGTTCTCCTGCTGCAGGTCCTAGTATATGAATACAGTTTGGCGCAGTGGGGGTAGAAGATATAGAGGGCAGGTCTTATATTTATTTTTTACCGACAGTATCTACAACTGACAGCAACTGACCACATACGTCTTCCCCATGCATTTTTAATAAGATACTCCCAACAGGAAATCATGTCTTAGGATGCAGACCCAGCAGTGTTCCTCTTTAGAGCCCTGCAGGTGCAGCAGCCGGTTGATAATTACGAAACCACTCCCATTAGACTTACTAAGCACAGAGGAACGAACAGCAAATTTCTTCAGAATAACAAAAGGTAGGAATCTGAAGCAAAGTTTGTTAATATCCCTGCAATGTACATACAGTAGATCACCCAGAGGGGAATGTTTTTTTCTTAACAAAAGTGGAGTTACGCTTTAAGTGTAAGAAGAAGCTGCTGGAGCCATTATCTTATCCCTGAACAGCCTTCCTAAAAAATGTATTATGTTGATGAGAGATTTAAGCCCTGTATGAATGGATTATCTTCTTTTGTACTGGATACAGGAGAAGTATTAAGACTGTTTTCTGAAGTTACTGTGCCATCTGGATATGTTTTGATGGGTTTTTACTCAGAACCATAATACACAAGCGGAAAATGATCTGTATACTATAATACAGCTACAGTCGTTCCTGATCACAATGGCCAAGTTCCAAAAAAAGATTCCAGCAGCCATTTTTCATTCGAAAATAAAAACCCAACTGTGCAAATTTCAGTTTAACCAGCATTGAGATATCTCATTTAAACACCTTTGAAGGTGGGACCTGATAGGCAGAAGAGCCGCACCACCATCAAACACCGGAATTTCAAAACGCTGTTTACCTCTCTGTGCTGTTGCTAGGCAACCTGTAAGTCACTGCTTAAAAGGGTTCTTTAGATACCCTTCCATGTCTTTCCATTGAGATGCAGGAAGAGAAAATTCCCAGAAGGCCACTGATAAATTGAGATGTATTCAAACGATATCACTTATGGCTAGAAGAACCCTTTACACAATGTATCACATTAATCAACTTTTAATCTGCCCTGGGCGGTTATCTGTTTGGGCGTGGAAAGGAAGAAAGCATTTACATTTATTATAGCAACAAGCAGGAAGGTTTCAACGCAAACTATCCCAGATTTCTGGTGCAGATTCCAGGATTTTGAGATTTGTCCCTGGAAATAGTCATTTCAGGAGCCAGCTTTGAAGGCATACCTGCTCTCAATTTTGAGCTTAGATGGCAATTCCTTGATGTGGCGTTGATTCAGAGGTACCTTGATGCAGAGGTGGCTCAGAGGCACCTTGATGCAGAGGTGGCTCACAGGTTCCTTGATGCAGAGATGACTCAGATTTTCTTTGACGTGGCGGTGGCTCAGAGATGCCTTTACGCAGCGGTGGTTCAAAGGTGCCTTGACATTGGGGGTGTTTCAAAAGGTGGCTTGGTGTGGTGGTGGTTCAGAGGTGCCTTGATGCAGCAGTGGTTCAGAGGTGCCTTGACGTGGTGGTGGTTCATAGGTGCCTTGACGTGGTGCTGGTTCTGAAGTGCCTTGATGTGGCAGTGGTTCAGAGATGTCTTGACATGGGGGTGGTTCAAAGGTGCCTTGAGGTGGTGGTGGTTCGAAGGTGCCTTGAGGTGGTGGTGGTTCAAAGGTGCCTTGACTTTGTGGTGGTTCAGAGGTGTCTTGAAGTGATGGTAGTTCAGAGGTGTCTTGACGTGGTGGTGGTTCAGAGGTGCCTTGATGTAATAATGTCTCAGAGGTTCCTTGACACAATAAAGGTTCAGAGGTGCCTTGATGCAGTGATGGCTCTGAGATTTCCTTGACATGCCAGTGGTTCAGAGGTGCTTTGAAGTGGTGGTGACTCAGAGGTGCCTTTTATGCAGTAGTGGCACTGGGGTGCCTTGATGCAGCAATGGCTCAGGGGTGTCTTGATGCAGAGGTGGCTCAGGGGTGCCTTGACATGGCAGTGGAAGGGCCAGCTTTGAAGACATACCTGCTTTCAATTTTGAGCATAGATGTTGATGCCTTGATGTGGCATTGACTCAGAGGTGCCTTGATGCAGAGATGGCTCAGAGGTTCCTTGACCTGGTTGTGGTTCAAAAGAGTCTTGGTTCAGTGATCAAAAATGCACACATCATATACCCAATTTAGAATACAAAATAAAGAGCTAGAAGTGGCTATTGAGTTAGCACATACAGTGGTGTGAAAAAGTGTTTGCCCCCTTCCTCATTTCCTGTTCCTTTGCATGTTTGTCACACTTAAGTGTTTCGGAACATCAAACCAATTTAAACAATAGTCAAGGACAACACAAGTAAACACAAAATGCAATTTGTAAATGAAGGTGTTTATTATTAAAGGTGAAAAAAAATCCAAACCATCATGGCCCTGTGTGAAAAAGTGATTGCCCCCTAAACCTAATAACTGGTTGGGCCACCCTTAGCAGCAACAACTGCAACCAAGCGTTTGCGATAACGTGCAATGAGGCTTTTACAGAGTCCTGGAGGAATTTTGGCCCACTCATCTTTGCAGAATTGTCCTAATTCAGTTACATTAGAGGGTTTTCGAGCATGAACGGCCTTTTTAAGGTCATACCACAACATCTCAATAGGATTCAGGTCAGGACTTTGGCTAGGCCACTCCAAAGTCTTCATTTTGTTTTTCTTCAGCCATTCGGTGGTGGACTTGCTGGTGTGTTTAGGATCATTGTCCTGCTGCAGAACCCAAGTTCGTTTCAGCTTGAGTACACGAACAGATGGTCGGACATTCTCCTTTAGGATCTCTTGGTAGACAGCAGAATTCATAGTTCCTTTTATCACGGCAAGTCTTCCAGGTCCTGAAGCAGCAAAACAGCCCCAGACCATCACACTACCACCACCATATTTTACTGTTGATATAATGTTCTTTTTCTGAAATGCAGTGTTCCTTCTACGCCAGATATACTTGGACACACACCTTCCAAAGAGTTCCACTTTTGTCTCATCGGTCCACAGAATGTTGTCCCAAAAGTCTTGGGGATCATCAAGATGTGTTGTGGAGAAATTGAGACGAGCTTTGATGTTCTTTTTGCTCAGCAGTGGTTTTCTCCTTGGAACTCTGCCATGCAGGCCATTTTTGCCCAGTCTTTTCCTGATGGTGGAGGCATGAACGCTGACCTTAACTGAGGCAAGTGAGGCCTGCAGTTCCTTGGACGTTGTTGTGGGGTCTTTTGTGACCTCTTGGATGAGTCGTCGCTGCGCTCTTGGGGTAATTTTGGGCGGCCGGCCACTCCTGGGAAGGTTCACCACTGTTCCATGTCTTCGCCATTTGTGGATAATGGCTCTCACTGTGGTTCGCTGGATTCCCAAAGCTTTGGAAATGGCTTTATAACCCTTTCCAGACTGATAGATCTCAATTACTTTCTTTCTCAATTGTTCCTGAATTTCTTTGGGTCTTGGCATGATGTGTAGCTTTTAAGGATCTTCTGGTGGACCTTACTGTGTCAAGCAGCTCCTATTTAAGTGATGCCTTGATTGTGAACAGGTGTGGCAATAATCAGGCCTGGGTGTGGCTAGAGAAATTGAACTCAGGTGTGGACAACCACAGTTATAGTATGTTTTAACAAGGGGGGCAATCACTTTTTCACACAGGGCCATGATGGTTTGGATTTTTTTTCACCTTTAATAATAAACACCTTCATTTACAAATTGCATTTTGTGTTTACTTTTGTTGTCCTTGACTATTGTTTAAATTGGTTTGATGTTCCGAAACACTTAAGTGTGACAAACATGCAAAGGAACAGGAAATGAGGAAGGGGGCAAACACTTTTTCACACCACTGTAGATCCTAGTGCATATCACCATAGATCAATGTGCATATTTCTTCACTGTATGTAAAAAAAGGGGGGGGGGCCCTACCAGGGGATACCGGGGTATAGATTATAAAGACCACACATATGAAGAAAAAAGCCCACAGGAAACCCAACGCTGGGTTAAGCTGAATTACTGTTTTTGTGGCTTGATGATATATCCTGCATGGAAAGCGGCACAGAACCATTTATTGTAGATGATTTCAGGTGTTCTATATATAGCCATTTAACAGAGCTAATCCAGTATGGGGTTGTTCAATATTAAGCAGTGGGTAGAGGTTAACTGCTGGTGAGCACAAGCAATTTATGCAAAGTTAATAGAAAGTCTAAGGACCACAATGTCCGCTCACCCAACCGCAGATATTAGACATATCCAGTAAATTGACAGGTATCCCAAGTGTGTCCACTGAACTCTGCCGCCAGGATGAAATTCCTCACACCGTGGCAGTCTAATCAGCTGGAACACTCTGCCATCTCACAGAAGTCCTGCAAGCTTCCCCGAGTAGTCTGCTGATGTCAGTAAGGCATTATACCATCCGGGGACGCCGCTCGGATACCTCAGCCAAAGATGGCTCCCACTGGCATCAAAGTGTGTCGCGCGCATGCGCTAGTGCGATGCGGTGCGTCATCTGTGACGTATAAAGCATCACTCCTGTGGTGTCGTTATCAACATGTTTGACCCTATCACAAGGGTTTTCTCAAGGACGGTGTAGTGATGGCTCAGAGGTTCCTTGACATGGTTGTGGTTCAGAGGTGCCTTGATGAAGTGCCGGCTCAGATGTTCTTTAACACAGGGGTGGATTAGAGGTGCTTTAAAGTGGTGGTGACTCAGAGGTGCCTTCATGCAGTAGTGGCACAGGGGTGCCTTGATAACATGGTAACATAGAGGTGCCTTGACACAGTGCTGTCTCAAAGGTGCCTTGACACAGCGGTAGCTCAGAGGTGCCTTGATGCAGAAGTGGCTCAGGGGTGCCTTGGTGCTACAATGGCTCAAGGATGCCTTGACACCACAGTGGCTCAAAGGTGCCTCGACGCAGCAGTGGCTCAGGGGTGCCTTGGTGCTACAATGGCTCAAGGATGCCTTGACACCACAGTGGCTCAAAGGTGCCTCGACGCAGAAGTGGCTCAGGGGTGCCTAGCCATCACATTGGCTCATAGGTAAATTCAAACTGTAGCACTGGCGTTACAATGGGAAAATAGTGCCCCATTAACAGTGTCAGTGGGAGGAGTATTGCCCCATCGATGGTGTCTGTGGAAGGAATGGTGCCTCATCATTGGTGTCAGTTGAAGGAATATTGTCCAAAGGGCCAGGTAGAGGTAAGCAAAGGGCCACATCTGGCTCCTGGACCACAGTTTAGAGACCACTGACTTAAAGTGTTACTAAACCCAGAAGCCTGCATTCACTATATCTGATCTCTTACAGTACACAGAACATGGAAATGCAAATATTTTAGTAAACATAAACTGCTAAATACCCTTTCTCATCATTAGTCTATAGCAGTCTTGTGACTTCTATCAGTGGCTGGTTAAAGCTTAAAGGAGGAGTTTTCATTCTGCTCTGACTGTCCTATGAGGCTGCATGACCCCTGATGTTCTGTCTGGATAGTGCTGATTGGCCCTGTGCTAATCACATACACTTTACAAAAAAAAAAAAAAAACTCTCTAGCATTACAGACCAAACTGAGCATGTGCAGAGTGCCCCCAGGGCTCTCTTCTATCAGCATATGGATTGGGGACAGTGGAAGAAGGGGAGGATCAGAGAACATAGGATCATACATCCTTTTTACACAATGCGAAGGATTAACCCCTTAGGTTCCACAGTGAGTATAACAAGCATGCTTTACTGCATATACAGACTGATTTTACTGTTGTGGGTTTAGTAACACTTTAAGCTATCCATACACGTAAATGTTTCTCTAGAAATCAATGGATTCTCCCTTCCACACTAAACAGCGTGAATGGACATGCATGGTCAGCTAAAAATCACTGAACCTCTTTTAATCACCATGACAGCTAGGCAGTGGGCATTTTCTGAAGAGGGTCAGCGCACCTATTTCTCTCAGCACAGGTTTTCTTTTATATCGGGTTCGGCATGCATTCCTATATTGTTTTATAGCACCGGTTACACTGATAGCACCTCACATATCATTGTATATAAGACAAGGGGGGGGGAGGATGAGGACAATGGGATTGGAACAAATAGAGAATCTCAGGGTTAGCGGGAAAGTGAAGAGAGACGTGGACCGGAGATAAATGGTGAGAAGGAGGGAGCAGCAGGAGACATCCAGAGAGCACCACTGATTACATAGCGCCACTGCTGCAGATAGTTTCCATGGCGACCGCAATCCAGAATCAACCAACTTAGAAGGTTTTTTTTATTTTTTTTCTCCTTTCCTCGTTTTGTTTGGGGTCTTGGTGGTGAGGAGGAGAGGGTCTGCTGGAAAGGAGATTACAAATAAATCCTGGAGGAAGAGGTCAAAACAAAGGGAGGTTGGATGCTTCATTACATCCAATAAGAGAGCCTGTTCTCCCTGCACTCCGAGGGGGGGATCCATGATGTAGTTCTGCTCCTATTGTTATAAACTTTTCAAGTGTTATAGCACTTTTACAAGCATGACTCCCACAGGCAGAGGCATGATGGGACTTGTAGTTTCACAACAGCTGGAGGGCCACCAGTTTGAGACCCCTGGTGTAGGGGGGTCTCCAAACCTTTTCAGCACCTTACCTTGCGCTGGGGCGCCATTTTGTTGGATGCAATGCATTGTTCAGAGTGAGTCACAGACTTCTTGCTGGAACTGGGCAAGGCCACGTTGCATATTTTACAAATCAACAAAACGGTCCCCTTGGCCCAAAGGGCATTAAGGAGGGAGAAAATATAGGACTTTAACAAAAAACACAGGAGTTATAGTGTCCTGCACCTCACATTGCCCACTACATCAATTTGTAATGAGGCCCCCTTGTTCATAATCCATCCTCACCTATTATAAATGTATTAAAATAATAAAGAGTGCCACTTGCCCAGTTCCAGCAAGAAGTCTGTGACTCACTCTGAACAATGCATTGCATCCAACAAAATGGCGCCCCAGTGAAAGGTAAGGTGCTGGACACTATAACTCTCTCCTTATTGGCCTACCCTTAAGCAGGCTATCCCCCCTTCAGTCTATTATGAATGCTGCTGCTAGACTATTACACCTCACTAATCGATCCCTGACTAGCGCCCCTCTCTGCCAATCCCTTCACTGGCTTCACCTACCCCACCGTGTAAAATTCAAAATGCTAACCATAACATACAAAGCCATCCACAACATCGCCCCCAGCTACATCACCAACCTCATCTGCAGATATCGCCCAAATCTTCCCCTCCGCTCCTTCCAGGACCTCCTGTTCTCTAGCTCCCTTGTTACCTCCTCCCATGCTCGCCTTCAGGACTTCTCCAGAACCTCTCCCATCCTCTGGAACTCCCTGCCCCATTATGTCCGATCAGCCCCTAACCTGTCCACCTTTAAGAGATCCCTGAAAACTCATTTATTCAGGGAAGCCTATTCCACACCCACCTAACAACTGTCCCCGAGCCACCCTCATCAAATCATTCTCTGCAGCTATTACCTTTTGTACCACCACCCCCGTCCCTTTAGAATGTAAGCTCTATGAGCAGGGCCCTCCTGTACCTATAGTATTAAACTGTACTGTAATTGTGTGGTCCCCCCTATACATTGTAAAGCACTGAGTAAACTGTTGCCGCTATATAAATCGTGTATAAAAATAATATTTGAGGAAAAGACTCTGCAGCTGGATTAGACATATACATTTTCAGGCTTGTTTCTATTCCAGAATTGCTTTTAGATGGTGAAATTGCATGTATAAAAGTCGTTGGATCCTGAGGAAGCAACTTGCGAAACGTGTCGATCCAAAACACCACTAGATACAATAAATGGATGCTTCTGTACATGATATATGCTAAACTTGGCCATTGTTTTAACGCTGTTTTAAATGTATAATAAAGATTGTGAATGTTTTATTCATATATATATATGTGCATGACCTCTTTGTGGCACATTTAAAGTCACATGTTTTCTCTCTCCTAATGCCCTCTGGGCAGGAGGGATCATTTTGTTGTTCTGAACAAGTGATGGTGCACAAAGTACTCACAAGAGGGTTCCACTATTACTATACTTTGTGGCTATATTTTACAAATATTCATGGGGGGAAAAAATCCCTGTGTCTCCCCTTACATCAGGGTCCCCATCAGAGTCCCCCGTTACATCAGGGTCCTCCTTACATCAGAGTCTCCATCAGAGTCCCCCCTTACATCAGGGTCCCCATCAGCATCCCCTTTACTTTAGGGTCCCCATCAGTGCCTCTCCTTACATCAGAGTCCTCATCAGTGCCCCTCCCCATCAGTGCCCCCCTTACATCAAAATCCCCATCAGTGCCCCCCCAAAAAAAACAGGCTCTCGATCAGTGCCCCCTTATATCAGGGTCCCCATCAGAATCCCCTCTTATAGCAGAAGTGAAGACCTTATAGATCAGTGATGGTGAACCTTGGCACCCCATGTTGGTGCCTGGAAAACATATTTCAAGAACTATTAAAATCAGGGTACAGCAAGCACACTGTATATAATGAACAAATATGTCAGCCAGCAGGCACTTATAACATTACAAAAAAGTAGTCAGAAACAAGGTCTATAAAATATAAACAAAATGTAAAGGATAACTCCACTTTCGTGGGGAAAAATAAAGAAAAAATTATATAGTGTATACAATTGCTACACAAGTCATATTGTAACGTATTTAAAGTGGAAGTAAACCCTCTGGGACCACTTTGACCTACAGGTAAGCCTAGATTAAGGCTTACCTGTAGGTCCAATAAATATCTCCTAAACCTACATGGTTTAGGAGATATTTAGAAAAGAAAAGGCACCGCTATCTACGGCGCATGCGCTGTAGACAGCGGCGCGCAAGCCCACTGCGCATGCCGAGATCACCTAATTTTACCACAAAAAATGGGAAAACTTATTGACTCGAGTATAAGCCTAGGGTGAGAAATGCGCAGCTACTGTAAGTGGAAAAGAGGGTCAACAATGCCCATTTGCATCCTCACTGTGCCCATTTGCAGCCATAGGTCCCCTGAACTTCAAACTCAGTAGTTAAGGGTTCCTAAATGCCCCCTAGTTGCAGCAAAAATTTGGGGTCTCTGGACCCAAAGGGTCCCAAAATGACATTGCTGCAGATGGACACAGTTGACCGATTTTGGGGCCCCGTATCTCGGGGTCACTTGGTGCCAGGAACCCCATCTTTGGATATGTCGTAGTGCTAGTTCCACTGGGTTTGCATACCAAATTTGAGATACGGGGCCATGCCAATATTCTGTTTGCTTTGTTAGCAGCAGCTTGGCATTGAATTCTATTTCTGATCCTATCATCTACTAGGACCCCCAGGTCCTTTTCCATCCTAGATTCCCACAGAGGTTCACCTCCTAGTGAGTAGATTGCATTCATATTTTTGCCACCCAAATGCATTATTTTACATTTTTCCACATTAAACCCTCATTTGCCATGTAGTTGTCCACCCCATTAATTTGTTCAGATCTTCTTGCAAGGTTTCCACATCCTGTGGAGAAGTTATTGCCCTGCTTAGCTTAGTATCATCCACAAATACAGAGATTGAACTGTTTACCCCATCCTCCAAGTCATTTATGAACAAGTTAAATACGATTGGTCCCAGCACAGAACCCTGGGGGACCCCACTACCCACCCCTGACCATTCCGAGTACTCCCCATTTATCACCACCCTCTGAACTCGCCCTTGTAGCCAGTTTTCAATCCATGTACTCACCCTATGGTCCATGCCAACGGACCTTATTTTGTACAGTAAACGTTTATGGGGAACTGTGTCAAATGCTTTTGCAAAATCCAGATACACCACGTCTACGGGCCTTCATTTAACTAGATGGCAGATCATCCCCTCATAGAAGGTTAATAGAGTTTTTGGCAAGAAAGATTCTTCATGAATCCATTCTGATTACTGCTAATGATACCGTTTTCATTACTAAAATCTTGTATATAGTCCCTTATCATCCCCTCCAAGCGCTTTCATACTATTGATGTTAGGCTAACTGGTCTATAATTCTCAGGGATGTATTTTGGCCCTTTTTAAATTATTGGTGCTACATTGGCTTTTCTCCAATCAACTGGTACCATTCCAGTCAGTAGACTGTCAGTAACAGTTAGGAACAATGGTCTGGCAACTACTTGACTGAGTTCCCTAAGTACCCTCGGTCCAAGATGCAAGCCATCTGATCCCGGTGACTTATTAATGTTAAGTTTTCCATATCTATTTCTAGTTCTGTCCTCTGTTAGCCATGAGGGTGCTTCCTGTGATGTCATGAGGATAAACACTGTAGTATTGGTTACTGAAGCCCCCTCGTGAAGACTGAGGAGAAGAATAAATTCAATACCTTCGCCATCTCCCCATCCTTTGTAACCAGATTTACTTCTCATTCTTTATGGGGCCAATAAGGTCTGTCCTCCCTTTTTTACTGTTTATATACTTAAAGAATTTCTTGGGATTTTTTTTTCTCTCCTCCGCTATGTGTCTTACCCGTTCTAATAGCACCCTTACATTTCTTGTTTCATTCTTTGTAAAGTCTGAATGCTGATGATGATCCCTCAGCCTTTGCTTTTATATGCATTTTTACATTGGTGTTAAGCCATCCAGGACTTTTGTTTGCTCTTTTAAATTTATTTCCCAATGAGATGCACTGGCTAATGCCCTTATTTAATATGCTCTTAAAGCAAACCCATCTCTCCTCCGTGTTCTTTTTTCCTAAGATTTTATCCTAATTTATATCTTCTAGCAAGGTTGTAGTTTAGGGAAGTTGGCTATTTTGAAATTCAGTGTCTTTGTATTCCCCTTATGTTTCCTATTTGTGTGATTTATACTGAAGTTAATTGACCTGTGATCACTGTTTCCTAAATTGCCCCTTATTTCCACATCCATAATCAGGTCTGTATTGTTGATAATCAGTAGGTCTAGTAACGCTTTGTTTCTAGTTGCTGCGTCTACCATCTGACCCATGAAATTGTCCTGCAAGACATTTAGGAACTAGTGAGTCTAAAGCCCCATACACACGGTCGGACTTTTTCATGGATTCTGTCCGATCGGACAATGTTGTTGAAAAATCAGACCGTGTGTATGCACCATCGGACAGTGTTCGTCGGTTTGTCCGACGGACAAAGTCTTATCTCCTGCTGGAAAGATTTGCCGTCAACCCGGTCTGATCACACCAAACCAGATCTTGTGTACGGTTGTCCGACCGGACAAAGTGCTACGCATGCTCAGATCACATTACAAGACCAAAGCTATTGGCTACTAGCCTCTACGTTGTCCTGTCATAGGCAACAAACGTCACCACGTTCAGAATGATCGGATTTTCCGACAACTTTGTCCGACCGTGTGTACGCAAAACCAACATCGGACAAAGTACGACGGACATGATCCGACGGACCTGGTCCGCGGATTGTCCGACCGTGTGTATGGGGCTTTAGACGAATGTGCAGTTCCTTCCGGTTCCTTTAACACGGACATAGTCCACTGTTGTCACTATCAGGAAATCCACCCAGAGAAATGCCATGCAGCCATTGCCGGAGTGACTGCAAAGAGGCTGCAGGAGATCAGCAGCACTGAAATGCAACAAAGAATGAAAAAGTGAAATCTTCTATGTTTTGAAAAGGCAATTGTTTAAATGGTTTAGTATACTAGATGTAGTATACTAGATGTAGGGTTTATATTATTAGGGTTTTCTTTGTAACTATACATCAAAGTTGCTAATACATTTAATCACAAGACTGACAACTTCCTCTATGAGTGTTTATATGTGTTTTATATGTTGATTTATATATATATATATATATATATATATATATATATATATATATATATATATATATTTATGTGGGTGTTTTAGTGAAAAGTACAGGGCCTTCATTGCTGGGACTAAAATAGGAAAACCCGTAGCACGGTACACAATGGCACTCATAGGATAATGATAGAAAAGGAGTAGATAGGAAGTGATTCATAGAAAATTATTCCTGTATCTCTCATCTTACCCACTGCTACATACCTACACCAGAGAGGTGCATTATTATTCATATCACCTACCACAAAAAGGGCTGCCATTCCAACACTGGTGCTCTCTGCTAATTAATGCCAGACCAGGAGAATCAGCCATTGTATGCTTTTTTCCTGCGATATCTGTTCTAAAGTAGAACTAAAGGCCATACCCGGTGCAAATTTCTTTCCTTCAACCACAATTCCCCCATAAGCACAATCTCCTTGGGACACCCAAAGACTATCTTGGTCACTTGGGACACCTTTGGGTGCCCCGAGGAGAGTAGTAATGCGATGCACATAGCCTGCTGCAGCAATATGTGGGTGTGGCGAAATTGCTCTTGCTGACATCATCACCCTGCCCCCTCAGTGATGCAGAACCTGCCCCAGTCAGCCACTCGCAGCTCTCGGGCGGCAACAGATTTGTGTGTGACTATCTTGGTTACTTGGGGAGCCACAGCCCGGTCTGAATAATGTGTCCGGGTTTCAGTCCACCTGACTGATCTCACCCGGACAGGTGGCAACCCTATCTCGCTCTCTCCCTTTCTCTCTTTCTCTCTGTCTCTCGTTCCCTCTCTCTCTCTCATTCCCCATTCAGTCTCTCTCTCTCTCTCTTCTCTCTCTTCTCTCTCTCTTCCTTTCTTTCTCTCTTTCACTCACTTTCTCCCTTTTGTGTTTCTCCGCTCTCTCTCCCTTTCTCTCTCTCTTTCTTCTCTCTCTCTCTTTCCCCCATTCAGTCTCTCTTTTTTCTCTCTCTCTCTCTTCCTTTCTCCCTTTCACTCAATCTCTCCCTTTTTCTATTTCTCCTCTCTCTCCCATTCCCTCTCTATCTCTCTATCTCTCTCTCTCTGTCTCTCTCTCTCTGTCGGTCTGTCTCTCTCTCTCCCCCCCCCCCTTTCTCTCTCTCTTGTTCAGTCTGGCTGACTTCCTCTCTTCCCCCCATTCAGTCTCTATCCCTCCCTCTCTCTCTCTCTTTGTCCCTCTCTCTCTCTTTCCTTCTCTCTCTCTCCTCTCTCTCTCTCTCTCTCTCTCTCTCTTCCTTTCTCCCTTTCACTCAATCTCTCCTTTTTTCTATTTCTCCTCTCTCTCCCATTCCCTCTCTCTCTCCCTCCCCCTTCCCTCTCCCCCTCTCTCTCTCCACCCTTCTCTCTCTCTCCCCCTCTCTCTCTCTCCCCTTCTCTCTCTCTCTCTCTCTCTCTCTCTCTCGCTCTCTCTCGCTCTCTCTCCCCTTCTCTCTCTATCTCTCTCCCCTTCTCTCTCTCTCTCTCTCTCTCTCTCTCTCGCGCTCTCTCTCCCCTTCTCTCTCTATCTCTCTCCCCTTCTCTCTCTCTCTCTCTATTAACTACTCATTGTGCATTTGTGACTAAAAAACAGCTTCAGCTCATTTTCCTGCAACCCGCAGCAGCCATGCAGTGACCTTGCCATAATAAGCAATTTGAATATAAATGAGATATTTGCAGATGTTTGGCCGCACCAGAAAGCAGAGACAAGAACAAAGATTCTCCTGATAATCGATCGACCTCCAAGCAATTATATTTACTATGGCGCAGCATTTTACTATTAAAACACCAATAACCTCACATATTTACACTCTACTTGTCATTGATTTCCTCATCCACTAAAAGATCATCTCTCCCCTCTTTGGTAATATTTTAGTAACAGGAAGTCTGATGAGCTGATTCACCTCCTGGCTTGTTCTTTCTCTTTTGGGATCTCCAGATGCCCCTTCTTGTAGTTCCTGTCTGTATTTTACCCCCCCCCCCCCCGTATTTTTACTCCCCCCATTGCATGTATCAGAATATAAAACAATGTAAGAATCTGTACTTAGGGAAATATCTGTACTAAAGGGTAACTGAGCTGGGGGGAGGTGATCTGTAGTGGGGGGGGGGGGGGGAGATCTGTATTGGGGGATGTACAGTACTTCACAAAAGTGAGTACACCCCTCACATTTTTTTAAATATTTTATTATATATTTTAATGAGACAACACTGAAGAAATGACACTTTGCTACAATGTAAAGTAGTGAGTGTACAGCCTGTATAACAGTGTAAATTTGCTTTCCCCTCAAAATAACGTCTAAACCGCTGGCATAAAAGTGAGTACACCCCTAAGTGAAAATTTCCAAATTGGGCCCAAAGTGTCAATATTTTGTGTGGCCACCATTATTTTCCAGCACTGCCTTAACCCTCTTGGGCATGGAGTTCACCAGAGCTTCACAGGTTGCCACTGGAGTCCTTTTCCACTCCTCCATTATGACATCGCGGAGCTGGTGGATGTTGGAGACCTTGCGCTCCTCCACCTTCTGTTTGAGGATGCCCCACAGATGCTCAATAGGGTTTAGGTCTGGAGACATGCTTGGCCAGTCCATCACCTGTACTGGGGGAGTTTAGTACTGGGTGGAGATCTGTAATGCAGGAGGGAACCTATACCAAGGGAAGGGGGGATTATGAACTGGAAGGTGGTGATATGTAGTGGAGGAGAGATCTGTAGGGGGTGGGGATATCTGTACAGGGGAGAGATCAGTACTGGGTGTAGATCTGTACTACAGGAGGGAACCTATACTGAGGGAAGAGAGGATTATGAGCTGGGGGAGGTGATCTGTAGTGGGGGAGATCTGTACTGGGGGATGGGGATATGTGTACTGGGGGGAGATCAGTACTGGGTGGAGATCTGTACTGCAGGAGGGAACCTATATACTGAGCGAATTGGGGATTATGAACTTGGGGGAGGTGATCTGTAGGTGGGGAGATCTGTACTGGGGGATGGAGATATGTGTACTGGGGGTAGATCAGTACTGGGTGGAGATCTGTACTGCAGGAGGGAACCTATACCAAGGGAAGGGGGGATTATGAACTGGAGGGAGGTGATCAGTAGTGGAGGGAGATCTGTACTGGAGGATGGGGATATCTGTACTGGGGGGGATTAGTACTGGGTGGAGATCTGTACTGCAGGAGGGAACCTATATACTGAGGGAATGGGGGATTATGAACGTGGGGGAGGTGATCTGTAGTGGAGGGAGATCTGTACTGGGGGATGGGGATATCTGTACTGAGGGGGGAGTTTAGTACTGGGTGGTGATCTGCACTGCAGGAGGGAACCTATACTGAGGGAAGAGGGGATTATGAACTGTGGGGAGGTGATCAGTAGTGGAGGGGGGAGATCTGTACTGGGGGATGGGGATATCTGTACTGGGGGGAGATCAGTACTGGGTGGTGATCTGCACTGCAGGAGATAACCTATACCGAGGGAAGGGGGGATTATGAACTGGGGGGAGGTGATAAGTAGTGGGGGAGATCTGTACTGGGGGATGGGGATATCTGTACTGGGGGGAGTTCAGTACAGGGTGGAGATCTGTACTGCAGGAGAAATGGGGGGATCTTTACTGCAGGAGGCAACCTATACCGAGGGAAGAGCGGATTATGAACTGGGGGGAGGTGATTTGTAGTGGGGAGAGATCTGTACTGGGGGATGGGGATATCTGTACTGAGGGAAGATCTGTATTGCATGTGGGAATCTATACCTGGGGGGGCGGGGTATATCTGTACTTTGGGGAGAGCTGTACTGCGTAGGAGGGAATTAATATTTGGGGGATGGGGGATTATAAACTGGGGGGAGGTGATCTGTAGCGGGGGGAGATCTGTACTGGGGGGTGTGGATATCTGTACTGGGTGGAGATCAGTACTGGGGGGAGATTTGTACTGCATGAGAGTACCAATACCTGGGGAGGGGGATGTATGTACTAGGGGGGGATTTGTACTTGGGGAGGGGATCTTTACTAGTGGAAGGCAGGGAGATCTGAGGCTGAACCCTCTCCCCAGGAAAAAAAATTCTGGTGCTTTTTATGCTATTGTAGTTCACATTTCCCACAAGCTGAGGAACAGCTATAGGTGGGAATGTGTTATAAAGTTTGATAAACTTTATTTACTTTAGGCTTTTACGCTTCCCTTGAAGGACACATCTTACAAGGAAGGAAACGTAGAAGTTGCGAGGGGCTGGCAGTCGCAGATACACGGAGTGGGATGTAGTTTAGAGTAGGAGCCGTGTGATTTGCATTGTGATTTATGTGGGACATTTCAGCTTGGAAACCAAAACCAAGCAGATGAATCATGGTTGATTAAATATGAATGTATCAGGAGCTGGAAGACAGATCTGTCCTTGGCTTTTATTGCAAGTCATCTGTATAAACACCTTTAATACAGTCACTTTCGCTCTGTCTTGCTTATTGTCATCTGCAGAGCTCAGCAGGTTTATATATGTTTCTGCTGGTTACATTTTAATCTCATGTTGGATTAAATATATTGCGATGTCTGTTGTCTTAGGTACATCCTGATTCATATCCGTGTATTAATCTTTTTTTCCGGGATCCTTTATAAGCTACAGCTAGGTAGCCCAGATGTCAAGTTGTTCGAAGTATATGGCCATGCAACAGATTTACGTGGCACCCACCGGCGCTTAAACGTGAAGATGTAAAGTAAGATTACATTTTTTTTAAAGAAAATGTCCAATGTGTGAACTATATATTACAGGAAGTTTAGAAACTTTTTTGCAGATTTTTACCTTTCCACATCTTGGAGATATTGATGCAATCCTTGCTAGCACTAAGCCTTAGTGGGAGTTTCTACCTTCATTATAACTAGACTGCTAAGTGGGAGGGTCTGTCTTCATTATAACCACCAAACGCTTAAGTGGGAGGCAGTGGTGTAGTATGGGGGGGGCAGCCAGTGCGCTCACCCCAGGCACAACATTTAGGGGGGTGCAAAATTATTCCAGCACCATCCTGAAGGCTGGAGATCACTTCTCAGCAGATGTACAAGACTTTCCAGTCAGAGTTGGTAGGAATCAGTAAGGTCAGTATAGTGGTCATTGTGGGAATTGGGTAGGTCAGTGTAGTGGTCAGGTAGGCCAGTGTAGGAATCAGGTAGGTCAATGCATGAATCAGGTAGGTCAGTGTAGGAATCAGGTAGGTCAGTGTAGGAATCAGGTAGAGCAGTGTAGTGGACAGGTAGGTCATTGTAGGAATTAGACAAGTCAGTGTGGTGGTCAGGCAGGTCAGTGTAGGAATCAGGTAGATCAATGTAGTGATCAGGTAGGTCAGTGTAGGAATCAGGTAGGTCAGTGTAGGAATCAGGTAGATCAGTGTAGTGGTCAGGTAGGTCATTGTGGGAATCAGGTAGGTCAGTGTAGTGGTCAGGTAGGCCAATGTAGGAATCAGGTAGGTCGGTGTAGGAATCAGGTAGATCAGTGTAGTGGTCAGTGTAGTGGTCAGGTAGGCCAGTGTAGGAATCAGGTAGGTCAATGCATGAATCAGGTAGGTCAGTGTAGGAATCAGGTAGGTCAGTGTAGGAATCAGGTAGAGCAGTGTAGTGGACAGGTAGGTCATTGTAGGAATTAGACAAGTCAGTGTGGTGGTCAGGCAGGTCAGTGTAGGAATCAGGTAGATCAATGTAGTGATCAGGTAGGTCAGTGTAGGAATCAGGTAGGTCAGTGTAGGAATCAGGTAGATCAGTGTAGTGGTCAGGTAGGTCATTGTGGGAATCAGGTAGGTCAGTGTAGTGGTCAGGTAGGTCAATGTAGGAATCAGGTAGGTCGGTGTAGGAATCAGGTAGATCAGTGTAGTGGTCAGGTAGGTCATTGTAGGAATCAGTGTAGTGGTCAGGTAGGTCAATGTAGGAATCAGGTAGGTCAGTGTACTGGTCAGGTAGGTCATTGCAGGAATCAGGTAGGTCAGTGTAGGAATCAGGTGGGTCAATGTAGGAATAAGGTAGGTCAGTGTAGTGGACAGGTAGGTCATTGTAGGAATCAGGTAGATCAGTGTAGTGGTCAGGTAGGTCATTGTGGTAATCAGGTAGGTCAGTGTAGTGGTCAGGTAGGTCAGTGTAGGAATCAGGTGGATCAATGTAGTGGTCAGGTAGGTCATTGTGGGAATCAGGTAGGTCAGTGTAGGAATCAGGTAGGTCAATGTAGGAATCAGGTAGGTCAGTGTAGTGGTCAGGTAGGTCATTGTAGGAATCAGTGTAGTGGTCAGGTAGGTCATTGTAGGAATCAGGTAGGTCAGTGTAGTGGTCAGGTAGGTCATTGTAGGAATCAGGTAGATCAGTGTAGTGGTCAGGTAGGTCATTGTGGGGATCAGGTAGGTCAGTGTTGTGGTCAGGTAGGTCAGTGTAGGAATCAGGTGGATCAATGTAGTGGTTGGGTAGGTCATTGGGGGAATCAGGTAGGTCAATGTAGGAATCAGGTAGGTCAGGGTAGGAATCAGGTAGGTCAGTGTAGGAATCAGGTGGGTCAATGTAGGAATCAGGTAGGTCAGTGTAGTGGACAGGTAGGTCATTGTAGGAATCAGGTAGGTCAGTGTAGGAATCAGGTGGGTCAATGTAGGAATCAGGTAGGTCAGTGTAGTGGACAGGTAGGTCATTGTAGGAATCAGGTAGATCAGTGTAGTGGTCAGGTAGGTCATTGTGGTAATCAGGTAGGTCAGTGTAGTGGTCAGGTAGGTCAGTGTAGGAATCAGGTGGATCAATGTAGTGGTCAGGTAGGTCATTGTGGGAATCAGGTAGGTCAGTGTAGGAATCAGGTAGGTCAATGTAGGAATCAGGTAGGTCAGTGTAGGAATCAGGTAGGTCAGTGTAGTGGTCAGGTAGGTCATTGTAGGAATCAGTGTAGTGGTCAGGTAGGTCATTGTAGGAATCAGGTAGGTCAGTGTAGTGGTCAGGTAGGTCATTGTAGGAATCAGGTAGGTCAGTGTAGTGGTCAGGTAGGTCATTGTAGGAATCAGGTAGATCAGTGTAGTGGTCAGGTAGGTCATAGTGGGGATCAGGTAGGTCAGTGTTGTGGTCAGGTAGGTCAGTGTAGGAATCAGGTGGATCAATGTAGTGGTCGGGTAGGTCATTGGGGGAATCAGGTAGGTCAATGTAGGAATCAGGTAGGTCAGGGTAGGAATCAGGTAGGTCAGTGTAGGAATCAGGTGGGTCAATGTAGGAATCAGGTAGGTCAGTGTAGTGGACAGGTAGGTCATTATAGGAATCAGGTAGGTCAGTGTAGGAATCAGGTGGGTCAATGTAGGAATCAGGTAGGTCAGTGTAGTGGACAGGTAGGTCATTGTAGGAATCAGGTAGGTCAGTGTAGGAATCAGGTGGGTCAATGTAGGAATCAGGTAGGTCAGTGTAGTGGACAGGTAGGTCATTGTAGGAATCAGGTAGATCAGTGTAGTGGTCAGGTAGGTCAGTGTGGGAATCAGGTAGGTCAGTGTTGTGGTCAGGTAGGTCAGTGTAGGAATCATGTGGATCAATGTAGTGGTCAGGTAGGTCACTGTGGGAATCAGGTAGGTCAGTGTAGGAATCAGGTAGGTCAATGTAGGAATCAGATAGGTCAGGGTAGGAATCAGGTAGGTCAGTGTAGTGGTCAGGTAGGTCATTGTAGGAATCAGGTAGGTCAGTGTAGGAATCAGGTAGGTCAATGTGGGAATCAGGTAGGTCACTGTATGAATCAGGTAGGTAAGTGTAGTGGTCAGGTAGGTCAGTGTAGGAATCAAGTAGGTCAGTGTAGGAATCATGTAGATCAGTGTAGTGGTCAGGTAAGTCAGTTTAGTGGTCAGGTAGGTCATTGTAGGAATCAGGTAGGTCAGTGTAGTGGTCAGGTAGGTCATTGTAGTGGTCAGGTAGGTCAGTGTAGGAATCAGGTAGGTCATTGTAGTGGTCAGGTTAGTCATTGTAATGGTCAGGTAGGTCGATGTAGAAATCAGGTAGGTCAGAACTACTGTACTAGTGAAGGGGACTCAGGTAGTGCTAAAAATACACGGATTGGGGGGGGGGGGGGACAAATGACTTGCCTTGCCCCGGGTGCTGACGATCCACGCTACGCACTTGGTGGGAGGTTTCGCCTTCATTAAAATGACTAGGCTGCTAAGTGGGAGGACCTACCTATATTATAACTACGAGGTGGCTAAATTGGAGGGTTTGCCTTTGTTATGACCACCAGGCTGCAGAGTAGAAGGGTCCACCTCTGTACCCACCTGTTTAGTCTCCGGGTTGTAATAAGAATTCCTGCTGTGTGGGCATCTCTTCTGAAAGCAGTTGAAGTTGTGTCATCAAAAATGAAACCCCAGTCGCAGGTAATGTCTGTGATTTGACCTCAAGCTCTGTGCAGGCTTTTGATGGCAGCAAGCCAATCACGGGAGCAGTAAATGAGATTTATTGGGGCATGTTATACACAAACAGTGTACAACACATTCTTAGTTGCCATGGTTGCAAGGAAGCGGGATTCAGTTTTTTCTTATAAGAAAGCTCTGTTAATGCACCAAGAGGGCGATTAAGGAAGTCTGGAGAAGCTGTTTAAGTAAATGGATGACCGTATTCAACGCCTGAACAATGCAATCAGCGCGCATTTTTTCTTGACTTTGAGAAAAGCAAAGCCACGGTGTCTTATATAACCATAAAAAGGACTAAAAAGAGGACTTCTGCAAAACACGCCAACCACATCAAATTGGAGCGTGTGCGATAGATGGAGGGGCAGCTATAGAGACAGAGGGAGAGAATGGGAATAGGATAGAGAGGATGACAGAGAGAGTGAGTGAGAGAGAGAGAGAGAGAGAAACAACTGGATAGAGAGAGAAAGGCAGAGATAGGGAGAAAAAAAACAGGATAGAGAAAAAAGAGGGAAAGAGAGACAGGGAGAAAGCAATAGAGAGAAAGATATAAAAAGAAAGAGATATGGGGAGAAAGTGAACAGAATATAGAGAAAAAGAGAGATAGAGAGAAATAGAACAGAATAGAGAGAGCGAGAGAGAGGGAGAGAGCATGGAAAAGAGAACAGGATAGCATGAGAAAGAGATAAGAAGAGAAATAATAGGGTGGCTAGAAAGAGAAAGAGAGAAAGTGAGAGAAGAGAGACAGGGAGAAAGGGAACAGAATAGAGAATGAGAAAGAGAGAACGGGATAATGACAGAAATGAGAGAGAAAGAGAACAGGATGGAGAGAGGGAGACAAAGAATAGGATAAAGAGAGGAGAAAGGGAGAAAACAGCATAAAGAGAGAAGAAGATAGGGAAAAAGAGAGCAGGAGAAGAGAGAAGAGAGGAAGAAAAGGAACAGGATAAAGAGAGGAGAGAGGGGAAAAAGGAAACAGGTTAAGGCCCCTTTCACATGGACGGACCGTTCAGATCCGCCTGTCAGTTTTGACGGCGGATCTGAACGGGCGCTCCATGTTAGTCTATGGAGCGTCGGATGTCAGCGGAGACATGTCCGCTGACATCCGACCCGGTCCGATCCGCCAAAAGCAGACGTATGGCCCCACGTCCAGATCCGTCGCTGGCGGATCGGATCGGGTGAGATCTGATGAAAACGGACACACTGTCCGTTTTCATCCGATCTCTCCATAGAGACCAGCGGCGCTCGCAAGCCCCTCCCCGCTCAGTGAGCAGAGAGGGACTTGTCATCCGCCGGCTCAGCGGAGATCAACGGAGAGATCTTCCGCTGAGCCGGCGGACAGAGGCGGACTCTGTGGAAGCGGAGTCCGCCTCGTGTGAAAGGGGCCTAAAGAGAGGAGAGAGAGAGAAAGAGAACAGGATGAAGAGAGGAGAGAGAAAGAGAACAGGATGAAGAGAGGAGAGAGGGAAAAGGAGAACAGGGTGAAGAGATGAGAGAGAGGAAAAAGTGAACAGGATAAAGAGAAGAGAGGGGAAAAGAGAACAGGATAAAGAGAGAAGGAGAGAGGGGAAAGAGAACAGGATAAAGAGAGAAGGGAGAGAGGGGAAAGAGAACAGGATCAAGAGAGGAGAGAGGGGAAAGAGAACAGGATAAAGAGAGAAGGGAGAGAGAGAGAAAGAGAACAGGGTGAAGAGAGGAGAGAGAGAGAAAGAGAACAGGATGAAGAGAGGAGAGAGGGAAAAAGAGAACAGGATGAAGAGATGAGAGAGGAAAAAAGTGAACAGGATAAAGAGAAGAGAGGGGAAAAGAGAACAGGATAAAGAGAGAAGGGAGAGAGGGGAAAGAGAACAGGATAAAGAGAGGAGAGAGGGGAAAGAGAACAGGATAAAGAGAGAAGGGAGAGAGAGAGAAAGAGAACAGGATAAAGAGAGGAGAGAGGGGAAAGAGAACAGGATAAAGAGAGAAGGGAGAGAGAGAGAAAGAGAACAGGATAAAGAGATGAGAGAGGAAAAAAGTGAACAGGATAAAGAGAAATGAGGGGAAAAGAGAACAGGATAAAGAGAGAATAGAGGGAGAAAGTGAACAGGATAAAGAGAGAAGGGAGAGAGAAAGAGAACAGGATAAAGAGAGGAGAGAGGGGAAAAGAGAACAGAATAAAGAGAGGGAGAAGGAGAACAGGATAAAGAGAGGAGAGAGTGAAAAAGAGAACAGGATAAAGAGAGGAGAGTGGGAAAAGAGAACAGAATAAAGAGAGAGGGGAGAGAGAAAGAGAACAGGATAAAGAGAGGAGAGGGGGAGAAAACAGGATAAAGAGAAGAGAGAGGGGAAAAGAGAACAGGATAAAGAGAGGAGAGAGGGGAAAAGAGAACAGAATAAAGAGAGAGGGGAGAGAGAAAAAGAGAACAGGATAAAGAGAGGAGAGAGGGGAAAAGAGAACAGAATAAAGAGAGAGGGGAGAGAGAAAGAGAACAGGATAAAGAGAGGAGAGGGGGAGAAAACAGGATAAAGAGAAGAGAGAGGGGAAAAAAGAACAGGATATAGAGAAGAGAGAGGGGGGGAGAGAACAGAATAAAGAGAGGGAGAAGGAGAACAGGATAAAAAGAGGAGAGAGGGAAAAAGAGAACAGGATAAAGAGAGGAGATTGGGAAAAGAGAACAGGATAAAGAGAGAAGGAAAGTGGGGAAAAGAGAACAGGATGAAGAGAAGAGAGGGGGGAAAAGAGAACAGGATAAAGATAGAAGAGAAGGAGAATGAGAACAGGAGAAAGAGAGGAAAGAAGAACACAATAAAGCGAAAAGGGGGAAGGGAGACAGTGATAGTGAGATGAGAGAGAAAAGAATGGAGCAGACTGAGAGAAAAGAGAGAGAAGGTGAGGTGGGTAAGGAGACAGTGAAAGTGGGAAGAAAAAGAAAAGGTAACAGAAGGGCAAGAGGGGTTGGGGAAGGGGTGCAGCAAGAGAGTAATAGTGGGAAGATGCAGACGGGGTAAAAAGAGGTAGAGATACAGAGAGAAAGGTTGCAAGAATCCTACTGTACATTTTTTGAAAGATAGATGGATTTTTTGTGACATCAAAGGACACAAATCTTTTTTTAGGGCTTAAAGTTATGTTTGCTTATAAAACCATAAAAAGGCTATAACATAATCTCCTTTTTACACCTCATCTCTTCTTTAATTTGCTACTTTGACTGTCCATTAAAAGTCAGTTTGTTTATTTTCCAGAAACACCGATCACACTGTTTATTGTTTTCGTGCAGAACATGAAATCACATACATGGGATTGGCAGTGCCCAGGTAGCTCACAGAAATTGTACAACGGTTTCAATTGAACAGCATGTCACCCCGGGTGTTAGCTCTGTGTGTTGTGCATTGTCATTTATGTACTCTGGACTCAGGAATGTGCTGTTTTTGGCTATCGCCTCTGAGTGATATTATTATGCAAAACACTGCAGTAGTACTTCCAAATCAGTGCACTACGCCAGCAGGTTAGAATCCAAATAAATCAACATTTTTGTTCTAGGAACAAAGCCTGTCCCTCGATCCCTGTATATTTCTAAAAAATGCAGTCTTTACCTTTTTTTTGCCTTTGGAGCTGGAGTTATTGTGATAGGCTGCTGATCCGGGTCACCCGGGAAGAGAACAGGTCAGCAGAAAATATCCACTATGACAACTGTCACTGCAGCGGCTAGAAGAGACATAAAGGCGAGGGATGAAATGACTGATGAGAGTCACCTGCCAAATGGCAGTTGACTGCAGTCACTCCTCATCACACCAATACCTAGGCAGTTGGAGGCTGCAGTATACCCTCCAACCTGAAGGTGGCGCTGTGCCATTTCTTCAAGCTGGCAGGAGTTGATTGAAGACTCATTGTCTGCTGCTATGGGCGCTAGGCAACCATCTTGAGGAGGACAGCAATCCAATTGGATACCGGACATGTACATGACGAAAAAAATTTGTTTTGTTTCATTTTGATTCGTTAATCTAGTTATTTTGTTTAGTTAAATTCGGTTGATTCATTCAATTCATTTTCGGAATTCATATTCGGAATTTGTATTCGGAATTTGTATTCGGAATTTGTATTCTGGATTTTCGAATTGTCTTCAAATTTACCGATTTTTTTTGATTCCAAACGATCAAAACAATAAATTTTCTAAACGGTCTAAATTAAAATGTTATATTGTTTTCGATTCAAATGCAGCAAAGTGAACAAATAAAAAAAAAACACCAAATGATTACAATAACTCTTTAAATCACCCTTGGCTTAACAAAAACAGCAATATTTCGAAATGGTACTGTAATAACACACACAGTCTTTGATTTCAGCAATATGTGTAGTGAGACTGGAGTTCAATGTCAAATTCGATTCGAATTTGAGTCCGAATTTTGGAAATTCAGACAAATTTTGTTACGTTATTGGGAGCATTCGATAAAATTTGTTTATATTGTAATTCGGGTATTCGGATATATCCGAATCTCTGAATAATGAAAAATTTGTCCAAATATTAATTCGAAACGAACCGCACATGTCTATTGGATGCCGAAGTCCCACGAGATTTGGGCAGCCCTCTTGACTAAGGATTCTTTAAAAAGTAGTATACTGCATCATTTGGTGTGCTCACAGTATTAAAATAAGATAGGAACTAAGCCCATATTGATCAGGAAGAGAGTATGAATAGTTTTAAGTGGCAGGGAAGGGGTTAACCACTAGGGGGCGATCAAGGGGTTAATTGTGTTCCCTAGTACGTGTTCTAACTGAAGGGGGGAGGGGACTGTGTAGGGGAGATGACAGTCCCTTTAAGCCACAGCCAGTATTCATCGCAATGAAAATCACACCCAACTTTTGCTGTGGCGCAAGGCTCCAAGGCTGAACTTATGATCCTGCACACAGGCCCAATGCTTTCAGAAAATACCCCTGACCTGAGCTCATCATTGCATCCATTCCAGATGCTTGTATGTGACATCAAATACATCACATACATCCTATACATCACATACATCACATACATCACAAACATCCTATACCTCACATATATCACAGACATCACATACATCACATACATCCCATACATCACATACATCACAAACATCCTATACCTCACATATATCACAGACATCACATACATCACATACGTCACATACATCCCATACATCACATACATCACAAACATCCTATACCTCACATATATCACAGGCATCACATACATCACATACATCACAAACATCCTATACCTCACATACATCACATACATCACATACATTCCATACATCACATACATCACATACATCACATACATCCCATACATCACATACATCATATACATCACATACAAGCACGTGGGCTGGAATGCGAGAGTTGGATCAGCAGGATGAGTGTGCCAGGACAGGTAAATGTGTCTCATCTCTGCTTCCTTTCACCACTCTGCATATCACACATATCATAGATGAGAAGAGGGTACAGCGGTGGAGTAGATGAGCAGGAGGGTACAGGTGTGGGGAAAATGAGCAGAAGGGTACAGCGGTGGGGCAGATGTGCAGGGAGGTACAGTAGTGGAGGAGATGAGAAGGGGCTTCAGAGGTGGGACAAGAGCAGGGGGGTACAGTGAGTGGGCAGATGAGCTGGGGGGTTCAGTGATGGGACAGATGAGAAGGGGATTCAGTGGTGGGAAAGAAAAGCAAGGGGGTAGAGCAGTGGGGCAGATATGAAAGGAGGTGTATTGGTGGGACAGATGAGCAGGGGGAACAGAGATGGGGCAGAAGAGCAGGGGAGTACAGAGGTGAAACAGATGTGCAGGAGGTACATTGGTGGGGCAGATGAGAAAGCGGGTTACAGTGGTGGGGCAGGTGAGCAGATGGGTTCAGTGTTAGGACAGATGGGAAAGTGATTCAGTAGTGAGACAGAAGAGCATGGGGGTACGTTGGTGAAGCAGATGTGCAGGGAGGTACAGTGGTGGGAGGGATGGGGCAGATGAGCAAGGGGGGTTCAGTGTTTGGCCAGATGAGAAGGGGGTTACAGTGGTGGGAAAGATGAGCAGGGGGGATTCAATGTTGGGGCAGATGAGAAGGGGGTTCAGCGGTGGGACAGAAAAGCAGGGGGTAAAGTGGTGGGGCAGATGTGAAAGGAGGTGCATTGGTGGGACAGATGGGCAGGGGGTTACAGTGGTTGGGCAGAAGAGCAGGGGGTACAGAGTTGGGGCAGATGTACAGGGGGGTACAGTGGCAGGGCAGAGGAGAAAGGAGGTACATTGGTGGGACAGATGAGCAAGGGGAACAGAGGTGGGACAGATGTCCAGAAGGTACAGTGGTGGGGCAGATGAGAAAGGGGGTTACAGTGGTGGGGCAGATGAGCAGATAAGTTCAGTGTTAGGACAGATTAGAAGATGGTTCAGCAGTGAGACAGAAGAGCATGGGGGTACGACAGTGGAGCAGATGTGCAGGGCGGTACAGTTGTGGGACAGGTGAGAAAGGGGGAACATTGGTGGGGCAGATGTGCAGGATGGTACAGTGGTGGGGCAGATGTGCAGAGGTTTACAGTGGTGGGGCAGATGTGCAGGTTGGTACAGAGGTTGGGCAGATGTGCAGGGTAGTACAGTGGTGGGGCAGATGTGTAGGGTAATACAGCGGTGGGGCAGATGTGCAGGGTAGTACAGTGGTGGGGCAGATGTGTAGGGTAGTACAGTGGTGGGGCAGATGTGTAGGGTAGTACAGTGGTGGGGAAGATGTGTAGGGTAGTACAGTGGTGGGGCAGATGTGTAGGATAGTACAGTGGTGGGGCAGATGTGTAGGGTAATACATCGGTGGGGCAGATGTGTACGGTAATACAGCGGTGGGGCAGATGTGTAGGGTAGTAGAGTGGTGGGGCAGATGTGTAGGGTAGTACAGTGGTGAAACAAATTTGCTGGGGAGACAGTGATCTGAGGTGTGAAGGTGCAAGAAATGGGGCTGATCTGAGGCGTGAGAGAGTGCAGAAGGGTGATTTCTCACTACTCAAGTAGTTTACAGCATTTACTTTATAAAAAATCCTTTTCGTGATTTAGAGTGTGAAGTTGACATTTTTTGTTATAAAATCGTCACTCTCAATTTCTTTGAAAACATTTTTCGCACACTGTGCTCAAAGGTTGCCTACCCCTGTAATAAACCCTCTTAGGGAAGTCCTCCTCGGCATTATGGTATGTAAATATCTGTAATATTACCATTGGAAAGTGCCTTGTGGATAAACAGCGCCCTCTTCTGCTTCAAGATGTGTATGACCTGCAACAAATGTGGTGCCATTGCTGTAAATTGCCTCATTTATTCCTGTGTACAGTAAATTTCTACAATATAGGCAAGTTTAAGAACTTGCGTATGTCCAGGGCTGCTGTTATAAATAGCAGCAAAACAAATACTCTTGCGCACAGATTTCTAGAGACTGCTACCAGTAGATGGATTGTCATAAACTAAAGACTGTTACATTGTGGATTTCATTCTATGCTAGTGAGTAGTTTTTAATTATTTTTCTTTTAATAAATACATCAAAGGATAATGCACAAGGCTGGTGCGCCCTCTTTCTGCTGTTATAAATGATGGGGTCCCGTACAGCCTCCTTAACAAGGCCCCCCTGTGGCTGGAGCTGTGTGCAGACAGCCTATGTTATGCTATAGGGAAGCAGCAGCTGTATGAACACAGCTGCAGGTCCTAATTTGACAAGTGTGTGGATGCAGATGTATAGCCTCTGTATGGTATCGCACCGATTCGAAATTGTGCCGTTGCCGCTGATTTGGCATGTCAAATCGCATACCTAATCGCTCCAATGTGAACCAGGGCTGAAAGTGTGCATTTGGCGCCACTCACCCACCTATCAAATTATGGCCTGCGGCTGTGTTCATACAGCTGCTGCATCCTCATAGAATAACACGTGGCTACAGCCACACAAACAAACTGCTCATTCAGTATATGGGCCAGAGAACTTGTGTGAATGAGTTCTTAATATTTGTAAGCATTCTTTAAATTTTTTTAATTTTTTTTTACAATTTTTTAAAGATGTATTATTTTAAACTTTTAAAAAAAAAAAATTTTTTTTACAACGCTGTTAAGGGGCTTGGGCAAATATTAGGGGTCTAAATAGACCACTGACATCTCACCTTTGAGACAAGGAATTGAGGAAACAGATTCTTCAATTCTTTTCTCTGCAGCCTCAGCTGCACTGAAGATGAATGAGCAGGAGACAGATGCTCTCCTGTTCATTCAAAAACTGAAGCATAGTAAACACAGTTTACTATGCTACCGTTATTAATGAACACAGTGAGACCTCACTCACTGTTTTCATTCACTAAGGAAAAGGCCAGTAAATGGCATATTTCCCGGTCTCTTCCCCCACTCTCCACCCTGAACATCTCTGCGTATACCCACAGCAGCTGGAGGGATAGGGAAGCTGGCAGCATTCTCGGTGGGGGTCTAGGCACACAGGAGGGCACACATTAAAAAAAAATCAGATGTGGGCAAGACAGGAAGCGTAAACGGTGTAATGGGGGGGACAATTACAGAATGATGCCCTGTGTCTCTCCCTGCAGCAGCTGAAAGCCGGAGAGGGGGATAAACCGTCATTCAGCTACTGCAGAGAGCTGCACAAGGCATCATTCCTGTAATTGCCCCCCCCCCCCCCCACATTAGAGGGCACACATTAGAAAAAAATCAGATGTGGGCAAGACAGGAAGCGTAAACGGTGTTATGGGGGGGGGACAATTACAGAATGATGCCCTGTGTCTCTCCCTTCAGCAGATGAAACCCGGCGAGGGGCAGAGGGGGATAAACTGGCATTCAGCTACTGCAGAGAGCTGCACAAGGCATCATTCCTGTAATTGCCCCCCCCCCCCAAAGATCATCCTCCTTGTCCTGTCGTGGCCCCCCTGTGTGCCCGGACCCCGTACAGGAGGACTAGTGGTACCCCCTTATCGGCTGCCCTGCCTATGTCTACTGAATCATTGGGTACACTCATTAGGCCCCCGCCTACAAATACACTAGTTCTTGGATGACTTTTATTGCTTGAACACATGTCTTGCTGCAGGAGTGGTGGTCAGCCTATAGAGAAACCCCCCTGCAATTCATCCATATTATTGACTGCATATACGGTATGCTTGCAGCTTCATTAGTCCAACATTTACATTGATATTGTTTAAAAATAATATGGTTCAAGAATTTTAGCTAAGTGTGTGTGAGTTTGGATATCTATTAGACTTATTCTTTTTCAAAACTTTGTCCATTAAGATACCAAATAAGTCCAGTGACCGTAGAATACAGTCATAGCACTAGTCCCGGTAGTTATTTATTAATGATTTCTCATTCTGTTGCAACTGCATACTGTGTAAGATGTACAGAACATTTTCTGCTTCAGTGCATAAAATACATTCAGAAGAACAGAAAAAAGCGAACCATCGCTGCTATCTCTTCCCAGGGGGAATTAGGGAGCTGCTTTTGGTTATATCTTTTGTATATATATTTGTACTGGGCAGATCTCTTGTATTTGGCTTATTCATTCTGATCTGGAAAATTCTATCTGAATCTGCTAGCGCAGTGACAAAACTACGTAGGCAATTATGATGGCGAAAAGATTAATTTCCATCAGGGAATACCTTTCACTACGCCTACAGTTTTGATCCAGAGGATCTAGACAACTGCTGGCGATTTTGCCTACAGAGGAAAAAATACCTCCCTGACCCCCAAAAGGTCAGTCTGATCCATTCTTTCAATCAAAATATCCCTTTAGAAATGACAGTTGTGGATATCTTTATTTGCAGTCTATTTAAACAATTCATTATTGTTCTTGACATTGTAATCTCATATGCAAATGCATTACAGAGTTTAAACCATGCTGTGGGTGAAATATGTTGGGGAATGGCCTTGTCTAGATGTGAGCAGTTTACTGTCATTGCAATAAACCTTGGCAGGTGTGTGTCCCGTTTTTTTGGATCAAAATTAAGAGAGGGAATGGACTATGTGTGAACAAGATTTGGTCTGTCTAACCCAAATCAAACAAATAGCAAAAACACCTGGTCACAAGGGCACGGTGGAGAGAAACCCTAATGCCCCGTACACATGATCGGAAAGAGCTTCTGGTCGGAAAATGCAACCGTGTGTAGGCTCCATCAGACTTTTGCTGGCCGAATTCCAGCCAGCAAAAGATTGAGAGCATGTTCTCAATTTTTCGGTCGGAAAAAGTTCTGAATGGAAATTCCGATCATTTGTAGCAATTCCGACACGTAAAATTCCTACGCATGCTCGGAAACAATTTGACGCATGCTCGGAAGCATTGAATTTTATTTTCTCGGCTCGTCGTAGTGTTGTACGTCACCGCGTTCTTGACGGTCGAAAGTTCAGCGAACTTTTGTGTGACTGTGTTTTTCCATCCAAGCTTGAGCGGAATTACTTCGGAAAAACCATCCAAAATTTTTCTGATGGAAAATCCGCTCGTGTGTACGTGGCATTAGGGTCTTTAACCACTTCCCATCCAGGCCAATTCTGACATTTCTCTCGTACATGTAAAATTTATAATTTTTTTTGCTAGAAAATTACATAGAACCCCCAAACATTATATATGTTTTTTTAGCAAAGACCCTAGAGAATACAATGGTGTAGGTTAGGGATATGCAATTAGCGGACCTCCAGCTGTTTCAGAACTACAAATCCCATGAGGCATAGCAAGACTCTGACAGCCACAAGCATGACACCCAGAGGCAGAGGTATGATGGGACTTGTAGTTTTGGAACAGCTGGGGGTCCACTAATTGCATATCCCTGGTGTAGGGAATTACCGGCTGAAAAAGCCGATATCTGAATGAGGCCTGTAGCTGCAGGCATCATTCAGATATACTCCGCAAAGTCAAGGACGTCATATGACATACCTTGGGTGGGAAGTAGTTAATAGACAGACCAAAACATGAAGTATAAAAAGTATGAATTTAATAAAAAAAATTATAAAAATATACATGTAGAAAAAATACATTGGACATAAGAACAATATCTGATACCCAAAATGATACCGTTGTATGAACTGGTCACTGTTCTGGTGCAAAGTGGACTAGTGGCGGTCAATACAGTATATAACACCTTACATGTTATGAACCACAAGTCCTTCGTCAGAGGTTTTGTTATAGATTCAGATGGGTATGAATTCTATTGTAAACAGTTCGGACAAAGCACATCTAAAGAGATTAGGATGAGCACAAGGCACACGTGCAGCACCCTCTTTTTCCGAGTTACACTGGCCCAGCACTAGTTGGAACAATGCGGTTCTACTAGCTAGAGTCCTTGCAGCGAAGCATGTTATCTGCCCTTTCTTTGGCCTTGTATGCTGCCGTGCCTTGGAAATAGATGTCCCTGTTACTCATGAGTGATTTGATCATCCTATTCTCTTTAGATGTGCTTTGTCTGAACTGTTACAATAGAATTCATACCCATCTGAATCTATAACAAATCCTCTGAAGAAGGACTTGTGGTTCATAACATGTAAGGTGTTATATACTGTATTGACCGCCACTAGTCCACTTTGCACCAGGACAGTGACCAGTTCATTCAACTGTACCATTTTGGGTATCAGATATTGTTCTGATGTCCAATGTATTCTTTCTACATGTATATTTTTATAAATTTTTCAATAAATTCATACTTTTTTTTTTGTTCCAAACTTCTTTTTATTGAATAAAAGGGAGAAGTACAGGTACAATATCAACATGTAGGTATGTTGCATTTATAGAGACACGACCAGATCACATTAGAAAAACGTAAACAAAAGAAGAACATAGTTGATAAATATAGCGTTAATAGCACTATTATGTGAAGGGGGGAGTAGTTCTATCTGTAGGGCGTGTGATAATCAGGATACGTATAATGTTACCATTGCTCCCTACCTTTCCTAATTTATGATCATTGTGTGTCTAATTTAGTGTATGACAATTTGGAGTCTAAAATATGTACTGTAGTTGTTTACTCGTACACACATTTGTGTGTCCAGCACTTCTTGCAGATCTGGTTTAGTCTAGGGATTTAATGGTGTGGGGGGGGTTTAATAAAGTTGAGCTATAGGAGAGTGGGTTCGGGGGGATAAGAAAGGACATAAGAGGTGTGTTATGGTTGTAGTATTTGTGTCTGCGTAATTATTTATGTTGGTATGTGATCGGTTAGGGGGAGTTGAGTGAGTTTATCTTATTAATGTCATTTGTATGATCAGTTTCTTGTATTAGTAAGGTGTTTACAGACATGTGAAGCTATGCATGCAACCTAGGATCATTTGTGTGTAAAGGGTAAGATGTAGGGAGGCTCATCGTTTGAAGGTATTCTTTAGATGATTTAAAGTGGATCCAGCTGGCCCAAAGATAAGTACGTTTATGTGGGGAGTTTCGGGAAATAAAGATGAGTTCCTCCATTTCTGCAATTCTATTTATTCTTTTGTACCAATCAGAGATGGAGGGTACTCTGGGTGTGCCCCACAGTGTGGGTATGCACATTTTAGCTGCGTTAACTAGCATCATGGCTAGTGATTTAAAGTAGGGTGCATCATTTGGTTTGTAGTGATGTAGTAAGAATTGTGCAGGTGTGTAGTCCAAAGCGTATGTGGTGATTTTTCCAAATAAGTTTGGGTACTCGTTTCCAGTAATCTTGGATAATTGGACAAGACCACCAAATGTTCCCGTTGACACCTCCAGCATTTGTCTGGGTAGGATACATCAAATCTGTATAAGATGGAGGGGGTACGGTACCAACGTGAAATGATTTTATAATTTGTCTCCTGGATAGAGGTTTTTATAGAGCCTTTGTGTACACTTCGATATATTTTTTCCCAGGAGTTGTTTGTCAGATCTATGTCTAGGTCCTTAGCCCAGGCCTTACAGGCTATTCCCTGGTCAGCCTGGGTGTTGTCCCAAAGCATGTTGTAAATCCTAGAGATGATATGGCTTTGTGGCGTGTAGCTCAGGCATAGGTTTTCGAATGCGGTTAATGCTTCGGACAGGTCTGTTTTGCTTTGAACACTGTTTAATTTGCCAGTATTCTAGGAGGCTTAGTGTGGTGCGGTCCATATGGTGTTCATGTGATCTTGGGTTATCAGCTTACCTTCCTGTAGGATGTGGTGTATTATTATGCCTGTATCTGGTTGCGTGTTGGATAGTGGGTGAGGTTCCATCCCTGGAGGGAATTGTAGGTTCATTAAGATTGGTGAAAGAGGGCCTGGGACTCTGGAAAGTTAGAATGTATGGGCGGCTTCAGCAAAGCACACCAATGTGGGGCCTATGGTGGGGTGTTCTATTAGGATTTTTGGTAGGAGGTTGCGCCAGATCCATGGGGTCCCGCTGATGGGGTGTAAGGAAAATTAGTTCTCTAGGGCTACCCAGTCCTTCATCTGTTGGTGAGTGTGCCAGTCTATGATGCATTGCAAATGACAGGACCAATAGTAGTGTATGTCTGGCAAGCCTAGTCCTCCTTTGGTTTTGGGTTTTATTAACTGGGTGTATCTAATTCTGGGGTGTTTTTGGTTCCAGATATAGTTTCTACATACTTGCATGACTGCAAGAAGGTAATGGAAAGTTTGATAGGGATCGTTTTGAGAAGGTATAGTAAGAGTGGTATGATATTCATTTTAATAATACCTGTTCTACTGAACCAGAAGAAGTGTGTTTTATTCAATTTTTTAAGGTCTTCTGTAATATTCTTGAGAAGTGGGAGGTAGTTTTTCAGAAAGAGGTCAGATAGTTTTGCAGGTAATTGGATCCCCAGGTATGTTATCACGTCTGTTTTCCATATGAACGGGAAGTTTTGCTTACATTGTGAGATATGTGGTTCTGTTAGGGTTAGGCTGAGGGCGTGTATTTATTTTTAAAAGTTTTAGTTAGTTAGTTTGTTTTATAAGTTTATTTTGAAATGAGCTATAAACTGGAATAGGCGGAAGTCTTTGAAGAGGTTTGGTAGGGTTCAGAGGGGTTTGGACAGGAACAGAAGGATGTCGTCCACGAATGCAGCTAATTTGTATTTTTTTACGGCTATGGTGATTCTGTGGATATCTATGTTTTCGCGTATCTTACATAGGAAGGGTTCAAGAGTCAGGACAAACAAAATGGGGGATAAGGGGCAACCTTGTCGTGTGCCATTTTTGATCTGGAAGGCGTTTGACAGTAGCCCATTAACACGTACTTTCGCTCTAGGATTTGTGTACAAAATACTTTTTATACTTCAAGTTTTGGTCTGTCTATTGAAGACGTTAAGGGGTTCTCTCCACCGTGCCCTTGGCACCAGGTGTTTTTGCCATTCTTTTGGATGGTGGACTACTGTGGAGCAAGAACAGACTCCAGGTCTTTGGCACCTGGCTGGCTGCAGGGAATAGAGGAGGATACAGGCTGGCATGTAAGCAGTGCAAGGGGTTGGCTTTGTCTACTTATCAATTTTATAAATTTATTGCCCACTTTAAGACGTGTGCAAAATCTCTTGTTCGTCTCTTTATAAAAGTCCCTTGACCACATTCATACTACACTATTAAAGGGATAATAAATTAGCTTTAAATCAAACTTGCTGGGGCATATTTGTTATCCCAGGTGTATATTGCAGAGCTCCCTTTGCTTGTTGGAGCATTTCACAATGCCTTTCCCCTTGGTCTACAAACCAATGGATGTGCTTAGAGTCTTTCTCCTTGGTTTGGGAGTGGTGACTAGATGGGATGCTACAGGCTAAGGAAATTCAGTATGTGCATGGAACTGAAAGGCTTTCTTCTTATATTAAAAAGGTACTTAAAAGTGCATGCCCAGAAATGTTTAAGAAAAGTACAGTATAAAGCATAGTTATTATAATAGTAAAGAGATACATTCAGATTAGTTGCTATGGGTTGCAGTGCTTTGCCCACAGACTTTGCATTTTGAACTGCTTTGTTAAATAAGTTATTAAAACTTTGACTGAAAAGCCGTGCAGATGAACTTTTAAGACAGTTGCTCCCACCGGGAGAGCTCAGGTTCATTCAGAAGATAATATATCCCCTTTTCCATCTCTTCTTGCTGATACACATTTATTGCCCGGATGTTTTTAAAAGCTTTTGTTGCACTTAAATTCCTCCCAGTGGGTCAGATTAGAATTTAGCAGAGCAACAATTGCTTTTGCTGCTAACTTCATCTCTGGAAGAGCTCCCAGATAAAATGTGAAGAGTAGAGTTAAGTGAACTAGGTCACGTGAAGCATCATCCGACCTGGAACAAGGCAATTTGCTTGATGGAGATATCTGTGACATGTAAGTAGTTCACAAAATAAGAGAGATTGCAAAATGTTTAGTTCCCAGTGACCTGCTCCAGCAAACTCCCTGTAGTGTCTTGTATGATCTCCTGTTCTCCTCTGAGCCCTCTGCCCTTTCCTGGAGCCGACCAGACAGGATTGTGACAGCAACACAAGCCCCATACATTATGACAGTTGAAGAGCTTAGTATTTCCCTTTTCCTGAGTGCACTTTGCTGCTGTTTGAAATGCCTTAAAGCGCTGGCGCAGCATGGGCAGGACCACAAGGTGGTTGCCCTGGGCAGAAAATTTGGAGTGAGAAGAGGCAGGAGATTGGTCTGTGCACAATCCCTCTAAAGCCCCATACACACGGTCGGATTTTCCGATGGATTCTGTCCTATCGGACAATGTTGTCGGAAATTCCGACCGTGTGTAGGCACCATCGGACATTTTCCATCGGATTGTCCGACGGACAAAGTTGTATCTCCTGCTCTAAAAAATTCCCGACAACAAAGTCCGATCACACCAATTCCGATCGTGTGTAGCGAATTCCGACGGACAAAGTGCCACGCATGCTCAGATCACATTACAAGACCAAAGCTATTGGCTACTAGCCTCTACGTAGTCCCGTCGTAGGCAACAAACGTCACCACGTTCAGAATGATCGGATTTTCCGACAACTTTGTCCGACCGTGTGTATGCAACACCAGTGTCGGACTAAATCCGTCGGACCAAATCCGATGGATTTGGTGGTCGGATTTTCCGACCGTGTGTATGGGGCTTTAGGCTGTGTGGGCAGTTCTAGGTTTCAGTTTGAAGTAGGTAGAGTTGAGAAGAGAGCGAGCGGTGCACTGCCAAGAAATCATAAATGATTTGCCAAGAAATCATAAATTCTGCCAGGGTATGTAAACCTATGAGCACAACTGAATATATATATTTTGCCATGTTACAACCAAAAATATAAATGTATTTTGATGGAATTTTATGTGATAGACCAACACAAAGTGGCAAATAATTGTGAAGTGGAAGAAAAATGATAAATGGTTTTCAACATTTTTTACAAATAAATATCTGAAAAAGTAGCGTGCGTTTGTATTCAGCCCCTTTACTCTGATATCCTTAACTAAAATCTAGTGGAACCAATTGCCTTCAGAAGTCACCAAATTAGTAAATAGAGTCCACCTGTGTGTAATTTAATCTCAGTATAAATACAGCTGTTCTGTGAAGCCCTCAGAGGTTTGTTAGAGAACCTTAGTGAACAAACAGCACCATGAAGACCAAGGAATACACCAGACAGGTCAGGGATAAAGTTGTGGAGACTTTTAAAGTAGGGTTAGGTTATAAAACAATGACCCAAGCTTTGAACATCTCATGGAGCTATGTTCAATCCATCATCCAAAAATGGAAAGAGTATGGCACAACTGAAAACCTACAGAGACATGACCGTCCACCTAAACTGACAGGCTGGGCAAGGAGAACATTAATCAGAGAGGCAATCAAGAGGTCCATGGTAACTCTGGAGGCGCTGCAGAGATCCACAGCTCAGGTGGGAGAATCTGTCCACAGGACAACTATTAGTTGTGCTCTCCACAAATCTGGCCTTTATGGAAGAGTGGCAAGAAGAACACACCATCCCCACCGTGAAACATGGCGGTGGCAGCATGGAGTTGTTGGGATGCTTTTCTTCAGCAGGGACAGGGAAGCTGGTCAGAGTTGATGGGAAGATGGATGGAACCAAATACAAGGCAATCTTGTATTTCGACTTTTCGTCGGACTAGGTCCGGCTGACCGGAATCCGGTGGACAATTCGATTGTGTGTGGGCTCCAGCGGACTTTTCATTCCAAAAAAGTCTGATGGACCTAGAAAAAAAACATGTTTCAAATCTTTCCGACGGACTCGAGTCCGGTCGAAAAATCCGGTCGTCTGTATGCTAGTCCGACGGAGAAAAAAAACGACGCTAGGGCAGCTATTGGCTACTGGCTATGAACTTCCTTATTCTAGTCCGGTCGTACGTCATCACGTTCGAATCCGTCAGACTTTTGGAGTGATCGCGCGTGGGCAAGTCCGTTCATTTGAAAGTCCGGCGCACCTCCGCTGCGAAGTCCGTCGGATAGTCCGCCGGACCAAGTCCGTCAAAGTCCGCTCGTGTGTACGCAGCATTAGAGTATGCAAAAGACTTGAGACTGGGGCGGAGGTTCACCTTCCAGCAGGACAGCGACCCGAAACATACAGCCAGAGCTACAATGGAATGGTTTAGATCAAAGCATATTTATGTGTTAGAATGGCCCATTCAAAGTCCAGACTTAAATCCAATTGAGAATCTGTGGCAAGACTTGAAAATTGCTGTTCACAGATGCTCTCCATCCAATATGACACAGCTTGACCTTTTTTACAAAGAAGAATGGGCAAAAAGTTAACTCTCTAGATGTGCAAAGCTGGTAGAGACATCCCCAAAAAGACTTGCAGCTGTAATTGCAGCAAAATGTGGTTCTACAGAGTATTAACTCAGGGGGGCTGAATACAAATGCACACCACAATTTTCACATATTTACTTGTAAAAAATGTTAATAAACATTTATCATTTTCCTTCCACTTCACAAGTATGTGCCACTTTGTGTTGTTCTATCACATAAAATCCCAATAAAATACATTCACATTTTTGAATGTAACATGACAAAATGTGGAAAATTTCAAGGAGTATGAATACTTTTTCCAAGGCACTGAATATACATATATACTGTATATAAATAAATTATGGTGGGTGGGTGTGATGAGTGAGTGCTAATGGTCCATGGGTTAGGGAGCGCAAAACCTCCCTTGCCCCAGGTGCTGGCAAGCCATGCTATGTCACTGCTCTGAAGGCTCCTCACTCAGTGTTATAATTTGATCATTAACATCATTCAGCATGGGCATCATTTGTTGACTGTTTTTGCCCATGAGTTTTTAGTAGGTCTCCATTGTTCTTCTGATTTCTAGATGCTCATTGTGCTACAGAGTAACTGTCAAATTTCTCCACGTAGACAAGCAGCAGGTGTCAGGCAAGTTCAGTTTGAGGGTCAGTAAGTGATTAATTGCGAGAATTCAGAATAATTCCAGCATCTCCCCATTTCTCTGTTAAGGCTAGGCGGGAATATGTAAATTCCACTTCCTTCCACCCACTGAGATCTTCATTTGCAAAGTGCCAATTCTGAGCACACATTGTCCCTGCTCTATTTGTCTGAGATAGACATGTACGGTATTTTCTCATCAAGTTGATGTCTACAGAGTAACCTGAAAACTGGCGCATATGTGAATATGAAGATTGAGAAAGCAAAAATTAAAAAAAAATGGTGGCTGAAGGCTGGTAGCTCTTGCCATGATGAGCAATTGTGCATAACATGCATGCATATTACGGCGGGCTTTTGGGGTTCCTTGCATGTGTACAGAGGAGGTACAAAAGTTAATCTCACTTAAGGAACTTTTTTAAACATTTAATGGTTAAGAGTATCAAATACAACCAACACGTTTCCAGTGAAAAGCCTCCCCTTCTTCAGGGCTTGAGCAGTTGATGTTAATAAAATAATTACAGAATACACTAAGGGGCCTGTGTTAGTTAAGTCTTGATGAAGATATATGGTTGTGTAAGAAAATGTAGAGAGGACTGTCCACTTCCAGCACAGACAACAACACCATATTTTTTGCCACTCACTCCCCACACTTCTTCTGACCTGGCCTTCTCAGAGGTTGGTAGGGGTTCCTTCAGCAATGAGCAATTTCTGCCAGTTTTTAGTTACACCCTTCATCTTTTAAGCTATTTGTAAGGAGGATAAATCTTTCCAATGACCACAAGTGTAATGCCCTGTACACACGATCGGACTTTCCGATCGGACTTTCCGACAACAAAACCGTGAAATTTTGTTTGAAGGTTGTTGGCTGCAACTTGTCTTGCATACACACGGTCACACAAATGTTGGTCAACAATTACGAATGTGGGAACGCGGTGATGTACAACACGTACGACGAGCCAAGAAAAAGGAAGTTCAATAGCCAGTGCGGCTCCTTCTGCTTGATTCCAAACATGTGTGAACTTTTGTGCGTCGGACTTGTGTACAAACGATCGGAAATTCCGACAACAACGTTTTGTTTGGCGGAAAATTTGAGAACCTGCTAACCAACATTTGTTGGCGGAAATTCCAACAACAAATGTTCGATGGAGCGTACATACGGTCGGGCTTTCAGCCAACAAGCTCACATGCAACATTTGTTGTCGGAAAATCCGATCGTGTGTACGGGGCATAAGAAGCATTCCTCCCATTGACCATCACACTAATGTTTCATTCGTTTTAGATATATACATTTTTTAGCAGGGGTTCCCTGGGACCAGAAAGTTATTTCAAGGGTTTCTTTGTGTTGAAAAGGTTGAGAAAAGGCTGTTATAGATTCTTAGTAACAATCACATGTTGCGCTAACCCCAACAAAAATTTAAAAGCATCATGAAAAATATTCAAGTGATAAACAGTTCATAAGTCAAAAGTAACTCAGTTCTTAAGTCCAATATAAAAATAAAACTGAAGTTGGAAAGAAAAAAAGTGGCAAGTAGTCCAAGAAATGGACGATATTCCCCATTGCTATCATTATTTGAAAGTGGTACTTGAAAAAAGATGGCATTAACTCCTCCAATAAAATGTATCCAGAGAGGCTTACCAAATAGCCATGACCTCCTTATGACGGGAAGGTCAAACAACGCGTCTACCCTAAGGGCCAAGTTGGTCTCCAAGCTTGGAATCTCTGGGTAATCGGACGGGGTCACTCGTCATAAAAGGTCACAGAGTCATTGGTACATAAAGTAAAAGAAAAGGTGCCACACAATGTGTACCAATAAAAACAAGTTTAATATTGAAAAGAAAGGAACTCACATTAAAACGGAATGGATAGGCATTCAGTAGAGCAGCATGATTCTGAATAAAATGAGAATCATTATATTTTTTGCTTAGAATAAAGATCACGATACTCGGCATAATATCATCTTTCACATTATACAAAAAAATTGGGCTAACTTTACTGTTTTTTTGTTTCTTTTTATTAATTGAAGTGTATTTTTTCCCCACAAATTGCTTTGGAAAGACTGCTGCGCAAATACAGTGTGACATAAAATATTGCAACAACCGCCATTTTATTCTCTAGGGCAGGGATATGCAATTAGCGGACCTCCAGCTGTTGCAGAACTACAAGTCCCATGAGGCATAGCAAGACTCTGACAGCCACAAGCATGACACCCAAAGGCAGAGGCATGATGGGACTTGTAGTTTTGCAACAGCTGGAGGTCTGCTAATTGCATATCCCTGCTCTAGGGTCTAGAGTAGGGATATGAGAATATATATATATATACATATATATATAATTTTTGGGGGTTCTAAGTAATTTTCTAGCAAAAAATACTGATTTTAACTTGTAAGCAACAAATGTCAGAAAAATACTAATTTACAGACCGAAGTTCATCCCTTTGATCTAAAATAACCAAATGATGTTTATCTTTATCTCTCAGCGCTGAGCAATGTTGTGATAAACTTTGCCGACTTTTTTTTTTGACAGCTCTGAGCAGAGAACAGCTCTGCACTTACACGAATCGTGGAAATGCTGGATTTAGATCGTGAGGGGGGTTGAATCGAGATCGCAATTTTTTTTAACGATTAATCATGCAGCTCTAGCATTCAGTACATTAAATCTGGCCAGTAGACAAAATGACGGCACGTTCACAGATGCTCTCCATCCAATATGACACAGCTTGACCTTTCTTCTACTTCCGGTAGCACGATGAAGTCACAGCAGGCTCCATCTTACGCATTTCGTCAAACCTAACGTCATCTGGGGCATGCCTATCCATTCCGTTTTAAAGTGAGTTCCTTTATTTTTACTATTAAACTTATTTTTATTGGTAAGCCTCTCTGGATGAACTTTGGTGGAGATTATGCCATCTTTTTTCAAGCACCACTTTCAACTAATCATAGCCACGGGCAATATCGTCCATTTCTTGGACCACTTTGCACTTTTTTCTTTCTAACTTCAGTCTTATTCTTATATTGGACTTATGAACTGTTTATCACTTTTCATTATGCTTTTCAATTTTTGTTGGGGTTAACGCAACATGGGATTGTGCCTATTTTAAAACTATGTTTATATCTCATAGTATGTTTGCTGCTTTCCGCTATTAATTCACCAAACACTTTAGCACAGTTTACAATGCGTATAATATGTTATAGATTCTTGGAGTGTACACTGCCTGAGTATGTGTCACAGGTGGTGCACCCACACAAAAAAGAAAAGAGAAAAATCTACAAATTTTTAAGGGTTTAGTTCCACCAGGATTAGTGTCATGGCCCTTTTGGACCAAAAAATACTTTTTTTTACCCTGGGTACCGCGGGACCCGCGGTACCCAGGGTAAAAAAAAATTCATTTTTTTTTTGCCTTTTTTCAGATAATAAGATAATCTTTTTTTTGGACTCTTCAACATATTTTTGCCTTGCTATCATTATCCCCAGCCCAGTTCAAGATGCTTATGATAACAAAAATGCTAACCAAACACTTTTCCTTTATAGTAGTCATATCTCAGTCTCTTGTATAGAAAAGAAGGTTCAAAGTGGCGTGAGATGTATGTGTAGAAAGTAATTTTGCTCTGCTTTTCCACTAAAAGAAAAAATACATTTGAACCAACAATTACCATAGCATGGAAGTTTGCAATTAGCATTGGATAGCGATGGCGAGAGCCAGACTGCCGCAGAGGAGCGGATGTTAACAACAACACGGCATCCAAATTACCTGCAGGATGCGGACCTGCCGCACAGGGACCACACTTAAATGCTAGCCTTGTTGGAAGGAGGAGAAAATGTATTTTCCTATTAATGTGCTGAGTGCCTCTTGTGATATGAGGTGATACAATACATTGTGAAGTGCATGCTTCAGAAGACTTCATCCTAACTCCCGCTATAAATTAACACTGGCAGAGCCAGAGAGTCAGCTTACAGAAACAGCTACACATAGGATAATGTGGGACCTAAATTCAAGCCCATCACTAAAGCAATCTTTCTCAAACTTTTTACCCCCAGAGGAACCAGAGGAAGATCTCTGCTAAAACCAATTTTTTGGTGGTCAGTGGAAAAAATGCTCTTTTCATTGGTGGCCAGTGGGAAGAATTTAGAGTTATGATCAGAATGGCACCCTTACAGACAACTAAAAAAGATCATGGATGTTATTCAGTTGGCTTTGTGTGTGTTGGTACTGGGACTATACAGGCACCATCAGATGGGAGATCAATCAGCCACAGGTCAAGGAACCCCTAGCAACCTCTGAGAAAACCCTAGGGTTCCACAGAACCCTGGTTGAGAATGGCTGCATAAAAATCTTTTATAAGATTTAACATGTTGATATCAATTCAAGCCTTTTTCAATATATTAATATCTACAACTTTTATTAACATAATATCTGATAACCCTTTCATGAAGGTCCTTTTTCAGGCACTTCTTGTTATAAGGCGACAATGCTCTGTCTCCCAATTGTGCTCCTGCGTTATCACCCTGTGACATCTCTCTACATGTCTGCATTGTCACCCTGTCATATCGACTTCTGATGAACAGAAGTGGCCATGTCAACGCATATTATGACCAGCCATGGTCCACGTTTGTCACCATTAGAAAACCTGCCCTGAGAAATGCCATGCAGTCATCGTTAGAGTGAATGAAGGCATTAAAGAGGAAGTAAACCCTGATAGGTTTACTTCCTCTTTGTTTCCCTGCAAAGGTAAAGCATAATGGACTACTATGCATAGCATAGTAGTCCATTATGTGTCACTTACCTGACACAGGAGCCAGTGATGTCACCGCTGTCCCCTGTTGCACGAATCGTCCATCTTCCTTCCAGGTATCGCTGCTCCGGCGCTTTGAGTGGCCGGAGCAGCGATTATGTCACTCCGGCGCATGCGCGCGGGAGCCGTAAGGGACGGATTGTTTGCCTTCACTTGCGGCACACCGAGTGCACATGCGCCATAGACAGCGGTGCACTTTTTTTGTAAAATATCTCCTTAACCATGTAGGTTAAGGAGATATTTCTTGGACCTACAGGTAAGCCTTAATCTAGGCTTACCTGTAGGTCAAAGTGGTCTGTAAGGGTTTACAACCACTTTAAAGGAGAAGCAGGGCCAAAGCTATTTTGGCTGTACTTCTCCTGTAGATCACAGTAGTGCAGTTCGTTGTGCAATCCTCCGGAGCGACGTGCTGACTTCACTGCGTTTGCACCAGACCCGGACCACGGGCTGCATTGTGAGCCGGCCGGCTTGTTGAATCAATGCAATTTTTACTTATCTTTGATGTAAGTGCAACACTTTTTCTATTAAACAAAACCCTTAAGATTTTACACTATGGAGGTTTTATTTCTTTTACGGAACCCCTTTGTGATCGATTCCTATTGGGCGGTGGAGGCATAACAGCGCGATCCCCTTGGATGATCAAAGACCCTGGCTGGGTTTAGAGCCACAAGTGTTTGAGACCTTTCCGTGATAGGAGGTCTCAGGAGCTGGTAAGTGGCAAATTCATTAGGTGGAGATGTTTTCTTTTCTATTGGCACTATTCTTTTGATGAAATTATTCAATACAAGGGATCCTTTGGAAACCATGTCACCATATGGACTTTTTTTGCATATTATGCATATAGACGTTTTATCACATTTTTAAGCGCACTTTATTTTCGATTTATTTGTTGTGTTGTGTGTGTGTCTCACAAGAAAATTGCAGCTTTGCATGGTCATATTTATATATATTAATCATACACTCGATTAGATAGCACTGTAATACCTTTTTGACCTGGAAACTGGCTAGGCCACTCCAGGACACTTATGTGCTTCTACTTTAGCCACTCCTTTGTTGCCTTTGCCGTGTGTTTTGGGTCATTGTCATGCTGGTATACCCATCCACGACCCATTTTCAATGCTCTGGCTGAGGGAAGGAGATTCACACCCAAGATTTGACGGTACATGGCCATGTTCATCGTCCCTTTGATGCAGTTGTCTTGTCCCCTTAGCAGAAAAACACCCCCAAAGCATGTTTCCACCTCCATGTTTGATGGTAGGGATGGTGTTCTTGGGGTCATAGGCAGCATTCCTATCAGGGAAATTAGTAGACCAGACTGTGTGGACTGCACAGAGGAAACCCAAACACATATAAGTGAAATAATAAGTGTTTATTTAAATAAATGATAAAGAGTGAAGACAAATAGTGTACTACAAACCACAAAACTACAAACAAACAATATGTACAATAAATGGGCAGTACCGGAATCATAAACGTTTAGCCAAGCCAGGGTCATGCACGGGAGATCAGCAGATGAACAAAGGGCAGGATGGGAGAGGGAAACTAAGGATGGGAAAGGCAACAAAGGAGCAGGAACGCAGGAACACCGGAATAGGAAGGGAAGGGTACAAGGTACAGGTTACAGGTCTCAGGATACAGGTCTCAGGATACAGGTCACGGGTCTCAGGTTCAGGGCACAAGGAAGAAAGATACCAAGGCAAGTGTGTGAGGGCTGGCCGGGTATTTATAATCTGCCAGTGATTGGCCTCATGTGACAGCTGATCGGAGAAAGGGCTGTCTGCTCCACACTGCCAGGATCCATCCGCTGGTGGACGCCAGTACTGCGGCCCAAAGATGATATCCCAGCAGGGAAGGCCTCTCCTGACAGTTATAAACTGCCAGGAGACACCTGCTGGTGGACCACAGTACTGCACGCCAAATGATGGTTCTTACCAGCGGACGGATCCATTCCTGACAGTACCCCCCCTCAAAGGAGCGGCCTCCGGACGCTCCAACTAGCTGCTGCTGGAACAAGTCCATGGCATTGAGGTAGGCAGCGGGCACTTTAGGCTGGGCAGCAGGCACGGGCACATCAAGCTGGGCAGCAGGCACGGGCACATCAAGCTGGGCAGCAGGAACAGGCACATCAAGCTGGGCAGCAGGAACAGGCACATCAAGCTGGGCAGTAGGCACGGGCACATCAAGCTGGGCAGCAGGCACAGGCACATCAGGCTGGGCAGCAGGAACAGGCACATCAGGCTGGGCAGCAGGAACAGGCACATCAGGCTGGGCAGCAGGGACAGGCACATCAGGCTGGGCAGCAGGGACAGGCACATCAGGCTGGGCAGCAGGAACAGGCACATCAGGCTGGGCAGCAGGAACAGGCACATCAAGCTGGGCAGCAGGAACAGGCACATCAAGCTGGGCAGTAGGCACGGGCACTTTAGGCTGGGCAGCAGGAACAGGCACATCAAGCTGGGCAGCAGGAACAGGCACATCAAGCTGGGCAGCAGGAACAGGCACATCAAGCTGGGCAGCAGGAACAGGCACATCAAGCTGGGCAGCAGGAACAGGCACATCAAGCTGGGCAGCAGGAACAGGCACATCAAGCTGGGCAGCAGGAACAGGCACATCAAGCTGGGCAGCAGGAACAGGCACATCAAGCTGGGCAGCAGGAACAGGCACATCAAGCTGGGCAGCAGGAACAGGCACATCAAGCTGGGCAGCAGGAACAGGCACATCAAGCTGGGCAGCAGGCACGGGCACATCAAGCTGGGCAGCAGGCACGGGCACATCAAGCTGGGCAGCAGGCACGGGCACATCAAGCTGGGCAGCAGGCACGGGCACTTTAGGCTGGGCAGCGGGAACAGGCACATCAGGCTGGGCAGCGGGAACAGGCACATCAGGCTGGGCAGCAGGAACAGGCACATCAAGCTGGGCAGCAGGAACAGGCACATCAAGCTGGGCAGCAGGAACAGGCACATCAAGCTGGGCAGCAGGAACAGGCACATCAAGCTGGGCAGCAGGAACAGGCACATCAAGCTGGGCAGTAGGCACGGGCACTTTAGGCTGGGCAGCAGGAACAGGCACATCAAGCTGGGCAGCAGGAACAGGCACATCGGGCTGGGCAGCAGACAGGAACACTTCGGGCTGGGCAGCAGACAGGAACACTTTGGGCTGGGCAGCAGACAGGAACACATCAGACTGGGCAGCAGACAGGAACTCATCGGGCTGGGCAGCAGACACTGGGACCTTAGGCCGAACAGCAAGTACCGTAAGGGCAGGCTGGATAACAGGCACATCAGACTGGTAAGCTGGCACATCAGACCGAGAGGCTGGCACATCAGACCGGGAGGCTGGCACATCAGACCGGGAAGCTGGCACATCAGACAGGGAAGCTGGCACATCAGACAGGGAAGCTGGCACATCAGACCGGGAAGCTGGCACATCAGACCGGGAAGCTGGCACATCAGACTGGGAAGCTGGCACATCAGACTGGGAAGCTGGCACATCAGACTGGAAAGCTGGCACATCCGACTGGAAAGCTGGCACATCAGATTCGAGGACTGGCACATCAGACTGGGAAACTGGCACATCAGACTGGGAAGCTGGCACATCAGACTGGGAAGCTGGCACATCAGACTGGGAAACTGGCACATCAGACTGGGAAGCTGGCACATCAGACTGGGAAGCTGGCACATCAGACTGGGAAGCTGGCACATCAGACTGGGGAGCTGGCAGCGGGGCAGCAGACTGGAAGGCCAGCACCGAGACAGCAGATCGGAAGGACAGCATCGAGACAGCAGACTGGAAAGCCGGCACCGAGACAGCAGACTTGAAGGCCGGCACCGAGACAGCAGACTGGAAGGCCGCACCGAGACAGCAGACTGGAAGGCCGGCACCGAGACAGCAGACTGGAAGGCCGGCACCGAGACAGCAGACTGGAAGGCCGGCACCGAGACAGCAGACTGGAAGGCCGGCACCGAGACAGCAGACTGGAAGGCCGGCACCGAGACAGCAGACTGGAAAGCTGGCAGCGGGTAAACAAGCTGGAAGTCTGGCAGCGGGTCATCAGGCTGGAAAGCTGGCAGCGGGTCATCAGGCTGGAAAGCTGGCAGCGGGTCATCAGGCTGGAAAGCTGGCAGCGGGTCATCAGGCCGGAAAGCTGGCAGCGGGTCATCAGGCCGGAAAGCTGGCAGCGGGTCATCAGGCCGGAAAGCTGGCAGCGGGTCATCAGGCCGGAAAGCTGTCAGCGGGTCATCAGGCCGGAAAGCTGGCAGCGGGTCATCAGGCCGGAAAGCTGGCAGCGGGTCATCAGGCCGGAAAGCTGGCAGCGGGTCATCAGGCCGGAAAGCTGGCAGCGGGTCATCAGGCTGGAAGGCAGGGACGTCAGGCTGGGTAGCAGGAACTGGGACGTCAGGCTGGGTAGCAGGAACTGGGACGTCAGGCTGGGTAGCAGGAACTGGGACGTCAGGCTGGGTAGCAGGAACTGGGACGTCAGGCTGGGTAGCAGGAACTGGGACGTCAGGCTGGGTAGCAGGAACTGGGACGTCAGGCTGGGTAGCAGGAACTGGGACGTCAGGCTGGGTTACTGGCAGGATAGTGTGGGTCGGAAAGAACTTCCGTTTCTTTTTTGGCTTAGCCACTGCAGCTTTGTACGTGGGTGCAGGGCTGTAAGAAAAGAAAGTTTCCGGGCAAAATGAAGACCAAGGAACAGTGGCTGGAGGAGGAATTGGTGGGACTGTTACAGGTGGAGGAGAAGAGACAGGTGGGCTGAAGGCAGGATAGGTTCTACACTTGGCGACTGGATAATAGTATTTGGTAGGAGGTAGAGAAAACTGGGCTGTAGCTGAGGTTGTCATAGGCAATGGGGAGATAGATCCTTGAGAAGGCAGGTGATTAATGACAGGGCTGGGATGTTGTGGCTTAGCTAAATACAAGAGGTCTGACCATGCTAGAAGCACAGGTTGGACAAATGCTGGTTCACACACAGCCTGACTAACCAAAGATTGCACTGAATGGATGCAATCAGTCAACACCTGCTGTGAACACGAGGAATACCGTTCCATGAAATAGGCTGGATCATCCTCTAACAACCATACCAGAGATTCAACTTGGCCATAATTGAAGGGGGGAGAGAAATCATCCTTTGACAGGGCTGGCTTAGCACATAATTTAATTAGGTGCTGAACATCCTCAAATAACATATAGCCTTCATCCACCAGGGAATGAGCTGATCGGATGGTTTCCATCAGCTGGTCACTAGTCCATCCTTTTAACATCTGACAACAAAATTCACCATCCTCTTCTGCCAGCAGAGAATAATAAAGGATTTCATTGTAGTCCATTTTGGCAGACTAACGAACCAAGATGGTTCCTCAATGCAGCCACGTCTGGTCAGGGATGGCCTTGGTATACTATCAGGGAAATTAGTAGACCAGACTGTGTGGACTGCACAGAGGAAACCCAAACACATATAAGTGAAATAATAAGTGTTTATTTAAATAAATGATAAAGAGTGAAGACAAATAGTGTACTACAAACCACAAAACTACAAACAAACAATATGTACAATAAATGGGCAGTACCGGAATCATAAACGTTTAGCCAAGCCAGGGTCATGCACGGGAGATCAGCAGATGAACAAAGGGCAGGATGGGAGAGGGAAACTAAGGATGGGAAAGGCAACAAAGGAGCAGGAACGCAGGAACACCGGAATAGGAAGGGAAGGGTACAAGGTACAGGTTACAGGTCTCAGGATACAGGATACAGGATACAGGATACAGGTCTCAGGATACAGGTCTCAGGTTCAGGGCACAAGGAAGAAAGATACCAAGGCAAGTGTGTGAGGGCTGGCCGGGTATTTATAATCTGCCAGTGATTGGCCTCATGTGACAGCTGATCGGAGAAAGGGCTGTCTGCTCCACACTGCCAGGATCCATCCGCTGGTGGACGCCAGTACTGCGGCCCAAAGATGATATCCCAGCAGGGAAGGCCTCTCCTGACAGTTATAAACTGCCAGGAGACACCTGCTGGTGGACCACAGTACTGCACGCCAAATGATGGTTCTTACCAGCGGACGGATCCATTCCTGACAATTCCTCCTCCTCCAAACATGGTGAGTTGAGTTGATGCCAAAGAGCTTGACTTTCACCCAGTTCTCTAAATCATTCAGATGTTCATTAGCAAACTTCAGATGGGCCTGTACATGTGCTTTCTTGAGCAGGGGAACCTTGCGGGCGCTGAAGGATGTTTTCCTGATGATTATGGTCCCAGCTTCCTTGAGATCATTGACAAGATTCTCCCGCATATTTCTGGGCTGATTTCTCACCTTTCTTATGATCACTGAAACTCCACGAGGTGAGATCTTGCATTGAGCCCTAAGAAATTGAAAGTTATTTTGTGTTTCTTCCATTTGCGAATACTCTCACCAAATGTTGTCACCCTCTTACCAAGCTGCTTTGCGATAGTCTGTAGGTGTACCTGTAGTTTATGAATAAACATAATCGTATGGACTAAAAGGGTACAGGATTTGAACATTGTACTCTTTCCTTCTAGCTCCTTTAAATAATAAAGGGTTATAAATTATAATGTGTATTGTAAGTCCTCTTCCAATCCAGTGTGCCTCTATCTTACTTCCCTTTCACCATGGCATGACCATGGTGCGACAGGTCTAAAATGAACCTCTGTTTGGCCTATGCGGGTCAAAGCATCCGGTTCACTTTAAAGTGGTGTTTCCACCAAATAAAAATCATTTAAAAAAATGAAAAATAAAAAATTGGAAATTTTTTTTTTTTACATACCTCTAAATGCCTGTTGCTAGGGGGTCCCTCGTAGTCTGCCACCTTCAGTGCCCGGGCACTGACATCACTTCCCCTCGGTGCCGCACAGTCATCTGGGACCTGTCACGTGTCCCAGATGACTGCGCGGCGTATCACAGCGTGTGGTGCCGCACGCACATGCGCAGTGGGTGCCCGGCTGTGAAGCCACAGCCCGGTGCCCACATTAAGAATGCCAGCGCCGCGAGCGGAGTGGGGAACGAGGGGGGCTTAGTTCCCCGCATCGCTAGACCCTGGGACAGGTAAGTGTCCGATTATTAAAAGTCAGCAGGTGCAGTATTTGTAGCTGCTGACTTTTACATTTTTTTTTTTAGGGGGCACTCCACTTTAACTTGGCTTTTCCCAGTAAGTAGCAGACACAACCCAACCTAGCAGGGCATTTCCTGTGAAAGGCTCATCCTGTAAAGTTTTTTCTAGAGAAACACATGTACATCTTATATTGCTATTGGAATTTTAGATTGAAAAAAGATGCTCTATTCCTCCCCCAGGATATCACAGGCTGTTCCGCCAGGACCTACTGCCGAGCCGTGCATTGTGGGTCTTTGCCTGGAGCGAATGGGTTAATCGTCGTCTTTGGAGAACGCTTTGCACGGAGCTCATATGGATTTGGAGCGTTCATGGATCTAATCCCAAGCTTTGATGCCAGGAGCCTCTAGCCTTCCCAGTGATCGGCCATGCGTAGGAAGCTCTTTTCTCTGTCACAGTGGGTGAAGAGTATTCATTTTTATCTGCCAGGCACACAGATCTTCACATCACCCCGGCTCATGGAGCGTATTCTGGATTAATCAGGGGATGCTATAGAACCGCTCATCTCATTAATGCAGCACATTAAAGGGAACCTGTCAGAAAGGCTGTTACCTGGCACATCAGAGGCTCCTCTCAGTGCAGTGGGTTGCCATTCGTTGATTTACAGAAGAAGTGCTAGTTCCAAGTGATGCTTCTGAGGTGTGCTCTGCCCTGGAACTAGCCTGGCATCCAGGAGTTTGGCAGTGGCAGCCTACAGTGAGTGGTTTTGACAAGCGCTGATCACAACTACTCACCTGGGGAGCTTACTTGTTAAGCAAGCCCCAAAGAGAAGTGCAGAGCCTAGGCAATGGGGTTACATGACCAGGGGTAGAAGGGTGCAAGCCTAAAATGGTTAAGAAAAGTGTGTAAAGTTGTATTTTCTTCAGGTGCTGTTTTGAGACAGCACAGATTGGGACAATCTGGTTGACCATAGATAAACCCATAACTCAGGGCTGCTAATCCTACTTCTGGTATTGCCCTTTTGTTGGATATCTATTATAAAAGTGGCTAATTAAAGGACACCAACAAACAGATAAATATAGAGCAAGGCTACAACACCCTCCAGAGACCCTTCAGTTTTGTGGACCCTGAGTCTCATCCATCTGCTCCTTGGACAACTATTAAACACTTCCTCTAAAAACCTACCTATGCACTAGTTCACACCACTTGGCTTACAAAGCAGGTACTTCAACTCTAAACCTAATGTCACATGGCAGCCACAACTTATGCCCCGTACACACGGTCGGGCTTTCCGACGGAAAATGTGCGATCGGTGCTTGTTGTCGGAAATTCCGACCGTGTGTAGTCTCCATCGGACAGTTTCCATCGGAATTTTCGTCGCATAAAAAGATCTGGTTCTCAAATTTTCCGCCAAAAAAATCCGTTTGCGCAAATTCCGAGCGTGTGTACACAATTTCAATGCACAAAGTGCCACGCATGCTCGGAATCAAGCAGAAGAGCAGCACTGGCTATTGAACTTAATTTTTCTTGGCTCGTCGTACGTGTTGTACGTCACCGCGTTCTTGACGTTCGGAATTTCCGACCAACTTTGTGTGACCGTGTGTATGCAAGACAAGTTTGAGCCAACATCCGTCTGAAAAAAAAAACATGGGATTTTGTTGTAGGAATGTCCAATCGTGTGTACAGGGCATTAGACACTACCTGAAAAATTACCAAAGAGTGGTGCAGGCTTTGTGCCTGCACCACTCTTCTAAGCTAAGAAAATGGAGCAGATGCAGCTCTTATTTAACAATTAATTAGGAGTATTTGCTCCTTGTTCTGTGACAGACCAGTTGGAGTTGCATGCTCTGATCCCACTGCCTGCTCAGCTGAGTACAGAAAAGAGGAGTAAGGTAATAACTCTACATGCTCTCCTCATGTTAACAGGTTCACATCCTGTATGCCAGGTCGAACCTGGCAGCAATCTACGGCAGTTTTCTATACTGAAAACTGCTGCAATCCCTTTGTTATTTAGGAGTGGACCCTGCCGCATTTTACGTTTCTCTCCGAAATAGAAACTGGCGTGGATGGTGCAGATAGACATTAAAGCAGTTGTTCAGTCAAATATTGAAAAATTAAAAGTCAGCAGCTACAAAAATTGTAGCTGCTGACTTATAATAAACAGACATTCACCTGTCGCAAGATCCAGCGCTGTCCTCACCCGGCCGCTTTCTTTACTGGGCTTCGGTTCCCGGTTCCAGCATGTTAACTGTGGGCAGCCGGCTGTGAATGCTTACGGCTTCACAGAGCAGCCGCATTGCTCTATTTGATTGGTCTTACAGCTTTCTGGGTCCTGTAATGTGTCCCAGAAGGCTGGGGGGGGGGTCTGAACTTCCACTCAGGTCGCTGCGACGAGCCAGCCGGAAGTGAGTGTCAAAACCAGATACCTGCTCCTTCCCCCAAAAAATTTGAGGGGGGGGGGGGGAGAGGGGAAGTTCCTCTTTTGGGTGAAGTTCTGCTTTATAGAGGATCTTAACCCCCCTCCCCCCCATTGTTTTTAAACCCCTGCTTACTGGGTGGTGTGTCCTGCAAAGTTCAGATACTGTTCAGATAGCATTGTCCTTCAGAAAGCCTCTTCTCTTCTGCCACTGTTCAGGTCCCTCACCGCCATTGTGATATCATTGGGAGATTTTCATTATGGGCACTGATAGTACAGCTCCTATGCACAGAGCAGGAGGGCAGAAAGGGTGGGCATAGTCTCCATTTTTGATGAGTGCCCGTGGCAGGTCCAGTGGCTTATATTAACTCCTGCAGCACCGGAGGATTAGCTGTGGTTGTATCCGGGGGCAGAGGATCAAGCAACGGAGCACCCCGGGACACTCTTCATTCGTGCAAGTACTGTTCCTGGTGCTGATTTAAAGTCAAATTAAATAACTTCAGATTCAACCCTTGCTGCAGCACCTAGGCAATCAAAAAAAGTAAAGAGGCATATTCATTATCAGCCACTGCAGTCATAAATTAAGAGGGTTCATTTGGGCATTAAATTAGATTTTGGGACTAGTACAAAAATGATTTGACGATTAATTAAAGAATATTTGTATAAATAAACAAATAGGTGTTTATATGCATGCAATGTGTTATTTTAGGCTTTTTTTTTATTTTACATATTTCCGCAGCACCTCTGGTTGTTGAAAAAAGAGATTACATAAGAAAAGTAAGCCAAATTCCCTCTGTCCCCGGCTGTCTCATCTGATAAATCTCTGTCTGCTCTTGTAACAATGAATAACAGCTTCAAGGTGGCAGCGTGACAGCCCTGGTCCTCCCACAGCCATTTCTCTGTGTCAATATGCGTTCCCTTCTCATCAAGGGGTGTAAAGCAAACTAGCGTGTACAAGTAATATTCCTCCTGTGCTCTCTGCAGTTTCTTCTCCTCAGAGGGGTCTTTTTTGCCCAAAGTATAAAATTCCTTCCTAATAAACCAAGAGACACTAATGTTTTCTGGCATTCACATTGGCATGGCGCAGTATGGGTGACCGTACCCAGGCACATAACTCTATGAGAATGATTGGCTGGGAAAAAGTCTATCAATTAATGAACATGTTGCATGACCACCCAAGAGCAGATGCCATCCCCATCAACACTTACAGCAGTGTATGTGTGGGTAAACAGTTTTCCATGAATCTTGGGTCTGGTCATGTGGTGCGGAAGGACTGGGAACCTTTGCTATGGGGGTCAAATGTTGGTTTTTTAATGCAAGAGACAGATTTCTGTGGGCTTAAGAAAGTTTACCAAGCAAGGTGTGCCATGGTGCCGCATTGATTGGGTGGCCGTGGTGAAAGATGTTTTTTTTATATAGCAGGCATTCTCAGCCAGGGTTCTGTGTAGGGTTGCCACCTCATGCCTTTAAACCTGGACACATATGAATTACACAGTTTCTGAGGCTAATTTATTGCAGATAAGGCACCAAGTGAGTTTATTTACCATCTTAACCGCTTCCCGACCGCCTCCTGCACATTTACGTCGGCAGAATGGCACGGCTGGGCAAAAGCACGTACAGGTACGTCCCCTTTAATTGCCCAGCCGTGGGTCGCGCGCGCGCCGCCTGCGGACCCTATCGCCGCTGGTGTCACGCGATCGGGTCACAGAGCTGAAGAACTGAGAGGGCTGTGTAAACAAACCTCTCGCCGCGCTTCCTACACTGCCTGTCACTGATCGGCTGTTCCCTGTCATCGGGAAAGTCGATCAGTGATGTCAGACATAAAGCCATGCCCCCTACTGTAAAAAAAAACACACACGTCACAGACCTAACCCCTCCCCGCCCACTAGTGGTTAACTCTTTCACTGCCAGTGTCATTTATACAGAAAATCAATGCATTTAAATAGCATTGATTGCTGTATAAATGACAATGGTCCCAAAAATGTGTCAAAAATGTCCGATGTGTCCGCCATAATGTCGCAGTCACAATAAAAATCGCTGATCGCCGCCATTACTAGTAAAAAAAAAAATATTAATAAAAATGCTATAAAACTATCCCCTATTTTGTAAACGCTATAACTTTTGCGCAAACCAATCAATAATCGCTAATTGCAATTTTTCTACCAAAAATATGTAGAAGAATACGTATCGGCCTAAACTGAGGAAAAAAAATGTTTTTTTATATATTTTTTGGGGATATTTATTATAGCAAAAAGTAAAAAATATTGCATTTTTTTCAAAATTGTCGCTCTATTTTTGTTTATAGCGCAAAAAATAAAAACTGCAGAGGTGATCAAATACCACCAAAAGAAAGCACTATTTGTGGGAAAAAAAGGATGCCAATTTTGTTTGGGAGCCACATCGCACGACCGTGCAATTGTCAGTTAAAGCGACGCAGTGCCGAATCGCAAAAAGGGGCCTGGTCCTTTGACTGCAAATTGGTCCGGGGCTGAAGTGGTTAATCAGCCACAGAACCTGTGTAATTAATGTGTTCGGGTTTAAAGGGATGAGGTGGCAACCCTAGTTCTGTGGAACCCAAGTACTCCTCCTGGGGTGGCTAGGGATTCATTGAGCTGTGGCCAAATGACCTTCTATCTGATGATGCCTGTACAGTTCCCGGTCCATCACCACCTGGCAGATTCAGTGGCATGACTGGAAGGAAGGCATTCTTCCCATTTACCACCACCAATCTAAGGGGCATTTTTCCAATGACCCCTGATGGACTAATCTTACTAGGTGTTCCCTAAGACCTGAAAATTATTTCAAGGGTTCCTCTAGGGTAAAAAAGATTGGGGAGGCTGTTATAAAGAAATACAGAAAGGAGTGCCAGACCAAAACCAGCTGAAAGAGCCCAAGATCATTTTAATTGTTGATAAAAAATAAATTTTATATGACTATGTATATGATTTTTGTGACTTTTTTTTTACCAACAACTAAAATGATCTTGAACGCCTCCATCCGTTTTTTTGTCTGGCACTCCTTTCTGTATTGCTATGGTTTGAGTTACTGTTGAGTGCCCATCAAGGGAAGCCTTGCTGTGGTGGAGAGAGTTAAAATGTCTATTCTCGAAACTGGAACAAAAAAGAAAGAGGGAGGGCGCACCGATGGTAGAATTTTATTAAAAGCATAAAAACAATGTTTATACTCACAAACGAGCATGTAAACAAGGCTTATCAATTGGTGAGACTGCGTCTCTAGACACCGGCAAACCGCCTTGAAGCTGTCGGGGCTCTGAGGAAAAGGGTATGCCCTTGAAACGCGTCAGCCAGTTGGGATATCGTCTGATCCCCTCAACATCAGGTCCGGTTTGCCGGTGTCTAGAGATAATGCACAAGGTCGGTGCACCTTCCCTCTTTCTTTTTTGTTCCAGTTTCGAGAATACCCATTGTTCTGAGGAGGGCTGCAAAACTGTAGGCATTGCTTAAATTTAAATAGTTGGTCGCACCACTTATGGATTGACTAAACACCCAAGCGCAGGAGATTATTACTGTTTTTTTTAAATGTCTAGCCAGACTAGGGTTGCCACTCATCCGGGATTTACCCAGACAGTCCGGGTTTTGAATCCTGTGTCCGGGTTTCAGATCGCCTGAAACCGGGACACATATTTATAATGGACTGTGGCTCCCCAAGTAACCGAGTACCACCAGCGCTGAGTGCATAGGGGTGCGCACGGGGGCCCATTCCCATACACAGACAGGAAAGGAGAGAGGGCTTGATCTGCTCCTCATCCTCCCACCCCTACCCCTCTGTCTGCCCACCCACACTCCAATCCCTGGTCTTCTGTGCCTTTAGGATAGGGATGTGTGGGCTGGAAATCAGAAATCTAAAGCTCAGCAACCGGGAGGTACATCATGGATGAAATTATCAAGTAAGTATTCCCGCGCTTTATCTAAGAAAAAAAAAAATACAATGAAATAACTGCTGCAAAGCACTGAGAGGTCATACCATAACCACAAGGAAAATGAAACATAGTGCTGCGCTGTTGGAGTAACAATATACTGTGGTAACTGTGTGTTAAATTACCTAATATATCCACATGTACAATGAGCAATGACTAATGGCCCGTACACACGATCAGATTTTCCAACAACAAATGCTGTCGGAATTTCCGCCCACAAATGTTTGAGAGCAGGTTCTCAAATTTTCCGCCAACAAAACTTTTCCAATCGTGTGTACACAAGTCCGACGCACAAAAGCTCACGCATGCAGAAGGAGCCGCACTGGCTATTGAACTTCCTTTTTCTCGGCTCGTAGTACGTCTTGTACGTCACCGCGTTCATAATTGTCGGCCACCATTTGTGTGACCGTGTGTATGCAAGACAAGTTGGAGCCAACATCCTTCAGAAAAAATCCACGATTTTGTTGTCGGAAAATCCGATCGTGTGTACGGGGCATAATGATAAATCAATATGTGCTGCACATATACCATATATAGATACATTTATAATGAGTTAATGTTCTATACTTATATATATTTATAAGCAAATAATAAACAACAAAAAAAAGTGAAAACAATAAAAACAATGACAAAGTCCTCTGAAAAGCGATTCACAGTCCTCTGAAGAGTGATTCGCAGTCTTCCAAAAAAGTACTAGATAATAAAGTGCTCCGTGAGGTAAACAAAAAATAAAGGATAAAGTGACTTCCTTTCTTCTATGCAAACACCATATAAAGTGCAGCATGCTTTTCTTTACTGGTGACACCCTTCCGTGCTGTGCACTGGGATGATGGATGGCCTCTTACCTCAAAGCTGGGGGATGTGTGTTTTAATCACAGATGGTTCTTGGTAGTGGTCGAAGCTCCTTTGCTTGGATATTTCCAATATTGGAATGGCAGTCTGTTCCTTTTCAATCTAGTGGCACTTATCTATTTACACATAAATGTGTAACGCCCACAATACAGGTAAATGTAAGATGGCAAGGGGAAGAAGAGAGGGATCCACGGATAGTGTAGTATGTTTTGAAACAACGTGATTTATTTAATTAAAACAGGTCCTCACATTCACAAAGTAAATTACAGTCATCAAACCACGAGCGTCGAGCTCGCCTTCATCACTTCCGGTGCCTCTATGTCCCTACATGTTTCGTCACGGTCACGTGACTTCATCAGGGATTCGTTTTAGCGGCGCTTTACCGTTGTTTTAAGTGGTGCTGTTTGGCTGCTAGTGGGGCGCTTTTAACCCCTACTGGCGGCAGAAGAAAGGGTTATAATAGTGCCCGTGTAGCGCAGCTGCTGAAGCACTTTGGCAGCGGTGCCCATTCATTTAAATGGGCAGGGGCGGTGGAGGAGCAGTGTATACACCGCTCCTCCACCGCTCCAAAGATGCTGCTTGCAGGACTTTTTCTAACGTCCTGCCAGCGCAGCGCCCCAGTGTGAAAGCACTTGGGCTTTCACATTGGGGTGGAGGGGTAGGCGTTTTTCAGGCACTTTACAGGCGATATTTTTAGCCCTTTAGCGCCTGAAAAATGCCTCAGTGTGAAAGGGGTCTTATGCCGCCTACACACTATCGTAAATTCCGACAACAAAATCCATGTTTTTTTTCCAACGGATGTTGGCTCAAGCTTGTCTTGCATACACACGGTCACACAAAGTTGGTCGGAAATTGCGAACTTCAAGAACGCCAAGAACACGGTGAAGTGAAGTTGAATGAAGTTCAATAGCCAGTGCGGCACTTCTGCTTGATTCTGAGCATGCGTAGACGCTTGTGCATCGGAAATCGTGTACACACAATCGGAATTTACGGATTTTGTTGTCGGAATATTTGAGATCCAGATCTCAAATTTTGTGTGTCGGAAATTCCGATGGAAAAAGGAATTTCCGACAACAAGCTCCAATCGCACATTTGTGTACGGGGCATTAGTATTTTTGTTGGTCTTGATACCTGAGAAATGGTCCCTCATAATGTCACTTTAACGCAGTGGCGGCTGGTGCGGCACCCCCTGCTTGCTGTTTGCCGGTCGGTCCGGCACTTACCCCATCATAGCGGGTGGCAGGCAGCATGGTGCAGCGGCTCCACTCCGTGTCCTCTCCTCTATGGCGGCTTCCAGCTCCTCCTCCTCCTGGGCGTCCAATAGGATCGCCTGTCCTTTTAGCCAATTGGGTGACTGGTGTCAAAGCCTGTTTCCTGATTGGCCGGAAGGAAGGATCAGGGTTACAACAGCGAATATTGATTCGCTGTTGTAACACACCTGGGTGGGCTCGGAGCGCACTCTCTGCGACCCGAGCCCACCCTATATTGAAGCCTATTAGAGCCTCTGGCTCTAATCAGTGCTTCAAAAATACCACGCCTCCGCATTGGAATCCATGCGCCGGGTCAGGACGCATGGATAGGGGAGGTGGCGATGAATCAGGGGGGCTTAATGGACGGGCCGCTCCTGCTTAACCACTTGCCGACCGGCGCACGCAGATATACGTCGACAGAATGGCACGTACAGGCAGGAGGGCGTATATATACGTCCCTCCTTTAGCCTGTCCGTGCCATCGGGAGCGCGCCGGGAGCGGCGCGCTCCCGCGCCGGTCGGGACCCCCGTGAGTCCGATCGCGGTCCCCGCGGACTCGATCGCCGCGGGGACCCCCGCGATCGTCTCACGGGGCGGCTGAACGGGGAGATGCCGAGATAAACAGCATCTCCCCGTTCTGCCTAGCAACTAGTGACGCCGATCTCTGCTCCCTGTGATTGGAGCAGAGATCAGCATTCACTAGCTGACAGCCACGCCCCCCCACAGTAAAAAACACACCCCTAGGCATACTTAACCATTACACTGCCCCCTTGTGGTTAACCCCTTCACTGCCAGTGTCATTTATACAGAAATCAATGCATTTAAATGCATTAATTGCTGTAAAAATGACAATGGTCCCAAAAATGTGTCAAAAATGTCCGATGTGTCCGCCATAATGTCGCAGTCACAAAAAAAATCGCAGATCTCCGCCATTAATAATAAAAAAAAATTATTAATAAAAATGCTATAAAACTATCCCCTATCTTGTAAACGCTATAACTTCTGCGCAAACCGATCAATAATCGCTTATTGCGATTTTTTTTTACCAAAAATATGTAGAAGAATACGTATCGGCCTAAACTGAGGAAAAAAAATGTTTTTTTTTATATATTTTTTGGGGATATTTATTATAGCAAAAAATAAAAAATAATGCATTCTTTTCAAAATTGTCGCTCTATTTTTGTTTATAGTGCAAAAAATAAAAACCGCAGGGGCGATCAAATACCACCAAAAGAAAGCTCTATTTGTGGGGAAAAAAGGACGCCAATTTTGTTTGGGAGCCACGTCGCACGACCGCGCAATTGTCAGTTAAAGCGACGCAGTGCCGAATCGCAAAAAGGGGCCTGGTCCTTTGGCTGCAAATTGGTCCGGTCTGAAAGTGGTTAAACGTCTTGTAGTTCTACTAACATATTGGATGTTGCATAGGCCAGTGATACAACAGGAAGCAGTGGTCTCATTTCTTAAATTGTGTGTATATTAGGAAAGTTGAGAAGCCTGCAAAAAAAAATATAAGCGTAAAATTCAATTTCAGCGTTCCACAGGTAAACGAAAAAACTGGAATTTATTCCCGGGGACTGTAGAACAGATTGGCCACAGATGTTAGTGAAATACAAGCTGCCTCTTTACACTGCTGAGATTAAAATGAAACCAGGAAGGCACGGGGCCCGGCATCAGAGAAGGGATTTTGACAATGTAGCTGTCAGGACGGAGGTTGACGATGCCGAACAAATCCATAGCAGGTGATCAGTGAGTGAAAAGGTTAATTTATTTCTTTTCTCAGCTATGAATGAAGAATGCTACCCCGGCTTGATACTTACAAGCCTTTTAAAAATCGAATAAAGGCCATTCAATAGACTGATGGGTTACACGGCTTTCAGGATAATATACATGAAATGCTGTTCTGCTGAAGGATCTATATATGCTAATGTCAGGGTGACCGCAGATTAGCTGGAGCAGGCTCATATGGACTATACTGTGCTCTCATGTATGGGCTTATATGACAAAGAGTAGTGAGCATGTGCAGAGCGAAGTGCTGTGGAGCAACCAATTAGATTTCTGTTTGCTGCTTTATATCCGTGAACAATTCATTCTGATTGGATGCAGTGGGTTTACTGCACGTTCCACTTTCCTTCATCATGGTTGCAAGGAGCCTGTTAACAATAAAAAAATGATTACAATTTATAGTTTTCCATAACAACAGCATTTTGTAGTATATATTATTCCTAATCTATAGTATAGGACTTTTTAACTGCAGCAGATCAAATTTTAGATTACATTTTTATTATTATTTAAAATTTTTGCGCTGGTGACACCATTTTTCAAAAAATAAAGTGCGCCTGTCACACATGGTGAATGTACATTTGGTCAATTAGTATGAAGCACTAAAGGTAACTGTTATACCGCGTACACACACGATCGGAAATTCCGCCAGCAAAAGTCAGATGAGAGATTTTGGTCGGGAAATGCGACCGTGTGTATGCTCCATCGGACTTTTGCTGGCGGAATTCCAGCCAGCAAAAGATTGAGAGCAGGTTCTCAATTTTTCGGACGGAAAAAGTTTCAATCGGATGTACCAATTCCGACACACAAAATTCCTACGCGTGCTCGGAAACAATTTGTGCACACTGAAATATTTTGTTTCGGAATTTCGTTTTCGGCCGAAAAATACATTTATTTAGTTACTCCCGAATTCGTTTTTATTTATTTAGTTTTTCGTTAAAAATTGCATTCATCCGAAAATCGAGATGAATTAAGGTTGAATCTGTCATTGAAGGCTTATGGTATCTGTCGAATGTTCAAAGAAGATTCAACGGAGCAACTAAACTGTATGACTCTGTATAGTTTAGTTGCAATTCCACCCAATTCCAGCAACAATCTTTCCTCTCTACGTCGAATCTTTTCTCTCTATGTAGAATAATCTTGGACTAATAGAGTTAAGGTTAGGCACATTCGACCACAGGTTCAATGGACACAGATTGTTATTGTCAGCGTTGAATCTCCTATCTATATCGAACTGTTGTCACAACAAAAATGAAAATAAAGCATTTGTTTATGTCGGATCTTTCATTTTTCGGATTCTGCACTTTCGTTATCGTTTGTTAAAACGATAACGAAAATACCAGAAATTCGGACTAAAATGCATTCGGACGAAAACTAATGCACATGTCTAACAATTTGACGCATGCTCGGAAGCATTGAACTTAATTTTCTCGGCTCGTCGTAGTGTTGTACGTCCAGGGGCGGACTGACCATTCGGCCACTCGGGCACTTCCCGAGGATCCCGGGCCACTAGGGGGCCCCATCAGGGTTGCCAGCCTCAGTAAAACCAGGGACAGTATGTAAAAATCTGTGTTTTTTTTACATCTGTTTCTGAAATGTCCTTTACCGACATCCTTTTGGTCTAAAAATCCAGAGATTATAGCTGCCCCACCACTCCAGTACCTTCCAGCCAATAGAAACATGTCTGTGTATACTGTGTGTACATGTATGTGTATACTGTGTGTGTGTGTATACTGTGTGTGTGTATACTGTGTGATTGTATACTGTGTGTGTGTGTGTATACTGTGTGGCCCCATAATCTCTGATTGCCTGGGGGCCCCATAATCTCCTATTGCCCGGGGGCCCCATGAGTTCTCAGTCTGCCCCTGTGTACGTCACCGCGTTCTTGACAGCGAACTTTTGTGTGACCGTGTGTATGCAGGCCAAGCTTGCGCTGAATTCCGTCTGAAAAAAACATCCAAGATTTTTCCGATGGAAAATCCGCTCGTGTGTACCCCCATAAGGCCCCGTTCACACTTGGCGATTCGGAATCGTGGGTAGAACTGCCGCAATTCTGCCCCACGATTGCAGATCACGTGGCAATTGATGCAAAATGCGCATCGCGTATTTGGGTGCCATTATTCCAAATGGCACCCCAAATACAGTTTTGCCGCGATTGTCGCGCAACAGAATCATGCTGCAGTCACAGCAAAATGCAACTTTAAAAATCGCATGACGTGTGTTGCCCCAAAAGGAACAGGAGCTTCTTTTGAGTGATAAACGTGCATAGGGCAGCCCATTGAAGTAAATGGGCTGCCCTATGCGTGACATGTGGAATCACTTAAAAATCGCCCACACAAATTCACAAGCAGGAGCACGTGTTCCTCGCTAAGCAATGCATGAATGGGGGCGTATGCCATGAAACAGCGCAACAGGCAGCAATATTGTTCAATCTTTTAACCTACTGCACATTAGATACTAAATAATGTATCCAGTCTCCAGCAATTAAACTGGTTGTAATCAGGGCTGGTGCTACCACTAGGCAAACTAGGCAGCCGCCTAAGGTGCCCTGCTGCCAGGGGGCGCCTGGCCACTGATGTTCCTACTCTCTTCTCTCTGCAGCAAGCAACTAAGTCTCAGCATCAGCAGGCAGCCGCCGCTCCATTTGCAGATTGTGCCAGAGGCGCAGTGGCGTCTGTCTCCCGTCTCCCGAATGAATTGAAGCAAGCAAACATTCATTGATGGGCACTGGTAGGCTGCATTGATGGGTGCTGGTGAGGCTGCATTAATTGGCGCTGGTAGGTTGCATTTGATGGGCGCTGGTGAGGCTGCATTAATGGGTGCTGGTGAGGCTGCATTGATGGGCGCTGGTGAGGCTGCATTGATGGGCACTGGTGAGGCTGCATTGATGGGTGCTGGTGAGGCTGCATTAATGGGCGCTGGTGAGGCTGCATTAATGGGCGCTGGTAAGCTGCATTAATGGGCACTGGGGAGGCTGTATTGATGGGCACTGGTAGGCTGCATTAATGGGTGCTGGTGAGGCTGAATTGATGGAAGCTGGTAGGCTGCATTTGATGGCCTCTTCATTAAAAAGGTGGGGTATACAAGGGCATGGCAAAGGGGGTGGAGCCAGGGGGGACGGCAAAATTAGGTTTTGCCTAGGGTGTCAAAAATCCTTGCACCAGCCCTGGTTGTAATCCTCTGGAATGAAGAATGAACAAAGCATCGTCCTCCACAGTATGTACTTGCCCCTATCCAAAGCACCTAGTGTGATTTCTGTCTATTCCTCTGCTATCTGCATGAGTCTCCTCTGACAGTCTATGCCGATACCAGACAATCTGGGGAGACGGCTCAATAAATGATGCCGTGGAACATCAACTACTGCTCTGAAATCTGCAGTCCCTGCCTAAAGTCAGCATGGAGTATGTTAGCAGGGGATTCTACAGCAGATATGTATTCATCTATCTTTATCTCTTTCGTTGAGCCATACAAAATTAAGGAAGTTAAATTGCACTGCAAAGAATAGCATGTGATTTGAACAGGAATGTGGTGCGATTCCTGTCAGAATCACATGCGGTTCCATGCACATCAGTGTGAATTTAGGCTCAAAGGGAATTTATAATGGTTTGAGGTTATACTGTAAAATGTATAGATTATTTGTTTTATTGGACAGAAAATTACGGTAAATCTCCCAAATGGTGCACAGATGGCAAAAAAAAAAAAAAAAAAACTGACAGAGTTTATTTCTTTTTAATCTCTGTTTATCTCAGACAAAGTAACAGTACAGTGGAAAGTTCACCTTGACACATACATAGACATTGTCTGTGCAGCAACAAAACAATAAAAGGGCAGAACAATAACACAGCCGGTGTCTTGACTGTAAGAAAGGTCCATAACTTGACTGGCCTGACCTCAACCCGATAGAACACCTTTGGGATGAATTAGAGCGGAGACTGCGAGCCAGGCCTTCTCGACCAACATCAGTGCCTGACCTCACAAATGTGCTTCTGGAAGAATGGTCACACATTCCCATAGACACACTCCTAAACCTTGTGGACAGCCTTCCCAGAAGAGTTGAAGCTGTTGTAGCTGCAAAGGGTGGACCAACTCAATATTGAACCCTACGGACTAAGACTGGGATGCCATTAAAAGCTAAGTTCTCCTTTTTTTTTTCTTCTAAATTCTGTACCAATATAGCATTAATGTACTTCTTTTGCAAAAATAAAACAGCTTTCCATTTATACTACACACACTTACCTCACTCTCTTCATAGCTGTTTAAAAACACTGCTCGATTACTTCTGCCTTACTTCCTGGACAGACTTTAGGTCATGGCACAGGAAGGAGTTGACCAGCTGAGGGTAGATGATGTGGGGGTGTGTGCTAATGAGATCAGCTGGTCAACTCCTTCCTGTGTTATAAAGTCTGTCCAGGAAGTAAGGCAGAAGTAATCGAACAGTATTTTTAAACAGCTATGAAGACAGTGAGATAAGTGTGTGTAGAATAAATGGAAAGCTGTTTTATTTTTGCAAAAGAAGTACATTAATGTTATATTGGTACTCAGGGGAGCTGAAATTTAGAGGGAAAAAATGAACAAAGGTGAACTTAGCCTTTAAAGTTAATGTATGTGTAAAGCCTGGCATCCCAATACTTTTGATATAATAGTGTATGTATTTTAAAACACATTTGCCATTACATTACACTGTACATGAACAATTAAAAAATAACCCCAATGGAAATGGAGACCTGGTGGATATTAAAATCAAATTTGGCAGAATGGGGTTGATTTACTAAAGCTGGAGAGTGCAAAATCTGGTGCAGCTGTTCATGGTAGCCAATCAGCTTCTAACTTCAGCGAGCTCAATTAAGCTTTGACAAAAAAACCTGGACGCTGATTGGTTTCTATGCACAGCTGCACCAGATTTTGCACTCTCCAGTTTTAGTAAATCAACCCCAATGTGTCTTGTTCGTCTTTGATGTATCGAGCGACATTACTCCATGTGATAACAGTGTGTAAGAGGACAGTTTTCTAATGCTATAAGGGCAATGACAGCTTGATGAATCAGACCCATTATCCCTCTCTCATCCCCTCTATCTCATTACTCCACTAACTCGCTCCCTCATTACCTCGCTTTCCTCCGTGTCCACCACTCAGTTTCCCTCTCTGGAGGAATATCATATAAAGTTTACATGTAATTATACATCACAGCATCTAAGGATCACTAGAAATTGTCTACACCAGGGGTGCCCAACCTTTTGAAAAGTGGCTGGTACTTCTAGGTACTGCTGTGTGGTACTTCTGGGTACTGGCGGGTACTATTGGGTACTGCTGGCTGGTACTTTTGGGTACTGCTGGCTGGTACTTCTGGGTACTGGGGGGGACTATTGGGTACTGCTGGCTGGTACTTATGGGTATTGCTGGCTGGTACTTCTGGGTACTGGCTGGTACTGGCGGGTACTGCTGGCTAGTACTTCTGGATACTGCTGGCCGGTACTTCTGGGCACTGGCGGGTATTATTGGGTACTGCTGGCTGGTACTTCTGGGTACTGCTGGCTGGTACTTCTGGGTACTGGCAGGTACTATTGGGTACTGCTGGCTGGTACTTCTAAATACTGCTGGCTGGTAATTCTGGGTACTGGCGGGTACTATTGGGTACTGCTGGCTGGTACTTCTGGGTACTGCTGGCTGGTACTTCTGGGTACTGGCGGGTACTATTGGGTACTGCTGGTTGGTACTTCTGGGTACTGCTGGCTGGTACTTCTGGGTACTGCTGGCTGGTACTTCTGGGTACTGGTGTGTACCGCTGGGTACTGCTCTTTGGTAATTCTGGGTACTATTGGGTACTGCTGGCGTACTGGTGGCTGGTTCTTGATCCCCTATACCTGCAATCAGTGTGACAGGAACGGCGCTGAAGGAAGCATACAGCTGCAGTAGAGAGCAGAGCCGATGCTTCCTGCATCACGCTGAGAACTGTCACAGGCAGAGCACATTTGGTATCACTCCGCCTGAGACAGAAGCCGGCGCTATACAGGAAGCATCGGCTCTGCTTCCTCTAGCGCCGGCTCAAATCTTCCCATTGATGCTCGGGGATGGGGAGTCGGGAACCCGCGATCTGGGCCCACGGGCCAGCGGTTGGGCACCCATGGTTCAGACAATATCTGTCAACTAAGAAAATGATTTTCCATTTGCCCAGAATTGCTTAAAGGATTTATATATTTATATAGTTTTGATCAACTCCAGAGATAAAACTATAATTCTGTTTTGTGACAGCATTCTGTATAATGCTGTCCCGTTCTGGGCACCAGTCCTCAGGAAGGATGTACTGAAAATGGAGCGAGTACAAAGAAGGGCAACAAAGCTAATAAAGGGTCTGGAGGATATTAGTTATGAGGAAAGGTTGAGAGCACTCAACTTATTCTTTCTGGAGAAGAGACGCTTGAGAGGGGATATGATTTCAATTTGTAAATACTGTACTGGTGACCCCACAATAGGGATAAAACTTTTTTGCAGAAGGGAGTTTAAGAAGAAATGTGGCCACTCATTAAAATTTGAAGAAAAGAGGTTTTGCGTAGAGGGTTCTTTACTGTAAGAGCGGCAAGGATGTGGAATTCCCTTCCACAGGCGGTGGTCTCAGCGGTGGGCATCGATAGTTTCAAAAAACTGTTAGATAAGCACCTGAACGACCACAACATACAGGGATATACAATGTAATACTGACATATAATCACACACATAGGTTGGACTTGATGGACTTGTGTCTCTTTTCAACCTCACCTACTATGTAACTATGTAACTATACAGGACTAATCTAAATGTAGCCCCTCAGTCGTTGTCCTCTCTGGAGCATGTCCCATTTGTTCTTTCACTGTAAGAAAAAACATCTTTTGTTATTTACTATGACATCATTACCAGGATTGTACAGATCTTGCAGGAGCAGCTGCTGGGAGGTTAGTTCCTATGAATGCATACCTCCCAAATTTTTGAGATGGGAAAGAGGGACACCTATCAGCAAAAGTATGCAGGCAAAGGACACACCCCTTGTCACGCCCCCTTAAAGGAGAACTGTACAAAAAATTGTAGAAAAAAAAACAAGATTGGTTAAACCCACAAGTGTTTTTTTTTACCACTACTATTCCTTTATATTGGCTTTTGGAATTTGCAATTGCAATTTAGAAATCAGATGAAAGGTTTAGCGCTGGAAAACACTTTTTAATAGATAAAAAGTGCATTTTATATACAACGGTATAGATCAGACCAAAATGAGGGACAAATGAGGAGGAAAGAGGGACAGAGGGACATTGCTCCAAATCAGGGACAGTCCCTTGAAATCAGGGACAGTTGGGAGCTATGTGGATGTAAGCGCACCCCCAGAACTACATCTCCCAAATAACCTTTCTCTACACGTACGACATCCATCTATTTCAAGCAATAAAACCTCCATAGAACCCTATACCCACAGTTTTCTCATCCCCCTGAAGGCAGTTGAATATTCTCTGGGCAGGCTGTAGTTGGGAATAAATAGCTGTAAAATAATAGGCTACATCAGACCGTACTATAGGTACTGTAAACCAGTGATTCTGGGTGTGCAGTTGACCACGGGGGTATAAAGTTATAATTTGAATGGTTCTGCCCACTATTCTAAAATAAGCAATAAACCCCGTATTTTTGGAATATTTGATGAAAGTTAGACCTCCAAATACCTAAATATCTCTTGTTTGAATAAGGGTGCATTCCCTGCTATCGATTACATGCAAAAACCCCAGAGGAGGTTTCCGCAATTAGCTGCGAGTAGGCAGCCCCTTTGAAAGCAATGGGAGGCTCCCCAGCTCTTGCAGCTAATTGCGCCCACTCACATGTAATATCTGATGCTGCGATCACTAGCATGTGATCGCAGCATGGGGCTGCCTACTTGTATCTACTTGTGGGAACTCCCGCTTGGGTTCTCGCATATAATCGCCAGCAGGGTGCATTCAGGGGTCATTTACTCTTGCTTTGATTTTAACACACATTAAAGTACCTACCACTTTAATGTGCTTTTGTGATGTGTTTTTGATGCTGCGCTGATGCTTCAGTGATGCTGAAGCAAATGCCCTATGTGTGTTGATTTACTGATTGTTTTAACGGGACCCAGTAGATCCCCAGCTCATTAGTATCCCCTTTCAGCAGATGCCCAGCTTATTAGTATCCTCGTTCAGCAGATCCCCTGCTCAGTAATACCCCCAGCTCTACTAATGCCCCACTCAGTAGTAACCCCCAGCTTTGCTGATGCCCCGCTCATTAGTACCCCCAGCTCTGCTGATGCTCCACTCAGTAGTACCCCTAGCTTTGCTGATGCCCCGCTCAGCAGTAACCCCCAGCTCTGCTGATGCCCCGCTCAGTAGTAACCCCCAGCTTTGCTGATGCCCCGCTCAGTAGTACCCCCAGCTCTGCTGATGCCCCACTCAGTAGTAACCCCCAGCTCTGCTGATCCCTTGCTCAGTAGTAAGCCCCAGCTCTGTTGATTCCCTGCTTAGTATTAACCCCCAGCTCTGCTGATCCCCTACTCAGTAATAACCCCCAGCTCTGCTGATCCTCTGGTTTTCTGATCCTCCTCTCACTCCGGTCCCTGCTCACCTCCTATATTGCTCCCATGCTGCACACCATGTGCGACATCTTCTAGCTTCTCCAGCTTCGGTCACCCAGCTCTGCTGATCTTCTGCCACTCAGTCCTCACTCTCCAGTCCCATTCACCTTCCGCTATAGCGTTCCCATGTTGAAAACCACGTGTGCTCTCTGCTAGTTGCTCCGCTCCAGGCCCGGACCCTGCTTACCTTCCTGCTGCTCCACGCTGCACACCAGATGTGACGTCTGCACCAGACACTTTCAGAATATATACATATGAACCAGAAGTGCTTGCTGATGACATCTTTCCAGTTCGCTTTTTGGTTTCCCAGACGGGAAAAGTCCGATCGGATTATGTTGCCGGAAAATCCGATCATGTGTGGACTCTAGCAGGCTTTTTCCGTCGGAATCTCTGACAGAAAAAATTTGAGAGCAAGACCTAAAATTTTCCGACAACAAAATCCGATCTGACTTTTTCCGATCGTGTGTATAGAATTCCGACACACAAAGTGCCACGCATGCTCAGAATAAATTTGTGGACGAAAGCTATTGGCTACTGGGCTCTACGTAGTCCCGTCGTACGTTTCGTACGCCACCTCGTTCGGAACAATCGGATTTTACGACAACTTTGTCCGACCGTGTGTGTGCAACACAAGTTTCGCACAAAATCCGTCTGAATAAATCAGATGGATTTTGTGGTCAGAATGTCCGACCGTGTGTACAAGGCATCAGACTTCTATGGAGGCTTTGGACACACTTTGAAGCACCAATAAAGCACCAATAAAGCGACATGGGGTATCATTTTTGAAGCGAAGCAAAGTAAACACAATGAGGTCAATTCACTAAGAGTTAAATAACGACATATAAAATGCGGTAAAACAGTAAAGTTTAGTGAATTGACTCCAATGTCTGAACAGGATTGTAAGGTAACCATACTGCTACAACTCCAGCTAGAATCGCATTACTGAAAACTGTTTCCTATGTCCCTTTCAACTCTGGTATGCTTTTTTGCTTAACCATCTGTAGACTGTCCACATTGCTATAGTTTTTGTTTCCTCCCTATGCCTTTCCTTTAAATTATGGCCTCCTTATCTTTATTAGCTATGCACCTATAAGTCTGTTCTGAAGTGACAATGCCAATGCTAGCAATAGGCTGCAATTGTCAAATCGCATGCCAAATCGGCCCAATGTCCACCTTAACACTAAAATCTCTACATCTACAGATATCAACAATCTAACACTAACCTATCTAACCCTGTAATAAATAAATCAGTATACATACCTTTTTTGAGAGACCGATCCGACCCGATCCCACACTGAGCTATCAGCTGGGACTTTGCTGTGGAGGTGGGTACAGAGGACACAGCCGACAACGGAAGCCTCATAGTAACTCTATGGGTGACGTCACTTCCCATTTATTTCACAGCCGTCGTCAGCTGTGTCCTCTGCAGAGCTTCCGCCGATGGAGACCGGACCAGCTTAAAAAAAGTATGTACCGTATTTATCGGCGTATAACACGCACCCCAAGTTTAGGAGGGCATTTTAAGGAAAAAAAGTTTTAGAAAAGAAGTTTAGGGAAAAAAAAAACTTACATTTAAGCGTCATTTGCAGCTTGCCCAGCGTCATTTGCAGCTTGCCCATCGTCATTTGAAGCCTTGCCCAGTGTCATTGCAGCTTGCCCAGTGTCATTGCAGCTTGCCCAGTGTCATTGTAGCTTGCCCAGTGTCATTGCAGCTTGCCTAGTGTCATGGCAGCTTGCCCAGTGTCATTGCAGCTTGCCCAGTGTCATTGTAGCTTGCCCAGTGTCATTGTAGCTTGCCCAGTGTCATTGTAGCTTGCCCAGCGTCATTGCAGCCTTGCCCAGCGTCATTTGCAGCCTTGCCCAGTGTCATTGTAGCTTGCCCAGTGTCATTGTAGCTTGCCAGCGTCATTTGCAGTCTTGTCCAGGTTTAAATTTCCCGCCGCCGAGACGCTGTGTCGCGTGCGCCGCCGAAAAAGACCGAAGAGCCCCCGAAAAAGACCGAGCCGACTGTTCGGCTCCGCTCGCGGTCCCGCCTCCCTGCTGTTTCCGGAGCGAGCGGAGCCGAACAGTCGGCTCGGTCTTTTCCGGCGCCGCTTCGGTTATTTTCGGCCGCGATTCGGTCTTTTTCGGCAGCGCTCGCTATTTTTCGGCGGCGCTTGCCATTTTTGTCACTTTTTTGGGGGGGTATCGGCGTATAACACGCACCCACGACTTTCCCCCGATTTTAAAGGGGAAAAAGTGCGTGTTATACGCCGATAAATACGGTATATTGATTTATTCTTTACAGGGTTAGATAGGTTAGTGTTAGATCGTGGATGTCTGTAGATGTAGAGATTTTAGTGTTAGGATGGACTTATCCTTTAAGATAATATTTTTTTACAAGTAATGGTAAAGGCTGAGTACATAACCAGCTACCTAGGAATCTTCAGGCACAAAACACCACTGACAGGCTAACTGATATATATTACTAAGCCACACTGAAATGTTTCAAACCGCTGTTTAATAGGAAATCATTGTGGCATTATTTGCAAAGCCGCAGAGTAGGAGTTGCTGTCTAATTACTAATTACTCATTTTCAGTCTCCTGGCCCTTCTGCATTCCTGTATTCTGGTCCCTTTTAACTCCCTTAACCGGTAGCAGGATGAATGCACATAATTTAGTGTGGAGGCACCGCAGAGACATTGTTCCTTTCGGGGTTAGTATTTTTCGTTGACTCATAGAGCCGAACGCTCCGGGTGCTTCTAAAATGCAGCGAAAATGAATAAGGAGGAAGAAAAAGGACAAGTGTTCAGGAAAGAATGAGGCTTCGCGCAAATTGCAAAAAAATGGCAAAATGACACAGAATTAGGTTTATCACTGGTCAAGAACACAATGGGCTCGTATTCAACTACTGGAAATGCAGGAAAAAAAGGAAACGTTAACGTTTTGTCCATCAGACGCGTCCCGCCTGCCTCGGGAAAGATGGTTATAGAATCAATCATGGGAATTGGAGATGTGAAATGGACATCTTTAAAGTGAAATTTCTATTTTGTTTTGAAAAATAAGCCCTTACAGGTCAACTTAATGCACAGCAATGATGTTACACACTATATGTACCTGCTGCTGTTCTGAAGACCTAAAACCAGCTTGGGTGGACAAAAACCTAGAAATTCTGTTCTCTGCATCTGAGGAGTATCCCTTAAAAAAAAAAAAAAATTAAAAGTCAGCAGCTACAAATACTGCAGCTGCTGACTTTTAATAATCGGACACTTACCTGTTCCAGGGTCCAGCGATGCGGGGGATCGAAGCTCTGCTCGTCCCCCGATCTGCTCGGCAGTGCCGGCATTGCAACTGTGGGCACCCGGCTGTGGCTTCACAGCCGGGCACCCACTGCGCATTCGCGAGGGGGGCAGCGTGCCGTGATTGGCCGCGCAGTCATCTGGGACCTGTCACGTGTCCCAGATGACTGACAGGAGGGAGGGAGGGAGCCCTTCCTGCGCCGAGGGGAAGTGATGTCACCCGCCCAGGCACTGAAGGAGGGCTGGGCTGGGCTGTTTTTGTTTGTTTTTTTAATTCATTAAAGTGTATTTTTTCCAAAGAAATTGTGTTTGAAAAACCGCTGCGGAAATACCATTTGACAAACAAAATTGCAACAATCGCCATTTCATTCCCTAGGGACTCTGCTAAAAATATATATATATATAATGTTTGGTAGTTATAAGTACATTTCTAGCAAAAAATACTGATTTAAACTTGTAAACAAAAAGTGCCAGAAAAAGCCTGGACTTCAAGCGGTTTTAAACAGGCATTCCTCATGCCCTGTGAGTTCTCACATGTGCATACCTCCCAACTGTCCCTGATTTCGAGGGACTGTCCCTGATTTGGAGCAATGTCCCTCTGTCCAGTGTTGCCAACCTACCAGATTGAAATTTACTGACACAAAACCCAAAATTTACTGGCACAGCAAAGTTTTTACTGGCGTTTCCAAAAGTTAAAGTGCAAATTAGAGTATTTAGGCTACAAACAAATACAATATGCAATTAGCAATATGATTTAAGGTAGATAATAAGGCAAAAAACATATTTCTTATTTTATTTTCGATATAGTAAGTAAGTAGCTCAGGGATAGGAGACATTAGAATGGGCAGCACACACACATAAAAATGACTCTCACAGTGACACTGATGGCAGTGTGCAGCAGCACAGATGATGATACCTCACTGACACAACATGTCCCCTCCTGAGTCACAGTGACAGTCTCTCTCCAAGCCAAGTAGTCCCTCCAGTCCACTCCAGTCTAAACAGCACTGATGGTCCTGGTCCCAGCCTGCCTTGTTCCAATACTGCAGACCTGCACACGAGGCTCTGGCCGCACTGCTTTGCTCCATTGCACTATGACATCACACAACATGCTCAGGCTGCTCAGGAACCGCCTCTGCCAGAGCCGCTCGATCACACTGTAGCAGGCACTCAGATGATCTCAGCCGGCTCCGGACCAAGCCGAGCATCACAGTCATATTTTTTACTGGCAACCTTTTACTTTTACTGGCAGGAAAAAAATGCCTGTTTTTTACTGGCTGCCAGTAAAAATACTCACGGTTGGCAACACTGCCTCTGTCCCTCATTCCTCCTCATTTGTCCCTCATTCCTCCTCATTTGTCCCTCATTTTGGTCTGATCTATATAGTTGTATATAAAATGCACTTTTTATCTATCAAAAAGTGTTTTCCAGCGCTAAACCTTTCATCTGATTCCTAAATTGCTGCATTTGTAAATTTCAAAAGCCAATATAAAGGAATAGTAGTGGTAAAAAAAAAAGCAATTGTGGGTTTAACCAATCAGTTTTTTTTTGTACAATTCTCCTTTAAGGGGGCGTGTCAAGGGGTGTGTCCTATGCCTGCATACTTTTGCTGATAGGTGTCCCTCATTCCCATCTCAAAAAAATAGAAGGTATGCATGTGGATGTTCAGCAGTGCTGAATACCTTCATACATATGGCAGGGCGCTGACTCTCAGGGCCTAAGGAGGAGCTGCAATACGTTCACTAATTATTTCTATAAATTAGGACGAGACAGCAGAAAGATATCTCATTCTTGGACACTGGACGTAATCTGCAAGTGATACATCTATCACACATTATGACAACAATCAATGAAACTTCACTATGACCTTTTCCAGCGCTGACAGCCGGAGCCTCCCTTGCATACATATGCTGCTTCCAATTATTAAGGTGTCAAGCCTGACAAGACCATAATGTATTAGAAATAGAAGCTGCAATTTATAGTGGTCACTGTGGTCATACCTCCCAACATTTTGAGATGGGTATGAGGGACACCTACTTGCAAACGTATGTAGGCATAGGACACGCCCCCCCCTGACACACCCCTTTAAAGGAGAATTAACCAAAAAAAAGGTTAATTAAAATCCACAAGGACTTTTTTTTTACCACTCCTGTTCCTTTATATTAGCTTTTAAATTTACAAATGCAGCAATTTATAAATTGCATGAAAGGTTTAGCACTGGGAAACAATTTTGAAAGCTAAAAAGTGCATTTTAGATACAGCTATATGGATCAGTCCAAAATGAGGAGCAAAGGGACAGAGAGACATTACGCCAAATCAGGGACAGTCCCTCCAAATCAGGGACAGTTGGAAGCTATGACTGTGGGTGCCATTAACCACTTCCTGACCGCCCCATAGCAGATTTACATAAAGTATATGTGATCTTGCACCTCCAGCGAAAAGATGTCCACCGGCACCTGCTGATCATCAGGACGGGAGGCTGGATGGAGCTCTACCTATGTAAACAAGGCAGAGCTCTGTTCTGACAGCGGGGATGTCATGGATTTTCTTTCCTTGAAAAGCAGGGAAGAAGAACTTCAAGGTCAACTGTGGCTACACTGTCTTCTTAGCACAAACTCCAGACTGTGTTCCCAGGGGAAAATACTTTTACCAGACTGGCATAGCACCTCCAATACTGATCCCAGCACTGGTACATTAGCACAAGCTTATCCCAAGCAGGGGGTTGAAGGTTGGCAGCAGCTGTCCCTCCCGAAAGGCTAGCTGGGTAATGTACCTGCCCGTGGCTGCCTCTCCCCTATAGGCTTTGGGACTGACTCAGGTTACTCACTCAGTCCCTTAATGTCCTGCAGCATAGGTGGTGAATTCTGCTCAGGTCTTCTGCTGTTCAGGTCCAACTTGCTTGCCAGGGTGTCTTAATCATTTGAGATGAGACTGAAGGGGGCAAGGGTTCTTCTCAACTTCCTTCCTCCTTTCTCCCAGCACACCGTCTCCCTCTATCTCTCTCTAGCACCTTCTGCTTGGAGGCACAGCCCCCCAGCACAGCCCTCTCCCCCCCCCCCCCCCCCAGGCCTCTGGAACTTGGATTCTCTGTCCACATAGCCAGGCCCATTCACGGGCACACCCTCAACCCTTATAGGCCATCCCCACCCATGGACCGGCAGAGCTCCCATAAACATTCAGGCTTCTATCTCCATCCCGCCACCTACTAAGTTCTGGAACTTTCTAGGAGCTTCCAGAAGCCAGGGGGAGGTGACAAAGGCTCAGCCCTTAGATCCTGCCTGCTGAACTGTACAAGGCCCCAATTAATCCTGGTTTCACTGACTGCAGTGTAGCTTAACTAAATTTACCTAACCTATTCACACAGGCTGATCTAAAGTTACAAAGGAATGACACTCTACTATCACTAGATTCAGAAGCCATGGGGTTGATTTACTAATGGCAAATAGGCTGTTCACTTTGCAAGGAAATTTTCTCCAGAGCTCAGTGAAGGTGGTAACATTTTTCTTTGCAAAGAATGCCCTATAACGTGCAAGGAACATAAAAAAAATGTTTTGCTTGCACATGTTTAAATGGTGGAAGTCAGTAGAGCTTTTTCTCATTCACTAAGTTCTGGGGAAAGTTCCCTTGCAAAGTAAACTGCCTATTTGCCTTTAGTAAATCAACCACATGGCTTCTGGATCTAGTGAGAGTAAAATGTGTTGTACTGTTGTAGCCCTAGACCAACCTTTCTCAGGGTTTCTCAAGAGGTTGCTAGGGGTTCCTTCAGCAATGAGCACATTTATACCCCACAGAAATGTAAACACTCATATCAATGATCTACTTATCTGTTAGGTGTCCATTCCTTCTACTGACCACCAGCGTAAGAGCCGTTTTTCTGACTGACCACCATAAAGTAATTATTAGCAGGGGCTCTCTGAGACCTGAAAGGGTTCCTGAAAGGGTTCCTCTAAGTTAAAAGGGCTGAGAAAGGCTGCTCTAGACAGTAGTAGGAAAAGTAAAATGTAGTCTTAATATGTTTTGGGGTTCAAGCTTTCAAAAATATTTTAGAGCCAAGTGGCACCAGTGGTCGTAATCCTTAAAAAAAAAAAAAAAAAAAGATCCTGTTCCTTTAAAAAAAAATGTTAAACAGCATAGTGTTTCTGCTGTGTCATTTGTCCCTTTCTATGCGGTAAAATACCTGGTTGATCCTGCCTGTTCCTGTGTCCCCCATGTGAACTGATCACAGTAATCATGGCTGCTGATCCATGATACCATAGTCAGTTTATGTGCCTCTGTCATCCCGCTGTGTTCAGAGACTCTCCCTCTCCCCCTCCCTCCCTGCCTGTCAGTTCCTATTGTGTGTGAGCCGATCTCCTCCCTACCCCTCCCCTCCTCCTATTTTGTGTGGCTGCAATGTTAGTGAGGACAAATGTAACAAGCTTTACATCATAGTGTCTGTATTTTTTTTTTAATTATGCAGCTAAATTCCTTATTTCACAGTGCACCTGTGCGATCACGTGACATCCCAGCTGATGTCAGAGGGGAATCTCAGCGCCTCCCACTGCAGTCCTTAGATTGGGGAAGGAGAGCTGCGGGAGGCCACATGACCGCACAGAAACACTGTGAAATAAGGTATTTAGCTGCAATATTTGCATAAACATGCAATATATGCACGTTTCCCTGTGCTTTGTTGTCCCAGCATTGCAAGTACAGAAAAAATACCTGGTGATCTTATAAAAATCCAGGGTTCTCATAACTTTCTGTAGTGGGCTGACAATGCCCTCTATGCTGCACTGAAATTCTTAGCAGTGTAGTAGCTGGCCTAAAAATTCCCCCTTTCCCACTTTTGTGAAGAAGATGGAAAGAGGGGCGGTGTTCTGTAGTCCAACAGGGGAGCGCTCAGGCAAGGCTGACAACACTGCATGGCATTGCACCACAGTAGAGGCAGCGTTGTCAGCTCAGTAGAGAAATATACAAGGTCACTGGATTTCTGGCAGATCAGTAGGTGTCAGTGGCAGAACTACCAGGGTCGCAAGGGTCACACATGCGACTGGGCCCTGGCATTCTGCCACCGTGGAGGGGGGGCCCAAAAGACAGCAGGAAAGACTTCCAGCTCTAGCACAGCTGGGTCTTATTGCCACTTAATAGCCGCCACCTGACGTGACCCCCGCCCCCTGCTGCTCCTAGGCCAATGCCGCCAGTCTAACCTGCCTGTGTCCCCAGCCTGAGCCACTTGCTCTCAGAGTCTCCTGCACCACCACGGCTTATATTCTTGAGGTCGCCGTTCTGCTTAGAAGCCTGTTGGAAGCCGGGAACCTTACATGCTGGTAAAATCTATAACATTTATGGCAGTCTGACTGCATCTACCTGTGCCTGTGTTTATCTGCCTGCATCTGTCTGCTAGAAATCCTGCTATTTAATAACTGTTTAACAACTTGCTGCAGAGAGCTTGATAGTTGGAAGCTACTAAAGCAGAGCAGTGGCTGAAGGCAAATATTAAACAGCCAATACTAGTGTACATCTCTGGCTATATTTGCTTGGCTTGTTTACTGGCAATTTTGTAAATTTACATTTCAGTGGCGGAACTACCAGGGTCACAAAGACCGCACTTGCGACTGGTCCCTGGCGTTCCTCCACCATGGGGGGCCTAAGACAGCAGGAAGAGGGTCCCTGTGGGACCATCATAAAAGGGTCTGCGATGGGAGTAAGGGGCCCCGGGGATCAGTGGAAGAGGGCCCCAGGACCAGAGGTCAGGGAGGCCCTTCATGGTTTCTTCCACTGGGGCCCTGAAGGTTTTTGTTACACCTCTGGTATGTGTTTTTATGTACATGCATTCATTTTAAAGAGACAAAACATGGTGAAATAGGCATGTATTATAGAGGTTTCCACAGCCTAAGGGGGCTTGGCCTTCCATCTCCTGGGGTGTGTACTGGGCCAAGCTGTAAAGCTGATTGGACAGATGTGTCCTCTGTCCGAGAGGGCAGATCAGATGTCGGGCCCGGGCCCCTGTCTCTGTCAGCGCTCTGCTCTCCGGGTGATCAGTGATTGGGCGCGAGGAGGCTGGAACATTGCTGCCATGGGCTGCACGGTGCCGGGTAGAGGGGAGGGAGGAGAGTGGACACAAGTCTGCTCTTCTCCCCTTCATGTTGCTGACCCAGAGGTGACATGTATAACATCACTTTCGGGTTCCCGTTGACAAAACTGGCTCCTAACTTTTTTAGCTGGCTCCTAGATTCAACTTTATCAAGCCCTGCATTAAAGTATGTGTAACACTAATCTAACCCCTAAATCCAGTGACGGTCCCTCCATAGGGGCCCTAATCTACATGCAGGGCACTGGATGCATGGATTACAATGTTTTTTTTTTTAGAAGCACAAATTAGAGCCTGAGGCTCTAATTGGCTTTAAAAAAAGGTGGGCTCGGGCGCTGGGGGAAGCTGCCACCCGGAGGAAGCGCTGCCCGCAACCTAGATGGGGTAAGTGCAGGGCTGTTGACCGAATGACCTACCAACTGACCCGAGGGGGGTGGGGGTTGCGGGTAACCTGACCGGGGTGGGGGGTGCTCATGACCCGACCAACCAAATGCTGTGGGTGCATTGTTTGCCCCCCCCCCAAAAAAAAAATAACACCAGCCACCACTGCCTAAATCTAACCCCTAAACTCAACACCAACCCCAATTCCTGCACCAGGTGCTTCTGCGCAAGCAAGTCAACATCACACAGTGCCAAGATCTTGCCACCAGAATTAAAACTCATTAAAAATGGCTGCAAAAAATGAGGGACAATGAAGACGTTTCCACAATGCACAAAAACACACATCCCTTTTGCAAACATGGCATCCCAACACATCTTGCCTAATGCTTGTGCAAAAAAAAAAAAAAGTACCATGTGTTTTGGTGCGATGCATTTTTAAAAAAAAGGGACATGCGCTTCTTTTGTGCAATTTGTGGGCAGACCATGAAAAGGAACAGGCTATCCTAAACACTGCATGCAAAAACACGCGGGCACCATTGCCCGCACTTAGGTGTGAATGGAGCCTAAATGCACCAGGATTGGATGGTGCAGCTGCTTCAGGAACACAAAACAAAAGGTCAGGCAGAGTTTAGATGTTGTAGCCTGCAGACTTGAGACTCCCCCGAGTAATTAAAGGTAATGGGAATAGAAGTCTCAGGCTCGGAGATAGAGAAGCTATATTATATACTAAAATATACAAATATATACAAAATATTCAAGCTAACAGTGAATATTATAACTGCGTTCTTTTTTTTGTTCGGTATTGGTGTGTCTTTAGAGTTAGCGGTATCACATCTCCACTGTGTATTCGTCTTCAGCACTAATGGTCGGTTCTGTGTGGTTAGCAATCAAATCTCTCGTCTCAGGAGCAGTAATGAATGGATGGCGGCGCTTCTCGTTCCATCTGCATTAAACGTCTGCCAATACAGTTACTTTAAGGAATAGTGAAGTTAATGGCCTGCTCCTCTGATAGATGCTTTTCTGTGTCTTCTTCCAGCCGGCTCTCTGTGTGCTCCTACACAACAAATGGCCGCAGGTCCTGGGCGCATAACAGAAAACCCTCTGCAGATCATTGGAGTAAATGAGCCAGAGAGCGCTGCCTATCCCAGAGCAGAGCAAAGCCTTTCACTGTTTTAATGTGTTTTTACTCGATATATAATTGTAGACTAGGGCTTTACCTGTAATCCATACAAGCTCTAGGCTGGTGTTGAATGATGGTTGTTATGTGGGCTTAAAGTGGACCTAGCATTAGAGATATATTATTTTCCATGACAAGTGCATACATGCTACGTAATGTGTAAGCAGGGCTTTTTTCAGAGGGATTGCGGGGGAACGCAGCACTGAATGTACAATATGTAATAGCAAGGGGTGCTGGGGTCTCCTGGAGGGTCTATTGATTCTAGCTGCTGGGGGATCTATTGTTGCTGGAGGAAATCTATTTTTTTGAGGCAGTCTACTGTTGCTGTGGGAAATTTATTGCTGCTGGGGGCGGCATATGTTGCTGGGGGGATCAAGTGTTGCTGGAAGGGGTCTAATTTTGAGGGAGGGGGTTTATTATTCCTGGCTGCTGGATAGTATATTGATGCTGGCTGCTAGGAGATCTGTTGTTGCTGCCAGGGTTCTGTTGTTTCTTGGGTGATATTTTGTTGCAGGGGTCCATTGTTGCCGGGGAAATCTATTTTTGCTGGGGGAGGTATATCTACTTTACTGCTTTTCTTGTTTTCATACACTAATTCCTTAGCACCACAAAATTATACTTATGTAGTGGTCTCCCCAACTTCTAAGGGCCTGATTGTGACCCCCAGAGCCATGGAGAACTGACATTCCTCCTCAGGGTGCAAGCAGAGTGGGTGTGGTGCAAGGTGGAAAGATTGGGCGCCAGTCACTTTTTGTAAAAATAAACAAAGAGAGAGTTTCATTTCTCTTAACAGGAACGTTGGGGAGAGAGGGTTTAGGGCACAGCACACCCTTAGGCAAATGCAATAGCAAGTAAGGCAAACTCTGCAGACAAAAATAGAACTAGGCAGACAGCAATACAGGAAGAGGGCCTTTAAAGCGGAAGTAAACCCATCGATTTAACAGTTTAAAAAAAAAAAAGGCATGCCGTGAATGCTAACTGCACATTGGCTGTGCTCTCAACCAAACAGTCAAACCATCCAATGGCTGGTGTCATAACGGATCACATGTGCAGCACTGTGGCAGTTGAAGATTAAACAGAGGCAAAGATGGCAGCTTCCTTGGCTGAAACCGATAGGGGGGTTTACTTCCACTTTAAGCTGAATGCAGCAATCTGTATCTTGTAGCAACCGCTGTCTCCTATAGCACCAACTTCTCTCACAGTATCCTACTGTAGATCTTCCAGTTTAACTCACAATATCCCACTGTAGATCCTTAAGCTCAGTTCACCGTCTCTCTCGCTAGACTTCTTGGACTCTCAGCCACCCACTGGATTCCCCGAGTTTCACTCACAGCTAACCGATGTACGTTACCTTCAAGCTTTACTTACAGCTACCCGCCGTACTCCTTCAAGCTTTACTCACAGCTACCCGCTGTCTTCCTGAATGAGTCTCTACTGAAGCTTTCCCACCACTTCACTGTCCCCGGCTAGTAAAGCGTCTGCTCTGGTACTCCTTCAGAACTTCATCCCTTCCAAACATGCCTCTGGTAACAGGAGTGGTCGTCCCTTTGTGGCAACTGCTTCTCCTTTACCTCTGACAACAATCAGGCTCCCCTCTATCACATGCACTCCTGCACAAGGCTTCGGGCTTAACCTTGGCTGCTCCTCCTTTGCGGAAACCCTGAACTACTGGATAGGTCTTACATAGACCTATCAGCCAGCATGCCTCTCAGATAAGCCTCAGGCTTCAGGCCTAGCAACCGCAACCAGGAGCTTCTCAACACACACCCACCCCGGGTTTTCATAACCTCTTCATTTTCAATACGTTCATTCGTTCGATAATATCATCATGTGTACCAGGCTTAAAACAACACAGTAGCTAAGTAGTTAGCACTTCCACCTAGCAGCACTAGAGTTGTTGATTCAAATCCTAACTATAGCACTACCTGCACAGTGTTTGCATGTTCTCCCTGTGCGTGGATTTCCTCCCACACTCCAAATACATGCTGGTAGGTTAATTGGCTCCTGTCTAAATTGGCCCTAGTATGTGTATGAATGTAATTTAGGGACCTTAGATTGTAAGCTCCTTGAGGGCAGGGACTAATGTGAACGTACAATACATATATAAAACGCTGCATACATTTATGGAGCTATATAGGTACTTGTAATAAATAAAATGTTTGATGGTTAAGAGCCTCAAATACAGCCAATGGGGTAGATTTACTAAATCTGGAGAGTGTAAAATCAGGTGCAGCTGTATATGGTAGCCAATCAGCTTCTAACTTCAGCTTGCTCAATTAAGCTTTGACAATGAAACCTGGAAGCTGATTGGTTTCTATGCAGAGCTGCACAAGATGTTGCACTCTCCAGTTTTAGTAAGTCAATGGCAATGTGTTTTGGAGGAAAGGCCTTCCCTTTCCTCAGGGCTTAAGCAGTGGCTGATATTAGAATAACGATGAGGTACAATAGGAGACATATGTTAGGGTTTGATAATGGCTGTTCATTTGAGAATCTTTATCAAGCCAGGTTAAGTATTAAGTAGATCTCCTACTCAGGGCCGGCCCTACCATGGTTCCCAGTGGGTCCAATGGACCCAGGCGCCAATTTGAGAGGGGGGGCAGAGCAGGGCCGCCGCATATCCATGAGCTTAAAGTTATTTAAGAGTTTAAGGGAAGCCATAATATTAAATACATAAAACAGTATAAATTGAGTGTAAAATAGAAAAATACATATGCAGAGGTTGCCTTTAGTGAAAACTGCATTTCAAATTGATCAGTAGAGCCATTAATATAGGTATCTAACTTTATATAGAATCTTCCCATAAGAGAGTCTAGTGCCTCCCATGAAAAATTTCCCGAGTGGCCATCAAGACTTCCCATAATTTATTAGCAACTTATATGGAGGGTTGGAAGGCAGATGTGGATAGGACCTTTTACAAGAAAAGTTGAGATTTGCATATGTAGCACTAACCCCCGAAGAAGCTGCTGGTTTGATTTGGGCTTACCGTTTCCTTCTTGGCCTTGTATGCGTCTAGGGGTTTCCCGAGGTAGATGGCCCAAATAACTGTAGAATCTGACACTGGATCCACTTTAGGGATCTTTATATGCTAAAATGGTAGACAAAACACAGTCTCTCAATAAAGGATAGTGGGTATAGGTAGGAGTTCAGGTACTCTTGGAACTGATTGAAACTGTATGTCTCTCACTATAGAATCCAGGGAATAGCCATTCACAACTGGATATTACAGCCATCGACTAAATCTCCCCTCAGTAGATCTAGCAGCCGATAACTTATTCAGATAGAGAAAAGTCTCTGCCACAGACTTGGTTGTAACTGAAGGATAAATGAACTTAGAGAACCCTCATACGGTACCAGTATCTTGCAGCCGGTCCGGCGATACCGTACGAGTGTAGATTCACTTGGTGTCTTTCAACTTGGCTTCCAGGCTCTTACCGAGGCACCAGCCTTTTGCATGGCCCTCTTCTAAAGAGTCCTCCCCTGGTTGCGTTCGCAATTGCTGGGCCTCTCCAAAGACGAGACGGCACTGGACCACCTTGGAATCCTCCTTCCAGTTACTGTGCCTCGGGCTAGCCAGCCCTGAGACGCAGAATTGGATGGATCCGCACCCCAGGCCATGAGGGCCCCTGAGGGCTGGTCAGGAGGACCAGGACCAAACAGACAGAAAGATCTTCTGGACCGGAACCCCGAATCATGTGATCTCAGCACCTTAAGTACCCTCTCCCAGAATTCACAGCGAGAACATCACCCTCACTGGATGATTCCGAGAGAGATTGGCACCCAATGCGTCCAACCGAACCGCGTTCTTGTGCTTGCCAGAGGTGAGACCGACACCTATGATCAAGCAGAACACAATCCAGCCAAACTGGTATTGAGATCATAAGTTAGAACAATTAACCCTAAAACCCAACTGTGGTTTTAGGAACATTAAATTTGCAAAACATATAGTGCAAGCTCATCAGGAGCCCGGCGCTACACATCTAATTCTAGCTATCTGTATTTTATAATGTACTGATTTATTTGGTTTGTAGTTTCCCCTAATGGTAACCTGTTCTGCATTTTTCCATCCCATTCTAAAGCTGTCCATACACTAGTACAATTTTGGTCTCAATTTTTCATTTTAAGAAAGTTAATTCGATTTTTCTAATCGTTAGCGTGGTCACATCAACCGTTGTTTTCAACTGTAGACAGTTTGAAGGAGCGTGATGGAAAATTTTGTGGTTCATGGTTCCCTTTTGGAAAGTCCATTTATTTTGAAATTTAAAGCCAACAAAATGTTCGAACAACATTCATCAAACATCAAATGTACTGAAATTTTTGTACGAATGTTCATAAAATAATCTAATGCCGCGTACACACGATCGGAATTCTCGTTGGAAAAGCCTTGGATGGTTTTTCAGACAGAATTCCTAAGGAATTCCGCTCAAGCTTGTGTTGCTTACACACGGTCACACCAAATTCCGACCGTCAAGAACGCGGTGATGTACAACTCTATGACGAGCCGCAAAAATGAAGTTCAATGCTTCCGAACATGCGTTGAATTGTTTCCGAGCATGCGTCGGAATTTCGCGCGTCGGAATTGCCACAGACGATCGGAATTTCCGATAGAAACTTTTTCTGTCGGAAAAATTGAGAACCTGCTCTCAATCTTTTGCTGGCCGAAATTCCGCCAGCAAAAGTCAGATGGAGCATACACACGGTCGCATTTTCTGATGAAAAGCTCTTATCGGTCTTTTGCTGGCCGAATTTCCAAGCGTGTGTACGCTGGCTTAATAGTGTAAACCCAGTTTTAGTTTTGATTGCCCGGGCCTGTGACAGGTTCACTTTAAAGGGACTTATACTTTTTGAAATTACTGACTCATTTAGTTACAAGAATTTCTAATGGAGCTACCAGAGACACTTGAATTGATCTTTTCTTGAGAGCCAGACCTAATCAAGTTTGTACCTTCCCACCTCTTTTTTGCCCAAACTTTTGCCTGGAAGTCATCTCTCTTTTAACCTGGTGTAACCTGCTTATTTCAAAAGAAGGATGTCAATGAAGAACTCCATCAATAGGCCACTTACAGTTGCTCATTTAGACACTCTTAAGACATGGAGTTCTGCCAGGCTACATATTGGTTCAGGAGGGCCTGTTCTTTCCTTAGACATAAATTGCTTCTATTCAGTTCTTATTGATTTCTGAAGTGGAGCCTCTGAGGATATGACCACAAATAATTGCGAGAACTCCCCAAGGAGCGGGGGGCTGGGGAATCTGAATTACCAAGTCCAGAATGAACAAGACAAATTTGTTTGGCCAATTCAGGATGCATGTGGAGGTTACAAACTGGGAACTTGCAGGAAACATTAATCAGTCGTTCGCAAAGGCTTGCTGGACCTACAAAAACATTAGAAGAGCATCACTTTGCGGTCTTTGATGAATGACCCCGGAATTTTTAGTCGACATAGCAAATTCAAAGCTGAAACCCAGAATAAACAACCTGAAAATAAGAGAGAAGGTGCTGAATGCAGATAACCTTGGGGATCTCATGGTGGACATGGAGTGATAAACAGAAAATAAGGATAAGTCTTAAAGCTGAGCTGGAGCAATCAGCTAAATACACTATAGAAATGTTATATATATATATATATATATATATATATATATATATATATATACTGTGTGTGTATATGTATATATATATATATATATATATATATATATATATATATATTAGGGCTGTGGAAATTAAAGATTAATTCCTCGATTAATCGTAAATTTTTTTGATGGATCAAAATTCTTTTCTTTCTTCGTCTGAGATCCGGTGATGTCACGGACATCGACATCACCGGACTCCTCCCCCCTTCCCCAAGTGCCACCTTCTGCTAACAAAAGGGAAGGGGGAGGAGTCCGGTGACGTTCTGATTGAACGTAATGCGTACGGGGGAGGAGCTACGCATGACGTCACCCGCTGCTGCCCTACGGAACTAACACGATTGTCGGCTTTACATGCTGTGTTTTTATCATCTTTATGTGAGTAGTTTGTGTTTGAACACAAAAATTAAATCTTATACTTAAGCGGTGAGCACTTCAATCTTTTCTTTCTACACATGACCTGGCGTCCTTGCTGAGCTCTAAGGAGAAGTGAGAGAAGTTTATGGTCCGTGTTAACCCTTTTGATACCCGCTTGCATGATCACCTGTTTGCACAGTGGTCCATGCCATAAGGTGAGAGTGATTAGTTAGATTGGAGGTGGAGGGATTGTCACGCTACTGTGGGAAAAAAATTACTTACATCAGTGCTACAGTTTGAATTTAAAACGTATTTGTGTGAACTGTGAAGTTAAGTCATGGATTGTGGAAACTAACTAGTGTCGGGGGATTGTATATAGTGTATACCACATTTACCACTGACTAATGCAGAGTTGCAACGCAAGGAGATCAGCTAAAAGTAGTTGGATCTGTATGTGCGTTATAATTAATCGAAATTAGTCGACTAATCGGTTTTAAAAAAATTGATTAATCGAACACGAAAATTTTAATCAGTAACAGCCCTAATATATATATATATATATATATATATAAATCTACCGGTAAAGTTGCAATCTGTTCAGACAGTCTTGGGATCCAACTAGCCCTTCAACGCTACATAGCCAAGAGGTGTCTTATTTTCTTTATTACAGATAAAGAATACAGATGGATCACCAAGCTCCACCTAGCCCAGGAGCCACATTGTATATTTTGCAAATATTGGAGGGCCAAAAAAAATCTGTTTCATATACTGTATAAATGAATAACATTAATATTAATGAATAACTCTTCAAACAATAACTTCAAATGAGAAGCCCCCCCTTCACATCAGAAGTCCACCCCCTTCACATTAGAATTTTCCTTTCACAACAGAAACCCCCTATCACTTCAGAGCCCTTCTTATATCAGAGCTCCCCGTACATCTGGGTCCCTATCAGAGTCACCCTTTACATCAGGATCCCCATTCGAAGCGGAGACCAACCAATATGAATGCTCAGTCTGTGCATTGAGTCTGAGGATATGACACAGACCCTAGCTGCAGGCTGGATAAAATCCCATAGTGGGCCAAATGTGGCCCCTGGGACATAGTTTGGAGGCCCCTTCCCTTGTAAACTGATTGGAGAAAAAAAGCTCAGCTTTTGAATTATTTAATTATTTCCCACATTTTATTTTCTTAAATATTTATTTGAGTTCAGTTTTAAAGGAGCTAGGGTCACACAGCTATGCATATAATTTCATATCTACACAGCATATTGTTGCTATCCTATGTACTGTATGTTTTAATGATAAAAAATTGTTTGCCCATTAGAAAAAATAAAAATAAAATTAAATCGTCATTCGATAGTTACCCATTTTCCTTTGTTTCCTCTAGAATGGTATGGACACAGGGCCTGCTCACACTGTACCATTACAATACACACGTATGTGCACTTTGCAGGGAGAAAGCACAGCCACATCACTGCTCTTTGTACAGAGCCCTGTGTTGTTAGTAAACACAGGGCTCTGTACTGTGATTTGCTAAGCCGATCAGTAGGTCCCAGCCATAAAGCATTTGCTGGAACCTGCTAACCAACTTATGCTGTAGCGAATTACAGCACGCGCCCCCCTACCCGGAAAAGCTGAATCATGTACATGATCTGGCGCAGTGGGGCCTCCCTGTTGCAGTAAAAAGGCGGTGGGCAAGTGCTTTTGAATACAGAGTTGCATAAATTTGTGTCTGGAGTCTGTGTTTGCCTGGAGCTTAGCTTTAAATCTAGATCATTATTAATAAATGGCAAATATGAATTCCAAAAAGTATTTCAAATGCAGGTTGAAGTGATTTATATTACCAGTCATGGAGGAAGTTGTGCCATCACATGCTAGAGCGGTATCAGCTAAGTGCATAGGATAAAAGTTTTCTATTACCCTCTGTTAGCTCTTAATTCTCAAGTATATTAGAGGAGGCGACCCCAACGGAGCCCAAACTTAAGAGAGATGTACAGGAGGTAAATAGATTTTGTCTGAGAGGCAGCGGATCTTAAAATTAAAAGTGTTTGCCAGAGCAGGTGGGTGGCTGGGGAGAAGGATTTTCATTAAACATAATGCCAGCCACTGATTCTAATTTGCAGAGGAGGAAGGTAGCTTTAACCCAAAGTATAATAAGAAGAACCTACACTTGTGTCTGAATCACAGGCTCTTCTCCGCAGATGAGGTTTTGCTCGGGTCCTCTGGGCAAAAAAAAAAAAAAGAAGAGAGCGTCACATCCCTCCTATTAATTATTTTGTATTGTATCACTGTTTGAATTGCAAATCTTTCCTTTCTCGCATAAGAATGTCATTATACTTTCATTGGAACAGAAGGCAGAGCTTTAAAGCTTTATAGGGAAGCTAGTTAGTTGTTGGCTTTCTGGGGCTTCAATACCTTCAAAGATCAGGAACAAGCGTGCAGCAAGTAAAGTCGGAGTGTAATTAGAACAGCTGATTTGCATACCAGTTATGAGTCAGAGATTTATAAATCATTGAAGATTTAGGATCAGCATGGTAGCAGGCAAATAGCTTTTTAGAGGATCAGCAATGGCAACCAGAGGCGTAACTAGAGCCTTCCTTCAGGGCCCCCGGTGCAAGAAATCATAGTGGGGTGGCGGAACACCAGGGCCCAGTCGCAAGTTGCGACCTTTACGACCCGGGTAGTTTCACCACTGGTGTCAATAGTTTTTCATTTTTATTTTTTAAATATTTTTTACCATTTTACTCTATTTTAAAAAAAAAATTACGATTACAGTTTTTTATTTTTTTTTTACAAATTTTTTTAAGAAGCCCCGTTGGGGAGCTTTGGTGAAATATCAGGGTTCTAAACAGACTTCTAATGTTTCACCTTTGAGACAGAGAAAGGAGATTGGGGGGACAGCCCTCAAGCAGGAATTCAAGCAGCCAAAATATCTGAAAAGCATCTGCACCTTCAATTTTTCAGTTGAATGATGTCAGGTGAAAGGGGGGGGGGGGGTGACAGGCAGGGCCGTTTTTAAGGCAGGGCAAAAGGGGCATCTGCCCTGGGCCCTGTCATTGTTGTGGAGCCCAAACAGCTGCCTCATACTTGCCAACTATCCTGGTTTAAATTCCCTTGTCTCTTGAGGTTTTAGTCCTGTGCTGTGTCCCAATATATCAGTGTGAAGTGCTGCTACTAATGCTGCCCAGCTCTGCCCTAATGTTGTGTACAGATGACTCACCTGCTGACCCTGTGTTTACATGTAAATTACTGGCATTCATATGTAAATAGTGTCAGCATTCATATGTAAATAGTGGCGGCCGGCTGCATTCATATGTAAATAGTGGCGGCCGGCTGCATTCATATGTATATCATGCCTCCCTGAGGTCATATCCACAGTAATCTTTAGCAACCAATCAACAAGCAGAAATCATGTACTGTAACCTCTAGCAACTAATCAGTGAGCCGTAATGTGTGCTGTAACCTCTAGCAACCAGTCAGTGAGCGGTAATGATGCACTGTAACCTCTAGCAGCCAATCGCAATAGCTGTCAGATCTGATTCAGTAAACTGATTTTGAGTCTAGCTGCTATTTATTGTATGTCTCAGAGCAGGTGGAGAGCAAAACTGCATGGGAGGGGGGGGCAAGAAAAGTTTTGCCCAGGGTCCAATGAATATTAAAGATGGCCCTGGTGACAGGACCACTCACTAAGCAAATTTTACTGATGAATTTCGTACAGTGTATGACCAGCTATAATCTCTCCAGCATATTTTAGTTTCCTTGGTGAAAAAGACGCTAAATAGATTAGTTTTTTCTTAAAAAGTCACTTACGTTTAGCACAGTGGACAGAGAACATACAATTCCCATTAAGAGCTTGGGGGAGAAAATTTCTATTTTGTTTCTTTATAGAACACAGAATTATGTCAGTTGACAAAGTAACACTGGGGAATCTCTCTACCGATTTTACAAGCTTTCTGTAGAGTAGAGACATTTTCTCTTCTCTGCTGGGCTCTGTTTTATATAAGAACTAAGGATCGTTTTATGTGTTCGATGTAACCTCTAGGGTGTAAAGCCCTATAATAACAAATATAAAGAACAGATGTCTACCTCTCCCATACAGAATTCTACCTTTGTCTTCTCTCCGCTGCTAGGAAAATTCTTCTGGATCTTAACAAACATGCTTTTTGATTAATGGCTACACCAATCAACTATGTTGTTTTGTAAGGGAACTGTTAATTGTTCCTAAGAAGTAATCAAAAAAAAAAAATCTAATTTTTTTTCTTTAATTCCTTCTGAAAAATAGCAGTGCAATAGTCACTCCTGTGCTGTAGCCTCATAGCTGTATATCTGCAGTGTGAGATCTTCCAAGGCACTGCTGCCTCTGTTTGTTCTCACCAGATGTGATGTGAGATTTGGTGACGTCACTATTGTGACGTCACACACTTGTTGGAGAGAGGAAGCTATATCCGAGGACCTTTCTTTTCGCCATGTGACAGTCAGCTACTCTTGGTTGCTCATTTTCTTAATTTTCTTTGACTTTCTTACCTCTGACAAAGCTCTATTTGAAGAGTGAATCACGTTAGGTTTGGGTGATTTTTTTTTTGAGAGCACCTTCTGACTTTATTTTCATTTAAGTTTGCGTTTTAATTTTTGTCCTGACGCGTTCTCCTCCCCTTTTTTCATTTTTGTGTGACTCATCCATGTCTTTATGAACCTTGCTTTGTGCACTGGTCATGTTAGAACAGGAAAGGGCCATCCCCAAACTGTTCCCACAAAGTTGGGAGCATGACATTTTCCAAAATGTCGCCTTAAGAGTTCTCTTCACTGGAACTAAGGGGCCAAGCTCAACCCCTGAAAAACATCCCGACACCATAATCCCCCCTCCACCAAATGATTGGGACCCCGATAGAACACCTTTGGGATAAATTAAGCCCCATACACACGGTCGGACAATCCGCGGACCAGGTCCGTCGGACCATGTCCGTCATACTTTGTCTGATGTTGGTTTTGCGTACACACGGTCGGACAAAGTTGTCGGAAAATCCGATCATTTTGAACGTGGTGACGTTTGTTGCCTACGACGGGACTACGTAGAGGCTAGTAGCCAATAGCTTTGGTCTTGTAATGTGATCTGAGCATGCGTAGCACTTTGTCCGGTCGGACAACCGTACACACGATCGGGTTTGGTGTGATCGGACCGGGTTGACGGCAAATCTTTCCAGCAGGAGATAAGACTTTGTCCGTCGGACAAACCGACGAACACTGTCCGATGGTGCATACACACAGTCTGATTTTTCAACAACCTTGTCCGATCGGACAGAATCCATGAAAAAGTCCGACCGTGTGTATGGGGCTTTAGAGTGGAGACTGCGAGCCAGGCCTTCTTGTCCAACATCAGTGCCTGACCTCACAAATGCGCTTCTGGAAGAATGGTCTTACATTCCCATAGACACACTCTTAAACCTTATGGACAGCCTTCCCAGAAGAGATTGAGGAAGGGGGAGAGACACAAGAAGCGCCAACCTGAGTCTAGTATATTAGATACGATTTATTAGCAAAGTAAGTAATGCACTTACAGGAAATAACATAAAAACAGGCTCATCTGTAAATGGTGGTGTCTGTAGGTGTAGATTGGCATCCAAAACGAGCATCCATGGATCTGGCAGATGACTTGGGGAGCCTCAATCCATCCTGTGGCCACCAGAATGTCAGTCTGGGCCACCGTGGAGCGCAGGGAGATGACGTCACCAGGAAGCAGAGAGACACCAGGGGAGAAACAACTGAATAAAAGAGGCTACGCGCTCGGAGCATCAGCTCCTTCTACAGGCCTCTTCCCAGAAGAGTTGAATCTGTTATGGATGCAAAGGGTGGGCCAATTCATTATTGAACCCTACGGACTAAGACTGGGATGCCATTAAATTTCATGGGTGGGATGATATTGAAAACAGGAACAGGCGAACAGTTTAAAGGCAGGCGTTCCAATACTTTTAAAGGCGAACAGTTAAAGGCAGGAACAGGCGAACAGTTAAAGGCAGGCGTCCCAATACATGGGTGGGATGATATTGAAAACAGGAACAGGTGAATAGTTTAAAGGCAGGCAGCCCAATACTTTTGACAATATAGTGTAGATATTTTCATAGGGCAGAAGACAGATAGCCCATATCTTCAGTAAGACAGTATTTACTAGTATACTTTCTCTTTTTCTTGTTCATCTCATTTTTATATGTGGTTAATAGATGGGAGGAGAGACAGATGTACCCCCATCTCTTCATACCAGTTGGTGTTGGTGAGTAGACCTTGAGCTTACATATCCTCTAAATAGCCTGAAGCCTTTATATTGAATGTAGAAGGATATAATAACCCTTATATTATCTATATGTGTATATGAAGAGAAGTTTCACCAATTAACTTGGTAGATGTAAATATTACCACATAGAGATAGAACTTTGGTTCATATATAGTGGCATTGATCTCACCCTATAGCAGGAACCTGTAGATCTCGATCTACCAGTAGATTTGGGCCAGGTGACTGGTAGATCGCGAACTGGGATTGCTGACCCACCATTCCAGAGCATCAAGCAGAGTGCAATGCAGAGGGACTACTTGTAAAGTTGGAACTGTAGTAGGGAGTAAGAGCCGTATAAGCCGATGCCTCCTCTGTAGTGCCGACTCCTGTCCCATGCGGAGTGATGCCATCTGCACTCCACCTCTTATCCCGGCTAACGGTCTCCAGAGTGGTGCCAGCAGCAGGAAAGAAGAGATCTTTAGGTCAGTGTGAAGCAAAACACTGGACATATTAGTATAGGGCTATTTTCATACTGATGGCCTGTGGTTTACCCACACCATGGGTGCAGTGCAGTGTACCTGCAGCTGTCCTGCGGATTTGTAGGCATTTTGGTGTACTCTTAGAAAGTGCACCACACTTGCAGGATATAGTATAAGTCTATGGCAAAGCGCAGCTAACCCACGAAAGTTGCAGATGCATTGACCTGCACCCACGTAGCAGCTAAACCGCAACACATCAGTGGGAAAGCAACCCTATAGAGGGCTCAGAACAGTAAGGGTTCGTTTACATAGCATGGGGAAGACACATGATATGAGAGATATTGGTGCTGCACACCCAGAATAAAGTGCAATATGGGAGAGTTCCCCCAGGGTTTTTTTTAGCAGCAAGGTTAGTAATTTCAAATAATTAATTTGTTAAAAATAGATTCTTTATTAGATAATTGATATATCATAGACACATAGCAGTTAAAATATGAGCTCTGGTGGGGGGATATGATACCATTCCAAATACAAAGAATGCAAACACAAAATCATACACAGCATCGCATATCAGAATGTCTGTTGTATGAAGTGTCCGACGCGTTTCGACCCATACAATCAAGGTCTTCTTCAAGGGGTTGGTTTGCTGTTGAAAAATTATATTTAGCATTTCAAATATCCAACAGTAATTAATGAGCAATTTTATAGAAAACATAAGGTATAATCACCAATGGAAGGTATAAATGGGAGGATCTCCTAACCAGAATTCCATTAAAATCAGTCAGATGTTCTTTGGCCGCTCAGTACTTCGAGGAGGAATATCGTTCCACAAATAACACTCCCCTCCTTCCAAACTGACAATGCTGCTGTCTGCTGTGCCCCCTGTGTGCTTTCATCCAGAGTGGAGGCACTCTAATACAGGAGGTGTGTTAGTGGTCAGATCAAACAGAGGGGGCCTAAAAAAGAAAACAAATGCAGCCACTAGAGATGCACCGAAATATCGGCGGGCCGAAACACATCAGCTGAAAAATTTGTTTTCGGCATTTTGCTGATGCAGAAAAAGGTGCCGATAATAGCGCTGAAAACGCACATGATTTTGCCGTGATTTTACTGTGATTTTGCTGTGCTTATGGTGTGTTTTTCATAGGTCATGCGACTTAAAAACCGCATCAGAAACTTAACACGGGTGCATTATTGTTGCATTCTTGCTGCGTTTTCAACAGGGACGTGTGTTTTTGGTGCGTTTTTTTTTTTTAATGCAACAAGCAAGATTTTTAACATCACAACAAAAGCACAAGGGACCAGTGTGAAGACATACATAGATTTTAAAGGGATGCATTTTTCTTGCTCTAAAGGTGCCAATAATGACTGACATTAAATACATATTCCTTTAAATTCATGATATTAATTAAAAAGTCAAATATAATACAATTATATATAAAAATATATATATTTTTAAAAGAAACAAATTTTCAGTGCATCCTTAATTTTCGGTCCCAAAATTTTCATGCGGTGCACCTTTAGGAGCCACCACACCTAATTATTGGTAAGCTGCAATATATTGCATATTTGGATTTGGGTTTAGTACCGCTGTAAGGACTGGTAAACTGTTATAAATGATGTTTTTGTTATTGGGATTAGATACTCTTTAGGGGGCTTCTGTTTCATTTTTTATATATATATATATATATATATATATATATATATATATATATATTTTTTTATATTTTTTATATTAGTACCGTATATACTCCAGTATAAGCCGAGTTTTTTAGCACATTTTTTTGTGGTGAAAGTGCCCCCCTCGGCTTATACTCGAGTCAAGCACTTTTCTGCAGCAGAGAATGACATTTTCCGACCCGACTTTGGGGTCCCGTATCTTGGGGCCACTTGGTGCTAGGAACCCCAAATTTGGTGTGCAAACCCAGTGGAACTACCACTACAACATTTAGGGTTCCTAGCACTAAGTGGCCCCAAGATACGGGGCCTCAAAATCGGTCAACTGTGTCCATCTGCAGCAATGTCGTTTTGGGGACCCTTTGGGTCCAGAGACCCCAAATGGCTGCAGCTAGGGGGCATCTAGGAACCCTTAACTACCAAGTTTGAAGTTCGGGGGACCTATGACTGCAAATGGGCACAGTGAGGCTGCAAATGGGCACAGTGAGGCTGCAAATGGGCATTGTTACAGTAGCTGCGCATTTCTCACCCTAGGCTTATACTCGAGTCAATAAGTTTTCCCATTTTTTTTGTGGTAAAATTAGGTGCCTTGGCTTATATTCGGGTCGGCTTATACTCGATTATATACGGTACTTATCTTTACATGGTGATAGTAATATCAGGAGCGTATTTAATGAGAATAGTAAGTTAAGAAGTCATGATTTTACTATGGGGCTGATTAATGTTATAATTATTATTTTTCCAGCTCTGTGCCTGGTGCTTGCCTGCATGATATTTCCGGATGGGTGGGACGCTGAGACGATCAGAGACATGTGCGGAGACAAAACTGGGAAATACTCTCTCGGAGACTGCTCCATCCGCTGGGCCTACATACTGGCCATCATCGGCATCTTAAACGCCCTCATCCTCTCCTTCCTGGCCTTTGTCCTGGGCAACAGACAGAACGACTTGCTACATGAAGAGCTGAAGGCAGATAACAAAGGTAAAAGGGGCTACTAACCGGTTGTGTGATAGCCATTGACCATCGTGAGCCATTAGCTGTGGACGGGGCAGATGTGAGAACTGGCTTTCCAGCTGACATGAGGCTGCAGTTTAAGCATTTACCCCATACACAGGTCATGGTAGGTAATAATGATGAGCGAACCAATCCCAATGGAGCAGGAGTTCAGCCAATCAGTGTAATTCATGAACTGAAGATACAGTGGAACCTCAGATTGCGAGTAACGCGGTTAACGAGTGTTTCGCAATACGAGCTATTATTTTTATTAAATCTCGACTCGGTTTGCAAGTGTTTTCTTGCAAAACGAGCAGGATTCAAGCCTTTGCGGTGTGCAGTACCACATTTGGCCAGAGGTGCAGGGGCACCGGTGACACTCGGAGCCGTTCCAAGCCGCACTAGAAGTACTCTGAAACATTTGGAAATAATCAGTTTCCGAGCCTTTCCGAGTGCCTTTGAGCAGTCTCTGAGTATTTCCGAGTCTCTCTGGCGCCCCCCACCTCTGGCTACATGCTGTATTGCATGCAATAGAAGTCAATGTGGAATGAATTATCTTAGTTTCCATTGACTTCTATGGGGAAACTCGCTTTGATATGCAAGTGCTTTGGATTACAAGAATTCTCCTGGAACAGATTATACTCATAATCCAAGGCTCCACTGTACACTATATTACCAAAAGTCTTGGGACACCTGCCTTTACACGCACATGAACTTTAATGGCATCCCAGTCTTAGTCCGTAGGGTTCAATATTGAGTTGGCCCACCCTTTGCAGCTATAACAGCTTCAACTCTTCTGGGAAGGCTGTCCACAAGGTTTAGGAGTGTGTCTATGGGAATGTTTGACCATTCTTCCAGAAACGCATTTGTGAGGTCAGGTACTAATGTTGGACGAGAAGGCCATGCTCACAGTCTTTGCTTTAATACATCCCAAAGGTGTTCTACCAGGTGAGTGCAGGCCAGTCAAGTTCCCCCACCCAAACTCGCTCATCCATGTCTTTATGGATCTTGCTTTGTGCACTGGTGTGCAGTCATGTTGGAACAGGAAGGGGCCATCACCCTTTAATTCTTTTGACCATATACAGTAAAACCTTGGATTGCAAGCATAATTTGTTCCAGAAACATGCTTGTAATCCAAAGCACTTGTATATCAAAGCAAATTTCCCCATAAGAAATAATGGAAACTCAAATGATTCGTTCCACAACCATTTATTCATAAGTCCTTCAGTTTATAGTCCATATAAAAAGATTATAGCAATGTGACCAGGTTGTGTAACCATAAAATGTCCATCCACAAATGGAAGCCTCCACATGGGGATTAGAAGCAAAATCCAGCAGGAGCTACAGAGTATAAAAGAGAAGAGAGGTGCCTCTAAAGCCCCATACACACGGTCGGATTATCCGCGGACCAGGTCGGTCGGATCCTGTCCGTCGTACTTTGTCCGATGTTGGTGTTGCGTACACACGGTCGGACAAAGTTGTCGGAAAATCCGATCATTCTGAACGTGGTGACGTTTGTTTTCTACGACGGGACTACGTAGAGGCTAGTAGCCAATAGCTTTGGTCTTGTAATGTGATCTGAGCATGCGTAGCACTTTGTCCGTCGGACAACCGTACACACGATCGGATTTGGTGTGACCGGACCGTGTTGTCGGAGATAGGACTTTGTCCGATGGTGCATACACACGGTCTGATTTTTCAACAACATTGTCCGATCGGACAGAATCCATGCAAAAATCCGACCGTGTGTATGAGGCTTTAGTGTAGCAATATGTTGCCAAATGTTGTACCTTCATTAAATGTAAACATATTGTTACAATTAGAGGCGCCTCTCTTCTCCTTTATACTCAGTTGTGACACGACGCTACTTATATATCAAGACATCACTTGTATATCAAGTCAAAATGTATTAATAAATGTTGCTTTTCTTGTAAAATGCTCTCATACCAAGTTACTCTCAATCCAAGGTCTTACTGTAGTGTATTTTCATGTGAAATGGGTACATATTAAAACATAAATACAATATAAAAGATTTAAATATTTAAATAAAAATGTAAAGTATATCAAGAAAATAAACAAATATATAAAATAAATTATGTTTTATAAACAAAACAATGTTTAACCTCCCTGGGGGTATGATTATGTCAGATTTTTGCGTCTCAATATATTGTAGGCCTGTAATTCTTTTGAATAAATCTGTCCAAACAATATTCTAGTAGACATCCCGGGTATGATAAAGTTTGAAACACGAAATCATAAATTATAATATAATAAATTACTATAAATAATTATAGCAAATAATAATATTAAAATGTATTCAATAATGTAATCAAATCAAAAACACTGAAATTTGCTCAGTTGCAGAATTGTCGCTGTCGTTACTTTCAGTGTTTGATGACGAATTTCCCCACAAATCACTATCGCTCAATTCTGCAAGTGATTCTAATTTACTATCGCTGTTTTCTAGCTGGTCTAAAATCGATTTTGACGTAAAGAGACGCTTTTTGGTTGCCATGGACAATCTCAAGTTTCCAGGCAGAAAGAACAGTATATATAATATAAAACTGCATGCAGGGCACTAGACAAAGCATTAGGGACAAAAGGGAGGTGAAATTATTTGATACAGTAATGTAATCTGTAAGATTACAGTGTACTGTATGTGTTATGTTTTTTGCACTTTTTGAATTTGGCGCCGGGCTTCGTCCCCGACGCTCACAGAGAACGAAGCCCGGCACACAGTACATTGGGTGGAGGACACAGCAGGGGGACATCGCAGGATTCTGGGGAAAAGGTAAGTAGCTTTCCCAGGATACTGCGATGCAGTCCCGAGTGTGGCTGGGGGTTACCACTTTGGGTAGTGAAAATTCAACCCGAGCCCCGCTAGGGAGGTTAAAGCCCAACTCCGGACCTAAACATTTTTGGTCTAGGGTTGAGCAGAAAGCTTATACTCACCTGATCCTTCGATCATTTGAAAAAACAGTGCACCCCCATGGTACTGTTAATGGTCTTTGGAGGTGGACTGTTCATGGTCTTTGGAGGTGGACTGTTCATGGTCTTTGGAGGTGGACTGTTCATGGTTTTTGAAGGTGAACTGTTCATGGTCTTTGGAGGTGGACTGTTCATGGTCTTTGGAGATGGACTGTTCATGGTCTTTGGAGATGGACTGTTCATGGTCTTTGGAGGTGGACTGTTCATGGTCTTTGGAGATGGACTGTTCATGGTCTTTGGAGATGGACTGTTCATGGTCTTTGGAGGTGGACTGTTCATGGTCAAGACGGCTGAGGGGGGGGGGGCATAGGAACCGCAGGGACCAGTCTTGTGTGGGGAGGATTGGAGGATTAGGTATGTATATCTCCACTCACACATTAACACATGCACTGCCCCACTGCATGGGAGAAAAATCCCCCCCCCCATCCTTTCTTACCTTCAGTGGCAACCGTATTCCCCATTCTCGTTGCCTATGTGAGTTATATACTCATAATCCGGGACCTGAGAGATCCTGACCTCTGTATAGTATAGGACCCCACCTTAATACACCTATGCCAACTAGACCTACCCTCTGACCTTCTTCTAAATGCTTATACACCATTATATAGCTGATCAAGGACCAGATGAGCTACAGAAGGCTCTCTCATGTTCGGTGAACATAATGTTACCAGATCTTGTTCCACAGTTGTTTACCAGTCAATGTACTGCAAACAACTGCTATTCACAAAGATGTATATTCCTACAACCCCTTCTTTGTTATTTCTCTGAACAGTGGTGGTCGGTCCACAAGGGGCACAGGGGCGCCCCCCCCCCCCCCCCCCCAGAGTTCCCAAAGTTAGTTTGCCAAAGAAGAAAGCTACTTTAACATGTAAAAAACTGTTAGTCATATTATCATTCATGAAAAAATAACTCGTTCATATGTGTGTACACTGTGCGGGGCGCCGGACTAATGAGTGTCTGTTAGGTCCGTAAATTTTTGAAAATCATGTGATATGAGGCTGAGGCTCTAATTGGCTTGTTTCAGGTTCTCCTCGGGGTGCAGAGCACTGCGCCCCAAACCCTCCCACTTTTGATTTTAGCGAATCAATATTCGTCATCACATCACTTCCGGATTCCGGCTTCTCATCACGTGGAACGCAAGGCATCCTCCGGTGAGTGCGGACCTGGATGGATTTGTTTGCGTCCCCCGCCCCAAAATGTTTAGCACCAGCCGCCACTGTCTCTGAATACTGTACATGTTTAAACTTGAAAACTTATTAAAGTCAGACTGAAAATATAAAATAACATTTAAAGCATTAAAAGAATTTAAAAATAAAAAATAAAGCACGTTAAGGAAGTAAATATATAAACATTACAGTAAGTAAAGCATGTGAATATAAATATTAATGTTCAGAATATGTAAAAAAATGTAATATAATTTTTTTTTCAATTATATAAATTTAAAAAAAAATCAGTTTTGCGGCACCTCATCAACGCCGATAAATTATGTATTTCTTTAAAATGGAGAGACCCAAACCCTCCTACTGTGTCACTACAGTTGTCAAAGATTGAAGATATTAATGCAATAGAAAACCTAATACTCTCATCCAATAATCGACCTGCAGATTACAGAAAAACAGTAAAATATGGTTTCAAAGGCTTTAATTAAAACCAGTTGATGAATTATTATCATTCTGGATGCTTGCTACCTACTTTACCCCTTATCCTCTACCATATGCCCCATCCGCTCTTTTTTTTATTTTTTTATTTTTTTTCTTGCTACATCCCATTACTTTTATTACATACCTAATCATCACGTTAATTTTGGTCTGTGGAATTTCACTACTATGTATCACATTATTCATTAATGTTCTTTTACTAGCTTTGTTTTTGTCTTTCTGTTACAGTGAATATTGATATTATCTGTATGCTTAAATGCAAAATATTAAATTCTTTCCTATTAAATAAATAATATTTAAAATAAAAAAATCTTTAATGTATGTACGGGGTGTAAATATAAAAATTAATGTTTAAAGGACGTAAAAATAAAAATATTTTAACGTATGTAGAGAAAGTAGATTTTTTTTTTTTTAAGTATATAAAGCACATTAATATAAATAATAATGTTCAAAATATGTAAGGAATGTTACTTTAATGTTACTTTAAAGTATATAAAGGATAAAGATGCAAAAACATTTTTTAAATCTTTAAAGTGGTAGTAAACTGCAGCAAAAATAAAAAAAATAAAAGGGGCCTCGGGCACTTTAAGTCATATTATGCTAGTATGCACCTCATACTAGCACATTATGACAGATTTACCTGAAAGCGAAGTCCTCCAGCTGCACGCTGTCACCGATGTAGGCGCTTCCGTCTTCAACCAGGTCTTCCTTCCAGGTTCATGGGCTTTGGTCGTATGAATGGCCGAGCTGTGATGCCGTCACTCCTGCACATGCGTGCGAAAGTCACATGTAAAGAATGTTAATCTAAAAATTATATTTGAAGTATAAAAAAAAAAAATAGATACAAAAAATTATCTTTAAATTATCAAAAGGGATGTAAAGAAAAAATAATGTTTAAATTATGAAAAAGATGTTAATATAAAAATTATATTTAAAAGATACACTATGTTACCAAAAGTATTGGGACACCTGCCTTTACACACAAATGAACTCAGAGGTGTTCTATTGGGTTGAGGTCAGGACTGTGTAGACCAGTCAAGTTCCTCCACCCCAAAGTCGCTCATCCATGTCTTTGTGGACCTTGCTTTGTGCACTGGTGCGCAGTCATGTTGGAACAGGAAGGGACCATCCCCAAACTGTTCCCACAAAGTTGGGAGCATGAAATTGTCCAAAATGTCTTGGTATGCTGACGCCTTAAGAGTTCCCCTCACTGGAACTAAGGGGCCAAGCCCAACCCCTGAAAAACAACCCCCCACCATAATCTCCCCTCCACCAAATGATTTGGACCATCAAGGTCCATAAAGACATGAATGAGAGAGTTTGGGGTGGAGGAACTTGACTGGCCTGTACAGAGTCCTGACCTCAACCAGATAGAACACCTTTGGGATGAATTAGAGCAGAGACTGCAAGCCAGGCCTTCTCATCCACATCAGTGCCTAACCTCACAAATGGGCTTCTGGAAGAATGGTCAAACATTCCCATAGACACTCCTAAACCTTGTGGACAGCCTTCCAGAAGAGTTTAAGCTGTTATAGCTGCAAAGAGCGGGCCAACTCAATATTGGACCCTACGGACTAAGACTGGGATGCCATTAAAGTTCATGTGTGTGTAAAGGCAGGTGTCCCAATACTTTTGGTAATATAGTGTATAAATACAAAAAATAATCTTAAAATATGTAAGAGATATAAATTTAAAAAAATGATGATAAAGTTTGTAAAGGAAGTTAATATAAAAATGATGTTTAAAGTGTACAGAAGATTTAAAAATATAACTTTGTACTTTCAGGTTTATAAATGGTGTAAATATAAAAAATTAGATGCAAATAAAGGATTTAAATATTAAAATCATTTTTAACATACAGAAGGATGTACAGTAAATGTAAAATAAGTTTTAAAGTATAAAAAGAATGTGTATATATAGATATATAGAGAGATAGAGAGATATAGAGAGATATAGAGAGATATAGATATATAGAGAGATATAGAGAGATATAGATATATAGAGAGATATAGAGAGAGAGAGAGATAGAGAGATATAGAGAGATATAGAGAGATATAGATATATAGAGAGAGATAGAGAGATATAGATATATAGAGAGATATAGATATATAGAGAGATATAGAGATATAGAGAGATATAGAGAGATATAGAGAGATATATAGATATATAGAGAGATATAGATATATAGAGAGATATAGAGATATAGATATATAGAGAGATATATAGATATATAGAGATATAGAGAGATATAGATATATATAGATATATAGAGATAGAGAGATATAGATATAGAGAGAGATATAGAGATATAGAGAGATATATAGAGATATAGAGAGATATATAGAGATATATAGAGATATAGAGAGATATATAGAGATATAGAGAGATATAGATATATAGAGAGATATAGAGAGATATAGATATATAGAGAGATATAGAGAAAGATATAGATATAGAGAGATATAGAGATATAGAGATATAGAGAGATATATAGAGATATAGAGAGATATAGAGATATAGAGAGATAGAGATATATAGAGAGATATAGATATATAGAGAGAGATATAGATATAGAGATAGAGATATATAGAGAGATATAGATATATAGAGAGATATAGAGAGATATAGAGAGAGATATAGAGATATAGAGAGATATAGAGAGATATAGATATATAGAGAGATATAGAGAGATAGAGATATAGAGAGAGATATAGAGAGATAGAGAGATATAGAGAGATATAGAGAGATAGAGAGATATAGAGAGATATAGAGAGATATAGAGAGATAGAGAGATATATAGATATATAGAGATATATAGATATATATATATATATATATATATATATATATATATATATAGAGAGATATAGAGATACAGATATAGAGAGAGATAGAGAGAGAGAGAGATAGAGAGATATAGATATATAGAGAGATATAGAGAGATATAGATATATAGAGAGATATAGATATATAGAGATATAGAGATAGATATAGAGAGATATAGATATATAGAGATATAGATATATAGAGAGATATAGAGAGATATAGAGAGATATAGAGAGATATAGATATATAGAGAGGTATAGAGAGATATAGATATATAGAGAGGTATAGAGAGAGATATAGATATATAGAGAGATATAGATATATAGAGAGGTATAGAGAGATATAGATATATAGAGAGATAGAGATATAGAGAGATATAGATATATAGAGAGATATAGATATATAGCGATATATAGAGAGATATATAGATATATAGAGAGATAAAGATATATAGAGAGATATAGAGAGATATAGATATATAGAGAGATATAGAGAGATATATATAGATATATAGAGAGATATAGATATATATATATATATAGAGATATATATATATATATATATATATATATATATATATATATATATATATATATAGATATATAGATAGACAGAGAGATAGATAGATAGATAGATAGATATAGAGAGATATATAGATATATAGAGAGAGATAGATATATATAGAGATATATATAGAGATATATAGAGATATATAGAGATATATAGAGAGAGCTATAGAGAGATATATATCATTTTTTAAAGGATAAATATATAAAAAATAAAGTTTATGAAATATTAAGGCTATAAACGGATCATTTATAAAGTATAGAAAATATGTAAATATAAAATTAAGATCCCATTTTGTGTTTAGCAATATACCCCAAAGTCAGCACAAAGATGTGAATTCAAGAATCGGATGAAAGAATTATTCAAAACGTTAAAACTTGTATCTGGAATGACAACTGGACTTAGGGCGCCACCTTCTGGCAAAGCATAGGCTGAGCACAGGTTTGCATTGAAACCAATCCAATAAATAAGCATCCATTTAAACTGTGAAAAATGTTTTTTTAATTCTTGTTAAGGATTTGAACATGCTGTTATTTGCCCTTATTTATCAAAAGAAACAACTGCCTCCCAAAATAACCAATAAAGAAATGTAAACAGCTTTTCCCAGTTGGCATCCACCCAAAATTAACAAATCACTTTCAGGTGGACTGAAGTCATAGAATGGGACGGTAACCTATTGTAATACAAATATTGTGTTCTTTCCACAGATGATATTAAATAGATGAAATTCAAAAGGGGGAAACGGGATACCTTCACCAACGCAGGAATGTCTTCAGGCTGTCAGCCATCTTACCCCATTGGTATTGTTGCCCTACGATTCTTGTATTGCTGCCCTCTGCCACACTGCCTTGAACCCTTCTCCACCCTCCCACCACCGGTGAAGCCTGGTTCTGCATCTCAGCCTTGAAGAGAGCTTTTCTTCCACCAAAACGGTGCCTGCTCCACCAAACCAAGACTCCTTCCCCCCCTTCTGCTTTGGAAGAACCAGCAACAGCACACCCGTTCCCTACACCCTACACACCACCGTGGATGTACTCAACCATCACTTGTAATGATGCTATTAATTAAGACTTTTTACCCCACCATCTTTCTACTTGCCATCGCTGTAAAGAACAAAAAAAAAGAAAATATTGCAAAAGGGTGCTGCATAAGAACCCTATATGAAATATGTTCCAATTTTATAATAAAGAAAAATCAAAGCATTTCTACTTATGAAAACAAATCTCCATAGACGTATTTCCCCACCTTGCCTGAAAAAAGAAAAAAAAAGAGAATTTTTTTTTTTTCATCTAGATAAATCAGAGAACTTTGTACATTATGAACAAAGCCTTATAGGCGTTTACTTTGGCTAAACTGTGCGCGGGCCTGATTTCAGCAAATGCCTTTTGTACAGTGCCATGAAAACTATTTATTTCTTATTTTTACATTGACATTGCTCGTACGAAAAAAAAAACAAAAAAAACAAAAAAAAACTTCTCGCAACAGGGTAAAAATAAGCAATTTTGACGTGTTCTTTACAGACTCCGAAAAAGTTGAGTGCATTGTCTTGTTATCCGTGGGGGAATAGCGTTGGGTAACGAAACCAGAGCGGAGGTCCGAGAGACACAGAGCTGGTGGGTGGAAGCGGCAGCAGGAAGAATTTGGCGTCCTTTTCCAAAAAAAAAAAAAAAAAAAGATAATTTATTTCAGCTTTATCGTCAGAGCTTTATGAAAGATTCTAAAGATCAGCCCAATGGGATTAATTAAAATGTTTAAATATTGACAGAGAATTAATGTGAGATGTATATAAATTGCCATATGGAGGGGGGTAATGTATAGAAGCTGTGGAAAGGATTTTTTTTGTGGTGTGTTTCCATCACTGTGCTTTTTTTTTTTTTTTTTTATTATTATTATTATTATTTTTTTGTGGCAACATAAAATTCTTGACGAAAAATTTTCACCATTCGTTTTTTTATACTGTTTTTATAATTTTTGTCATTTGCACTGTGTCATGCTCCCAGAACATGAAAGAACAGATATACAGTAAATCGTGCTGATCTTGCACTCAGTCCTTCCGCAATTATCCAAAATAATGCCAGGCTAAATGTAATATCTTATATGTTTGAAGAACATGAAGTACTGGAACAGAATAACATTGTAGTTAAAAACAACATCAACCATCTATTCATATACAAAGGTGGAACACCAGGCAAATATTAAAAAAAATATTTTAGCGCTAAATGCTGGACAGATATAAAAGACACAAATTAATGCAGTTCTTTAATTGTTTTTTTTAACAATAATAGTTTTTATTAAGCAAAAGAAGGTTACAATAAAATCCACACTATATTGGCACGTTTATCAATAACTGCACATCTGTACACAGTCATCCAATATGGAAATTATCACCAAGCAGTTCTTTATTTGTTAATACATCTTTAAACATTTATATTTTTATATAATATGCAGTACTGTGCAAATGTTTTAGGCCCCTTTCACACTGAATCGTTTTTCAGGCGATACAGCGCTAAAAATAGCGCCTGTATAGCGCCTGAAAAAAGCGGGTCCTTTCACTCCAGGACCGCTAGCGGGACGGTTTTAATCCCCACTAGCGGCCGGAAAAGAGTTAAAACCCCCCGCAAACCGCCGCTGCCGTGCTGTCCCATTGATTTCAATGGGTAGGAGCGGTATAGGAGCGGTGAATACACGGCTCTTTCACCGCTCCAAAGATGCTGCTAGCAGGACGGTAAAAAAAGTCCTGCTAGCAGCATCTTTGGACCGGTGAAAGAGCCGTGTATTCACCGCTCCTATACCGCTCCTACCCATTGAAATCAATGGGACAGCACGGCAGCGGCGGTTTGCGGGGGGTTTTTTCACCCTTTTTCGGCCGCTAGTGGGGATTAAAACCGTCCCGTTAGCGGCCAAATACTGTGGCTAAAACGATTGTAAAGCAGCGCTAAATATAGTGCTGCTTTACCCGCCGACGCCCGCACCGCCCCAGTGTGAAAGGGGCCTTAGGCAGGTGTGAAAAAAAATGCTGTAAATGAAGAATGCTTTGAGAAATAGAAGTGTTAATAGTTAATTTTTTTATCAATTAACAAAATGGAAAGTAAATAGATAGAAGAGAAATCCAAATCAAATCAATATTTGGTGTGACCACCCTTTGCCTTTAAAACAGCATCAGTTCTTCTAGGTACACTTGCAGACAGTTTTTGAAGGAACTCGGCAGGTAGGTTGTTCCAAACATCTTGGATGTTTCTGCTTTCAGAAATAAAAAAATATATATTATTGCTTCTATCTATTAACAAAATGGAAAGTAAATGAAAAGAAGGGAAATCCACATCAAATCAATATTTGGTGTGACCACCCTTTGTCTTCAAAACAGCATCAGTTCTTCTAGGTACACTTGCCAGGGGCGGACTGACCATTCGACCACTAGGGCACTGCCCGAGGGCCCCGGGTCACTAGGGGGCCCCATCAGGGGCCTAAGTAAAACCAGGGACAGTATGTAAAAATCTGTGTTTTTTTTTTACATCTGTTTCTGAAATGTCCCTTACCGACATCCTTTTGGTCCCGAGATTATAGCTGCCCCACCTCTCCAGTACCTTCTCAGCCAATAGAAACCTGTCTGTGTATACTGTGTGATTGTATACTGAGTGGCCCCATAATCTCTGATTGCCTGGGGGCCCCATAATCTCCTATTGCCCGGGGGCCCCATGAGTTGTCAGTCCGCCCCTGACACTTGCACACAGTTTTTGAAGGAACTCGGCAGGTAGGTTGTTCCAAACATCTTGGAGAACTAATCACAGATCTTTTGTGGATGTAGGCTGCCTCAAATCCTTCTGTCTCTTCATTAATCCCAGACAGACTCCGTGATTATGTTGAAATCAGGACTCCTTGATCTTCTTTACTCTGAAGATAGTTCTTAATGAGATTGGCTGTATGTTTGGGCTTGTTGTCCTGCTGCAGAATAAATTTGGGGCCAATCACACGCCTCCCTGATGGTATGGCATGATGGAAAAGTATTTGCCTGTATTTCTCAGCATTAAGGACACCATTGATTGGGCAAAGTTAGACAGTAGACGCAGTGGTCAACCACGGAAACCTAATGCAGCAGATGAAAGACACATAATGCTTACTTCCCCTTCTACATTGGAAGATGTCCAGCAGTGTCATCAGTGGAAACCAGTGGGACCCAGGTACACCCATCTAGAGAAGAAGCAGTCTTCATGGAAGAATTGTGGCCAAAAAGCCATACCTCCAACAAGGAAACAAGGCTAAATGACTCAACTATGCACAAAAACATAGGAACTGGGATGCAGAAAAAATGGCAGCAGGCGCTCTGGACAGATGAGGGAAAATGGGAAATATTTGGCTGTAGCAGGAGGCAGTCTGTTGGTGAAGGGCCGGAGAGCAGTACAATAGTGAATGTCTGCAGGCAACAGTGAAGCATGGTGGAGGGTCTTTGCAAGTTGGGGGCTGCATTTCTGCAAGTGGGGTTGGAGATTTGGTGAGGATCACTGGTGATCTCAATGCTGAGAAATACAGGCAGATACTTATCCATCATGCTGTACCATCAGAGAGGCATGTGATTGGCCCCAAATATGTCCTTCAACAGGACAACAACCCCAAACATACAGCCAATGTCATTAAGAACTATCTTCAGTGTAAAGAAGAACAAGGAGTCCTGGAAGTGATGATTTGGCCCCCACAGAGCCCTGATCTCAACATCATGGAGTCTGTCTGGGATTATATGAAGAGACAGAAGGATCTGAGGCAATGTACATCCACAGAAGATCTGTGCTTAGTTCTCCGAGATGTTTGGAACAAACTACCTGCCGAGTTCCGTTAAAAACGGTGTGCAAGTGTACCTAGAAGAAGTGAAGAATTCATGCTGTTTTGAAGACAAAGGGTGGTCACACCAAATATTGTTTTGATCTGGATTTCTCTTCTGTTCATTTACTTTCCATTTTGTTAATTGATAAAAAATAAACATTATTGCTTCTATTTCTGAAAGCAGATCTGTGCTTAGTTCTCCAAGATGTTTGGAACAACCTACCTGCTGAGTACCTTCAAAAACTGTGTGCAAGTGTACCTAGAATAACTGATGCTGTTTTCAAGGCAAAGGGTGGTCACACCAAATATTGATTTGGATTCCTCTTTTGTTCATTTACCGTATATACTCGAGTATAAGCCGAGTTTTTAAGCACATTTTTTGTGCTGAAAATGCCCCCCTCTGCTTATACTGGAGTCAAGCACTTTTCTGCAGCAGAGAATGACATTTTCAGACCCGATTTGGGGCCCCATATCTCGGGGCCACTAGGTGTTAGGAACCCCACATTTGGTGTGCAACCCCAGTGGAACTAGCACTACAACACACATACATATCCAAAGATGGGGTTCCTAGCACCAAGTGGCCCCAAGATACGGGGGCCCCAAAGTCGGTTCGGAAAATGTCGTTCTCTGCTGCAGAAAAGTGCTTGACATATTCCAAACTGATTTGGTCACTTGGTGCTAGGAACCCCATCTGGATTTTGATTTTGGATATGTTGTACTGCTAGTTCCACTGGGTTTGCACACCAAATTTGGGGTTCCTAGCACCAAGTGGCCCTGAGATACGGGGCCCCAAAGTCGGTCAACTGTGTCCATCTGCAGCAATGTCATTTCGGGACCCTTTGGGTCCAGAGACCCCAAATTGGCTGCAGCTAGGGGGCATCTAGGAACCCTTAACTACCAAGTTTGAAGTTCAGGGGACCTATGGCTGCAAATGGGCACAGTGAGTCATGCAAATGGGCACAATGAGGCTGCAAATGGGCATTGTTGTCCCTCTTTTCCACTTACAGTAGCTGCGCATTTCTCACCCTAGGCTTATACTCGAGTCAATACGTTACATTCCATTTCATTAATTGATACAAATAAACTATTAACACTGCTATTTCTGAAAACTTTCTTAATTTACAGAATTTTTTTTCACACCTGCCTAAAACATTTGCATAGTACTGTACGAGCGGTATGTATATATATATATATATATATATATATATCTATATATATATATATGTGTGTGTATATATATATATATATATATATATATGTGTATATATATATATATATATATATATATATATATATATATATATAATCTCTCTCTCTCTCTCTCTCTCTCTCTCTCTCTCTCTCTCTCTCTCTCTCTATATCTATATATATATATATATATATATATATCCAAACATGGACGAAACCAGCTAAAAGAAGTCAGAGTCAGCTCACACTGGTCCATTGGAACAGTGCTGAGTATAAATCTACATTAAGATCCTGAAATTATAACTTTTGCCTGGAGTTCTACTTTAACAGACCATAATAAAATGCTCTAATTAATGAAGAAGAAATGGTTGCACATGCCCTCACATTCCCTATCAGAAAGCCCAGTTTACAAAATAATAGGAAAATGTGAAAAGGTTCAAACCAGGGTGAGCAAACTTTATTAAAGTTTTTGGGGTACCCTTGTATACCAAATGTACAAATGTCATGATGTATTTATTAATGGCTTCCAAGATGTACGGGAGTGTTGGAGGAAAGTGGCTTCTACTTTTCAAATTGATTGCTTTTCTTGCCTAATAAAAAAAAAGTCCAAGAAGACTTCAGGACGTGTTGGTTGGTATGTATTCTTCCACCAGTCCTAAGAAACCTTCCCGGAATTTTATTTCTCAAAAAACAAAAAAGATGAACAGCAAACAAAAGACGTGTAAACTGGAAGAAGAAAATCTGGGCTTGTTATGTTTAGTCATGTGAGGATCCTTATCCTGATGTTTCAGAATTGTGGTTTGAGCCTACTATGTTGAAGAGAGAAAAAAAAAAAACATGTCAACCCTTACTTTTTTCTCCTCAGTTTTTGTAAAAAACTAGGGAAAAACAAAAATGAAAAATTTTAATTTTCCAGAGAATTTGGTGAAATGCATTGAAGTCAAGAAGAAAAGTGCAATTAGGGTGGTTTTTGGTGGTTGCAAAAGCTCCTTTGAATTATTCTTGGATCTGTTCTAGTGCCAAAAAACAGCCCTTCATTAGCCTTTTGTTTTACTTTTGTTCACAAAAAATAAAACATGGTGAAAGAGTGAAATAAAATAAATAAATAAACCAGCAGTACACAAATAGTAATCAAATACACACAAAAATGGAAAAACACAAAGAATAGTATATTAAATAAACAAAACTATCATAAACCCCACTTACTTAAATTAACATCCTCTAAATAAAGACAAAAAAAAAAGGTGACTTTTTTTGTCCAAACAAATTTTTTCTAAAGGCCCGTACACACGATCGGACTTTTTGACAACCAACATACAAATTAGCTGTTTTGGACCAACATCCGACCGTGTGTACGCTCCATCGGACCAACTTTTTCCAGGTTTTCATCTGACTTTTGTTGGCTGTGCGAACGGACCAACTTTCTGCCAACAAAAGTCCGATGGAACAAAGTCCGACCGTGTGTACACAAAACCAACGGACTTTTGTACAAAGTACAAACACGCATGCTCAGAACCAATGCAAAAGATCAGACAACAATATAGAAGTTGACTAAAGGTGGCGCTGGAGTATTCGAACGTCCTCTTTTGAAGTGTCGTCAGTACGTTGAAACGTCACTACGTTCGTGTTTGTTGCCTAAAAAGTCCGATCGTGTGTATGCAATACCAACTTGGGGCCAACGCCCTTTGGACAAAAATCCACGGGAAAGTTGGTCCACGGTCCGATCGTGTGTATGAGGGCTTTAGAAGCTCAATGAGAAAAACGCAAAATTTTGCCAAAAACATTTTGCTTGTCCCTAAGCTTCATCCATCTGAACATTTTTTGAATGGTCCCATGGTAACCATTTTCATTCCAGTTCTCAGAACACGTCTCTGGTTTGTGACTGGCTTTCACCACTGCCTGCCAAATGAGACAGCCAGTAACAAAATGATAATAACACGGGTGATAGCAGCTACAGTACCACTTTGATTATTTTTGTTAATTTCCCAGTTAAAAACAGAGCTAAAGACCTCAGAGGTCCACCACTGGTGGAAGAAAAAACCCTTTGGGCCTTTTCACACTGTTACATACCGTGTTTCCCGAAAATAAGACCTACCCTGAAAATAAGACCTACTGTGATATTTGGGGAAGGCTGCAATATAAGCCCTACCCCAAAAATAAGCCCTAGTTTAAAGTGGTTGTAAACTGCTAAAATCCTCTCTATGTATCCTCTAATGTAAAAGGTGTTTCTGTAATCTAATTGAGTCACGTACCTTCTTATAGCTCCTCTCGGCCCTCAGCTGATCTCCCGCTGCTCTCCCCTTCTCTTCTCCTAGGTGTCAATGGGAGATCTTGGACCCCCCTCCCTCTGCAGTGCTCAGAGCGGGCCATGGAAGCTCTGGTCAGCTGATCTCCCGCTGCTCACCCCCTTCTCTTCTCCTAGGTGTCAATGGGGGATCTTAGACCTCCCTCTGCAGTGCTCGGAGTGGGCCATGGAAGCTTTGCTCAGCTGATCTCCCGCTGCTCTCCCCTTCTCTTCTCCTAGGTGACAGCGGGGGATCTCGGACCCCCCTCCCTCTGCAGTGCTCGGAGGGGGCCATGGAAGCTCCACTCAGCTGATCTCCCGCTGCTCTCCCCTTCTATTCTCCTGGCTGTCAGCGGAGGATCTTGGCCCCTCCTTGTGCACTGCTCGGAGCAGGGAAGACAGCTCAGGCAAATCACGGAAGCGCAGAGTGACGCTATAAGAAGGTATTTGACTCAATTAGATTACAGAAACATACACCTTACATTATATACTACAGTAATAGAGAGGATTCTAGCATTTTACAACCACTTTTACTAATATTCACACTGGGGATTCCTGACAGGCAGGGAGGGAGAGGGGGAGAGAAGACAGCACATTAAATGGCAAGCCCTACCCTGAAAATAAGCCCTACTGTGTTTTTGGTGGCCAAAATTAATATATTAATTAATTAATAATTATTATTTTCGGGGACACACGGTAGTTAGTTCATCTAGTTCAACCAATAAAAGGGAAAAACAAAACAAAAACAAAAAACATACAATCCCATATACACAATCTTATAGTTGATTCAGGGGAAGGCAAAAAAAAAAAAACAGCAAAGCATGATCCAATTTGCTTTAGCAGGGAAAAAAAATTCCTTCCGGATCCCCCGGGAGGCAATCAGATATTCCCTGGATCAACTTTACCTATAAATAACATAAATAGTAGTGCCCAGTTATTTTCTATACATTTAGGAAAGAATCCAGGCCTTTTTTTAAACAATCCACTGAGCTGGCCAGATCCACCTCTGGAGGGAGTCTATTCCACATTTTTACAGCTCTTACTGTGAAGAAACCTTTCCTTATTTGGAGATTAAATCTCTTTTCCTCTAGATGTAAAAAGTGCCCCCTTGTCCTCTATGAGGACTTTAAAATGAACAACCTAACACCAAGTTCACTATATGGACCACTTATGTATTAAATATGTATTTATGTAACCCAATGTTTCTCAACTCTAGTCCTCAAGTACCCCCAACAGGTCATGTTTTCAGGATTTCCCTCAGATGAAACAGCTTTGGTAATTACTAAGGCAGTGAAACTGATCAAATCACCTGTGTAAAATAATGGAAATCCTGAAAACATGACCTGTTGCGGTGCCTTAAGGGCTGGAGTTGAAAAAGCAGAAAATAAACACTCCTGCGCACTAGTGGGCCAACCAGGTGGGCTAGAGTTCTTAACCACTTCGCATCCCGCCCATAGTCATATGACGCCCACAAGGTGGATCTCCCATCCTGGGTGGGCGTCATATGACATCCCCCCATTCCCGGCCCCCTAGGGGGCGCGCGCCCCCGGCGTTGCTCGGACCCGGTGCGTGTGCCCGTGAAAACAGCGGGACCGTGCGGGACCGTGGAGCTGTGTGTGTAAACACACAGCTCCACGTCCTGTCAGTGGAGAGGAGACCGATCATGTGATCCCAGTACGGAGGAACACTGATCGGTCTCCTCCCCTTGTGAGTCCCCTCCCCCCACAGTTAGAATCACTACCTTAGGGAACACATTAACCCCTGCAGCGCCCCCTAGTGTTAACCCCTTCCCTGCCAGTCACATTTACACAGTAATCACTGCAATTTTATAGCAACGATCGCTGTGTAAATGTGAATGGTCCCAAAAATTGGTCAAAAGTGTCCGAAGTGTCCGCCGCAATGTCGAGGTCATGAAAAAAAAAATCGCAGATCCCCGCCATTACTCGTAAAAAATAAAAAAAAATGCAATAAATCTATCCCTTATTTTGTAGACGCTATAACTTTTGCGCAAACCGATCTATATACCCCTATTGCGATTTTTTTTACCAAAAATATGTAGAAGAATAAGTATCGGCCTAAACTGAGTAAAAAAATTTTTTTTTTTTTTTAAAAAAATGGGATATTTATTATAGCAAAAAGTAAAAAATATTGTGTTTTTTTTCAAAATTGACGCTCTTCTTTTTGTTTATAGCGCAAAAAATAAAAACCGCAGAGGTGATCAAATACCACCAAAAGAAAGCTCTATTTGTGGGAAAAAAGGACGTCAATTTTGTTTGGGTTCAACGTCGCACGACCGCGCAATTGTTAGTTAAAGCACCGCAGTGCCGAATCGCAAAAAGTACTCTGGTAAGGAAGGGGGTAAAATCGCCCGGTGCTGAAGTGGTTAATGGCCCTGCTGCCCTCAAGGATAGGGATATCCTAGCAGTCAAAGGAGAAATAGAAAAATTAGGGTGCACCGACCTTGTGCATTATCCTTTAATGTATTTTATTAAAAAAAGTAAATTAAAAACTACTTACAGACATGTGGAAGAAAACCGCAATATAAAAAGCCTTCAGATGATGGTCATCAGTCTCACGATAACAGATTCCAGATGGTAATGGAGAAGATTATAAGAGCCACTGCTGGCTGACGCGTTTCGAAGGAATACCTTCTTCTTTAGAGGAAGAAGGAATCTGGCTGGTTGTCATGGGCAAGACATAGACATGTTCCTTTTTAATAATTCCAAAAATGATTACAAGCCTTTGACTTGGTTTGGGTTTGCCTATTCGCTGTGACCGGCATTGTAATGTCCTGTGTTGATGGGCTTTTGTGTAGGGTTTGCATTCCTATACAACTCTATGAAAATGTAAAACCCACTTGAAGCAAGCCAAATGCAGGTAAGAAGAAGGTCAACTGAAGGCCAGATGCACCTATCAATAAATTCTGAATAATCTCAAACTGATGCCAAAAATAAAAGCCCAAAGCCTGTGGACACAGTCCCTAACATGGCTCTGCAGCCATTTACCCCCCAGTAAGCAAGGAGGTAAATGTATCCATTGAAGCTGAGCCAGTCCCATTGAGCTTTGACAGTTAGATGGCCAATATTTAAAATAATATGCCCCAAAGGCCCCTTTGGATAGCTGTAAAATGATGTATAATGGCTGCCGTAGCATACCATGAAATAAAGGCCCATGCTGTCCTGGGTGCTTTACTGTTTTTTTTTTATTGTACAAATTACTTGCTAGATTTTGGAAAGGATCAGATGTGATTTCTGAATATCCATAAAATGGATATAAGGGACACAACCTATTGGCCAAGGCTTTGACGTCTTATCCACACAAAGCTGTAGCTTGCGCAATGTTTTTTGTTTTGTTTTTTGGATAGCATGGTAAGGGTTAGAACTTCTGCTAAGTTTTTATTACTCTCTATTTCCCCATTGGGGAGAATGTCCAGCATTTCCTGTATCTGTGACAGAAAAGGAAATGAGTGGAAATTTCCTCAATATTAGCCAAAATCCCAAAAATATCACCAGATCAGCTCTATAATATTAAATGATATACCAGCGGTCTCCAAACTGTGGCCCACATGGCGAATATGGCCCTTTACTTGACTTTATTCAGCCCTTGGGGAACTATTCTATCCACTGACACCAATGGTGGGGCACTATTCCTCCCATTGACACCAATGATAGGGCACTATTCCTCCTACTGACACCAATGATAGGGCACTATTCCTCCTACTGACACCAATGATAGGGCACTATTCCTCCTACTGATACCAATGATGAGGCACTATTCCTCCCACAGACACCAATGACGAGGCACTATTCCTCCCAATGAGACCAATGATAGGGCACCATTCCTCCCACTGATACCAATGATGGGACACTAGTCCTCCCACAGACACCAATGACAGGGCACCATTTCTTCTATGAACACCAATGACTGGGCACTATTCTTGCTACTAAAACCAATCATGGGGCACGATATCTCCCACTGCCACTGCCACTGCCACCAATGATAAGCTCCATTCCTCCCACTGACACAAATAATGGGGTTCCGTTCTTTCCACTGACACAATAATTGGGCACTTTTCCTCCCAAAAATCAACGATGGGGCATTGTTTTCCCCTATTGACACTGGGATATTTTCTACTGCCACTGGCCACAGCCCATGCCCCCTAAAGCCTGAAGGACAATAAACTGGCCCTTTGAAAAGTTTGGAGAATCCTGAATTATACCTTAGTTTCTTTGACTTCTACAGGTGGGGATACACGTAGTCCTCTCATCCCAGGCCCAATAGGTTTAGGGTTGGGGGGGTGCTGTGCCCCCCCCCCTAGTAGTTCCTGGTACCATCACTGTCCTCTACGTCACTGACCACAGAGAAAGAGTGCCTGGTCTGAGCTCACACAAGCTGCATGCCAGCCATTTTGAAAGTGAAGTGGCCCATACAGAGACATGCCCGCTCCACAGGTGGTTGTCAGGACCACCAATGTGGTGTCCTTGGAGTATGAGACAGTACAGCTCACAGTTTGAAGCTGCCCAATCAGTGACCTCTTAGGAAGGCAATCCGAGGGATATGGGATGTCACTTAAGGTTGCTGCTTGCCACAGTCTTCTCTCTGTGCTACTTTACCGCTAATCCGTGAGGAATAAGAGGGGCGTAAGGGCTGTCATTTAGGCTGTATGAGGCCCCATGATTTCCTATGGTCACCAGGACCAAGAGGGAAGATCCCACATAACAAAACAATTCTAATGCCGCGTACACATGACCAGACTTTTTAAGAGCAAAAGGCTGACAGATGAATCGATTCGATCGTGTGTGGGCTCCATCGGAATTTTGCTGTCCAAAAATCTGACGAAATAGAACATGTTTCAAATTTTTCGACCGGAACTCCGCCAGACCCACGGACAAAAACCGAAGCTAGGGCAGCTATTGGCTACTGGCTATGAACTTCCTTATTCTAGTCCGATCGTACGTCATCACGTTCGAATCCGTCGGACTTTGGTGTGATTGTGTGTGGCCAAGTCCGTTCATTCGGAAAGTCCGTCGGAACTCTGCCGAAAGTCCATCGGGAAGACCGTCGGACCTAGTCCATCGAAAAGTCCGGTCGTGTATACGCGGCTTAACCCATTTCCCCACTAGAAGAAGCTTCAGCTTGAGTTTTTACTTGTAAACTGCCTTTTTGCTGGTAATTGGGTGGGAACACCATTGGATGAGCCATGTGAATCATCTTACCTTGACCCATAGGAGGATCCCTGCTACATTCTGGAGGACAAGAGGTGGGATACCCAACACAAAGTCAATGTAACAAGAAGCTGTGAGATCCTACTGAACCCTGCCTGTGATCGTACATAAGATTAAATAAAGGTGAAGGGTTTCACTAGGTAATTATTTTTTCTCCTTTAAATGACTTGGAGCAAACTAAAGTTTTTGCATTGTTTGGGATTGTTCAGTAAGGCAGCAATGTACTTTGCTCTGAATCCATAGGATGAGTGTCACATATGTTTTATACTCTACAGAGGGCATGTACTAAACTATCTACTAAAAGGAGGGGGTATTGTGGAGTTCGTTTTATTGTGGGCTTTAACTGTGCAGTAAAGTTCTTTTCACTGTTTTTTATGAGGATCTTTTGCACTGTAAATTTCATGTGGACACCTGCAGTAAATTCCCCAGCAGGGTGTAAAATGTGAGGGGCTTATTTATGCAGGGGCATGGCTAAAGAGAGCAGGGGTGGGGCTTGATGGCTGGAATGAGGATCATTTTGCTGTGATTTTTTTTCACTGTGGATTGATGTCAATTATACTTTTGTTTTCAGAAACACGTGAGTTTCCTCAAAGACAGTTTTATTTTTATTTAATTTTCTTGTATAGATTTGAAAACCATCTCCTGAACCTTACAGTCCACTGTGAAAGAAACATTTAAAGCCCACTTGTAAAATTACATCATCATACTAAGAGCTGACCTAACTTCCACACTGCTAAGTTGCTGAGTTTTCAGGTATGCATTGTGATGGGGGGGGGGGCTTCAGGTATGCATTGTGATGGGGGGCTTTGGGTATGCATTGTGATGGGGGGTCTTCAGGTATGCATTGTGATGGGGGGTCTTCAGGTATGCATTGTGATAGGGGGGGCTTCAGGTATGCATTGTGATGGGGGGTCTTCAGGTATGCATTGTGATGGGGGGTCTTCAGGTATGCATTGTGATGGGGGGGCTTTAGGTATGCATTGTGATGGGGGGCTTCAGGTATGTCAGGCACTCACATTCAATATAATGGTGTCTACAACTTCTGGTTCCCTATTAAATAAATAAATTCAAAACCTATACAATAATAAACCAAATAATAATAAATAATAAACCAAAAACAAAGACTATACAAACCCCGAGCAGAAGAGTACATTTTATCTTGATTTTTATTTTTTTTCCCAACATGTGTAACATAAACAGTGAAATTAATAAATGTTCAATAAAGTCTAATTATTATTGCCACTTTTTTTCCCTTCTGAAGTCTCTAAAGCAGAAAGATACATTTTGTTTGCATTCGGGTTGCAGATTCTAATCTGTTTGTATCAACACATTTCCCCACATGTCACAAAAGTATTTCATCTTGTGACATTTTTTTCTCATTTTTTTCCTTCTGTATGCAAATATTTGTTTGCGGAATTCAATCCATAATTAACTTAATATTCAGTTCACTGCTAAAGAAAATTACCGCTTCCTTTAGCAGAGATAAAGTACTTCCTACATCTTTTATTATGTACTTTAAAAGTCTACGAGCCAAGAATGCCAAAATCGGCAGAACTACTTACTACTACTACAAGAGGGGGGGGGGGGTGAATTGGCAGAACAAATGGAGGGACGCTTAGCCAATCAATCACTACTCCAGGGGGCTTATCCAGAGAGTGGCCGATGCTACCACTAGGCAAACTAGGCAGCCACCTAGGGCACACTGCTGCTTAGGGTGCCCAACCAGGGGCGGACTGACAACTTATGGGGCCCCCGGGCAATAGGAGATTATGGGGCCACACCAGCGGTGGTGCGTCTATAAAGGGCGCAGGAGCGCCGCCCCCTCTCCCGTCACTCACTATACACCATAGATAGATTCATGCATTGCATGAATCTATCTATGGTCACTGCTGACACCCCCTATTCAGGTGTCCGGCCCCTTTTCGGTCACCGGGTGCCTGAATTACAGAGGTGGGGGGGGGGTTGGAAACACCTGACTAGCGCCGTAGGCGCTAATAGGTGTTCAAAAAGGTGACAAGCGGGCGCAACGCTGTGCGTTCCTTGTCACTCAGCAGCAGTATGTTAGCAAACCGAAGGAATTCGGTTTGCTAACATTGTACGGCCCCTTAGCCAATCAGGAGCACAGGTCTGTGTTACCTGTGCCCTGATTGGCTGAAACGACAGGCGCTGTGATTGGGCGCCTATCAGGCGTCCAATCATAGCAGAGGATGAGAGGGTGATAGAAGTGGCTGTGTATGTTATGGCAAAGTGGCTGTGTATGTTATGGCAAAGTGGCTGCATTTTGATGGCAAAGTGGCTGCGTTTTGATGGGCAAAGTGGCTGCGTTTTGATGGGCAAAGTGGCTGCGTTTTGATGGGCAAAGTGGCTGCGTTTTGATGGACACAGTGGCTGCGTTTGGTACAGTGGCTGCATTTGATGGGCTTTTTTTTCAGTTTATTTGCGCCCCCCCCCAAAAAATTTTGAGCACCAGCCGCCACTGGGCCACACAGTATACACACGCACAGTATACAATCACACAGTATACACAGACATGTTTCTATCGCCTGAGAAGGTACTGGAGAGGTGGGGCAGCTATAATCTCTGGATTTTTAGACCAAAAGGATGTCGGTAAGAGACAGATGTAAAAAAAAACCACAGATTTTGACATACTGTCCCTGGTTTTACTAAGGCTGGCAACCCTGATGGGGCCCCCTAGTGGCCCAGGGCCCTCGGGCAGTGCCCGAGTGGCTGAATGGTCAGTCCGCCCCTGTGCCCGACCACTGGTGTTCCTACTCTCTTCTCTCTGCAGCAAGCAACTAAGTCTCAGCATCAGCAGGCATCCGCCGCTCCATTCGTACATAGTGTCAGAGGTGCATCGGCGGCGGAGGACTGTGTCTGTGTCCCGACTCCCGAATGATTGGAAGCAAGCAAACATTTAATGATGGCTGCATTGATGGGCGCTGGTGAGGCTGCATTTAATGGGCGCTGGTGGGCTGCATTTGATGGGCGCTTTATTAAAAAGGTGGGGTATACATGGGCAGGGCAAAGGGGGTGGAGACAGGGGTGGAGCCAGGGGGCTCCAATGAGGGGCAAAATGAGGTATCGCCTAGGGTGTCAAAAATCCTTGCACCAGCCCTGTCAGCAGTATATAGCAGTCTTGTGACTTCTATGACTGTCTGGTTAAAGCTTGTAGGAGGAGTTTTCATTCTCCCATGCTTGCCCTATGAGAATGCAGGACCGCTGACCCTCTGTCTAGACCAGTGTTTCTCAGCTCCAGCCCTCAAGGCACTCCAACAGGTCATGTTTTCAGGCTTTCCATTATATTGCACAGGTGATTTGATCAGTTTCACTGCCTTAGTAATTACCAGAGCCATTTCATCTGAGGGAAATCCTAAAAACATGACCTGTTGGAGAAACACTGGTGTACTGTAGAGAGTGCTGATTGACCCTGTGCTGATCACGTGCACTTTCCCAAGAAAAAAACATCTCTCTAGCAATACACATCAAACTGAGCATGTGCAGCCTGACTCCAGTAACTCTGTCTTGTCCGGAGAGGTTTTGGAGTCAGTGGAAAAAGGGGAGGATCAGAGAAGACAGGATCAAACAGCCTTTTTATACAAGGATGAGGATTAACCCCTTAGGTTCCACAGTGAGTATACCAAGCATGCTCTACTGCATATACAGAAATAAAAATGTATACAAAAAAAAATACAAAAAAATAATAAACCAAAAACAAAGACTATACAAACCCCGAGCAGAATAGTACATTTTATCTTGATATTTTTTTCCCCCAACATGTGTAACATAAACAGTGAAATTAAAGGGGTGTTCCAGCTGGAATTTTTTTTTTTTTAAAGTCAGCAGCTAAAAAAAAGTAGATTCTGACTTTTAATAAGGACACTTACCTTTCCAGGGTGCCCACGATGTCGGCCGCCCGAGGCCGACCCGTCCCTCGGCTCTCGGGTCCCGGCCCCACCATCCTCACTAAGGGAAACAGGCAGTGGAGCCTTGCGGCTTCACTTCCCGTTTCCTACTGCGCATGCGCGAGTCGCGTGGCGCTTTGTGAATGGGACGCGCTGTGTTAGGAAACACACAGTTCCCAGAACACAGTGCGCCCCATTACCCAGAAGACAACGCGAGGAGGAGAGAAGACCGAAAATCACAGCGGAGTAGGAAGAGGCAGATTAGGAAGACTGCCTAGCAACAGGGGTTTTTGATAAGGTAAAAAAAATTTTTTTCAAATGTTTTTTTTTAAATTATTTAATAATATTAATGCTGTTTTTTTTTTTTTTTAGGGTGGCCCTCCACTTTAATATATGTACAATAAAGTCAAATTGTTATTGCCACTTTTTTCCTTCTCTTTTTCCACAGCAGAAAGATACATTTTGTTTGCATTCGGGTTGCAGATTCTAATCTGTTTGTATCAACACATTTCCTCACATGTCACAAAAGTATTTCATCTTGTGACATTTTTTCTCATTTTTTCCTTCTGTATGCAAATATTTGTTTGCGGAATTCAATCCATAATTAACTTAATATTCAGTTCACTGCTAGAGAAAATTACCACTTCCTTTAGCAGAGATAAAGTACTTCCTACATCTTTTATTATGTAATTTCAAAGTCTACGAGCCAAGAATGCCAAAATCGGCAGAACTACTTACTACTACTACAAGGAAGAGGGGGGCAAATTTGGCAGAGCAAATGGAGGGACGCTTGATCATAAAGCCAATCAATCACTACTTATCCACAGAGTGGACAATTATTTGATTGTACAGAAAATGCAGATGGAGGAGCAAGAAAAAGGTCTCACTTAAAGTGAACACTTCAACGCTTCATATTCCTGATATGTGCCCACTGTACCATGTACTTATATGAGGAAGTCTCCTGTTCTCTTTGTATTGCTTCCTTTATGTGAAATCCCTGGTGTTCCTGCCAGTCCCTCTGCTTTCCTTTTAAAAATTGACCACACTAAGCAGGACAGTACAGCACGGTCAGTTCTCTAGCTACGTAGGCTGTGCTCTCCTCCAATGATCAGACTTGTGCTGACATGCCTCCCCTGCATGGCCATTCATTGGGAAACTCAGTGTGCTGTTGCTTCTCTTCCCCCAGCTCTTATGCAATGTGATCACTTATAAAAAAAAAAGGGATTGATAATGTGTTTTAATCAATAAAATAAATAAAGTGTGGCGCTAAATTTGAATCTTAACCCCTTCCCGACTAGCCGCCGCAGTTATACTGCCGCAGGATGGCTCCCCTGCGTGACCGTCGTAGATGTACGCCGGCTCTTTAAGATGCTTTAGCAGGCGTGCACCGCCGGAGGGGCTCGCTACCGATGACTGCTAGGCACCCACGATCGCACGTGACAGAGTGAGAACCGGGATCTGGGAGAACCGGGATCAGGGGAGAAGTGACAGATCATGTGCTCCTACTAAGGAACACCGATTGGCCTCCTCCCCTATTCAGTCCCACCCCCCCCCCCCCCCACAGTTAGAACACACACTAGGGAACACAGTTAACCCCCTCGATCGCCCCTAGTGTTAACCCCTTCCCTGCCAGTTACATTTATACAGTAATCAGTGGCTATTTTTTTTTTAGCTCTGATTGCTGTATAAATGTCACTGGTCCCAAAAAAGTATCAAAAGTGTCCGATCTGTCCACCACAATCACGATAAAAATCGCTGATCACCGTCAGTTAAAAAAATAAAAATAATAATAAAAATGCCATAAATGATGCCCTATTTTGTAAAGCTGATAACTTTTGCGCAAATCAGTGGCTTCGCTAGGGGTGGCTTTTGGGGCTATAGCCCCGAATCTGGGGCCCATAGCCCTGAGTCTATGCAGGGTCCCCAAGGGGAGGGGAGGCTCTCTGGGGACCCTAATGTAAGGGGGGTCTCTCTGGGGATATATACACACACGTATATTATATTCATGTGTTTGACCGCCCAAGCGTATGACTTTCTTTACTAGGCTGCTATGGGCTCTAGCCCCAGATCTTTTGTAGACCTAGCAACGCCCCTGGCGCAAACCAATCAATATTCGCTTATTGCGATTTTTTTTTTTAACCAAAAATATGTAGAAGAATATGTATCAGCCTAAACAGAGGAAAAAAATGTGTTGTTTTTTTATTTATTTTTTTAATTTGGGGGTATTTATTATAGCAAAAAGTACAAAATATTGCGTTTTCAAAATCCTCGCTATGTTTTTGTTTATAGCGTAAAAAAAAAAAAAAAAAAAAAAAAAAAAACGCTGAGGTGATCAAATACCACCAAAAGAAAGCTCTATTTGTGGGGAAAAAAGGACATCAATTTTGTTTGGGTACAGCGTCGCACAACCGCGCAATTGTCAGTTAAAGTGCCGAATCACAAAAAAATGGCATGGTCAGGGAGAGGGCTAATCCTTCCGGGGGTGAAGTGGTTAAATTCTAAATCAATTGTCATAGTGATATACATATAAAGGAAAAAATAACATTCAGATTAATATAAGGGAGGAGCCAGGTGACGTCACTTCCGGTCGCGGCCCAGACTGGAAGTTGGGAACCTTTTGTGACTTTGCCCTGTGGGACCCCCACGGTCTACTACACTCGCTGCTGAGTGTTTTATTATATGTAAGTGTTTACTATTTTAACCACTTGCCGCCCGCCCTATAGGCAAATGACGTCTGCAAAGTGGTTTCAAAATCCTGACCGGGGCGTCATATGACGCCCTCAGGATTTTGAGCCGCTGCTCGCCCCCGGGGGCGGGCATCGCGGCGATCGTTGTTGCGGGGTGTCAGCCTGACACCCGCAACTACGATCTCGGTAAAGAGTCTCCGACGGAGACTCTTTACCACGTGATCAGCCGTGTCCTATCACGGCTGATCACAGTGCAAATAGGAAGAGTCGTTGATCGGCTTTTCCTCACTCGCGTCTGTCAGACATGAGTAGAGGAGAGCCGGTCGCTGCTCCTCTGACAGGGGGGGGGGGTCTGTGCTGATCGATTATCAGCGCAGCCCCCCCAAGGGTGCGCACACTGGACCACCAGGGACACCACCAGACCACCAGGGATGCCACCAGACCAGCAGGGATGCCACCCTAGACCACCAGGGATGCCACCAGACCACCAGGGATGCCACCCTAGACCACCAGGGATGCCACCAGACCACCAGGGATGCCACCAGACCACCAGGGATGCCACCAGACCACCAGGGATGCCAGTCAGTGCCCGTAATGGATAGACGTGCAAATAATTTCGTTTTTTTTCGTTTTTCGGTTTTTTTCGTTATATACGTTCATTCGTTATCGTACGAATGAACGAACGATTCGCTAAAAATTTTAACGAATAACGAATCATTCGAATCGAACGAATCCGAAAACAACGAAAATCCGAAAAAAACTAATTAGAAACAACGAATCTACGAAAGAGGAAAATCCGAAAAACGAAAACAGGAACAACGAAAATCAAAATGAACGAAAAAATTCGTACATTCGTAACTTTTTTTTTTTGTTGAATTGGTAATTTTCCGTGTCTCTTACAATGGCGCTGCTTAACGTGCTTCGAATGGATTGGCCGAAAAAATTCGTACATTCGTAACTTTTTTATTTTTTTTAGCGATTCGGAATTTTCCGTGTCTCTTACAATGGCGCTGCTTAACGTGCTTCGAATGGATTGAACGAAAAAATTCGTACATTCGTAACTTTTTTTTTCGATTCGTAATTTTCCGTGTCTCTTAAAATGTAATAATAGCATACACATTACATAAAATTATGAATTATGCTCCGATTACGAATCTACGAATGTTACGAATGTTACGAAAGTACGAAAAAAAAAAAAAAACGAATGCGACCGAATTTCGAATAAACGAAAATTAAACTAACGGAAAAACGAATCAACAAAAAAATAACTCTTACGAAAATACGAATCGTTACGAATACGAACACCGACGACTTACGAATTAAGAATCGTTACGAATCAACGGAAACGAAAGAAACGAAACGAAAATAAACAAATTTTTCTGTTGTGCACATGTCTAGTAATGGATGCCAAACAGTGCCCACAATGGGCATCACTGATTGGCATGCATTATTGTTTGGCACTGATTGGCATCCATCAGTACAAAACAAAAAAAATACAATGCCGCCTATCAGTGCCCATCAGTGAAGGAGAAAACTTACTTATTTACAAAGTTTTTAAACTGAAACAAAAGAAAAAAACATTTTTTTTCAAACTTTTCGGTCTTTTTTTATTTGTTTAGCAGAGGTGATCAAATACCACCAAAAGAAAGCTCTATTTGTGGGAATAAAATAAAAAAAATGTCATTTGGGTACAGCGTAGTATGGCCGCGCAATTGTCATTCAAAGTGCGACAGCGCTGAAAGCTCAAAATTGGTCTGGGCAGGAAGGTGTTTAAGTGCCCCCCGGTATTGAAGTGGGTAATAAACCCCTTTTAAAAAGTTCTATACCATCTGGATTCTCATTGTCTTTCCATGTGATGGCCGATGGAGAGGCGCATTGATCTACTATAGAGGGCTACATCTATGGTGGAAAGAATGGTGATCCATTAGAAGCGCTTTGTACTGAATTTTCAGGTGAGTGTCCCACTTGATGAGTGGTGGAGCACATTGGGGAAGCATTGTTGGATTGCATTGAGGAGATCGTTACCGCCCCCCATATCTAAAACTTCAAATTGGAGAGAACTTTATTTATATCATTCTTCACAGCACTGGTTTAGGATTCATTGCCTGGGCCGGGCAACTTTGGACTGATCATCACTATTTTCTATTTTAATTTATTCCTAACACCGAAATAGTTATATTGTATTTAGAAGTGAATTGAGATCACAATTTGGGAATATGTTTATCGGAATGTGATTTTTTTTATGTAGAGTATATTACCAAAAATATTGGGAAGGCTGTCCACAAGGTTTAGGAGTGTCTATGGGGAATGTTTGACCAGTCTTCCAGAAGTGCATTTGTGAGGTCAGGCACTGATGTTGGATGAGAAGGCCTGGCTCACATCACTCTAATTCATCCCAAAGGTGTTCTATCGGGTTGAGGTCAGGACTCTGTGCAGGCCAGTCAAGTTCCTCCACCCCAAACTTGCTCATCCATGTCTTTATGGAGGGGATTTGTGATGAGAGGGGATCTGGGGGGATTTGTGATGAGAGGGGAGCTGAGAGGATTTGTGATGAGAGGGGATCTGGGGGGATTTGTGATGAGAGGGGAGCTGGGGGGATTTGTGATGAGAGGAGAGCTGGGGGGATTTGTGATGAGAGGGGATCTGGGGGGATTTGTGATGAGAGGGGATCTGGGGGGATTTGTGATGAGAGGGGAGCTGGGGGGATTTGTGATGAGAGGGGATCTGGGGGGATTTGTGATGAGAGGGGATCTGGGGGGATTTGTGATGAGAGGGGATCTGGGGGGATTTGTGATGAGAGGGGATCTGGGGGGATTTGCGATGAGAGGGGATCTGGGGGGATTTGTGATGAGAGGGGAGCTGAGAGGATTTGTGATGAGAGGGGAGCTGAGAGGATTTGTGATGAGAGGGGATCTGGGGGGATTTGTGATGAGAGGGGAGCTGAGAGGATTTGTGATGAGAGGGGATCTGGGGGGATTTGTGATGAGAGGGGAGCTGAGAGGATTTGTGATGAGAGGGGAGCTGAGAGGATTTGTGATGAGAGGGGATCTGGGGGGATTTGTGATGAGAGGGGAGCTGAGAGGATTTTTGATGAGAGGGGGTCTGGGGGGGATTTGTGATGAGAGGAGTGCTGGGGGGATTTGTGATGAGAGGGGAGCTGGGGGGATTTGTGATGAGAGGGGATCTGGGGGGATTTGTGATGAGAGGGGAGCTGGGGGGATTTGTGATGAGAGGGGATCTGGGGGGATTTGTGATGAGAGGAGAGCTGGGGGGATTTGTGATGAGAGGGGATCTGGGGGGATTTGGGATGAGAGGAGAGCTGAGAGGATTTGTGATGAGAGGAGATCTGGGGGGATTTGTGATGAGAGGGGATCTGGTGGGGATTTGTGATGAGAGGGGAGCTGGGGGGATTTGTGATGAGAGGGGATCTGGTGGGGATTTGTGATGAGAGGGGAGCTGGGGGGATTTGTGATGAGAGGGGAGCTGGGGGGATTTGTGATGAGAGGGGATCTGGGGGGATTTGTGATGAGAGGAGAGCTGAGAGGATTTGTGATGAGAGGAGAGCTGGGGGGATTTGTGATGAGAGGGGATCTGGGGGGATTTGCGATGAGAGGGGATCTGGGGGGATTTGTCATGAGAGGGGATCTGGGGGGATTTGCGATGAGAGGGGATCTGGGGGGATTTGCGATGAGAGGGGATCTGGGGGGATTTGTGATGAGAGGGGATCTGGGGGGATTTGCGATGAGAGGAGAGCTGAGAGGATTTGTGATGAGAGGGGAGCTGGGGGGATTTGTGATGAGAGGGGAGCTGGGGGGATTTGAGATGAGAGGGGAGCTGGGGGGATTTGTGATGAGAGGGGATCTGGGGGGATTTGCGATGAGAGGGGATCTGGGGGGATTTGCGATGAGAGGGGATCTGGGGGGATTTGCGATGAGAGGGGATCTGGGGGGATTTGCGATGAGAGGGGATCTGGGGGGATTTGCGATGAGAGGGGATCTGGGGGGATTTGCGATGAGAGGGGATCTGGGGGGGATTTGCGATGAGAGGGGATCTGGGGGGATTTGCGATGAGAGGGGATCTGGGGGGATTTGCGATGAGAGGAAATCTGGGGGGATTTGTGATGAGAGGGGATCTGGGGGGATTTGCGATGAGAGGAAATCTGGGGGGATTTGTGATGAGAGGGGATCTGGGGGGATTTGTGATGAGAGGAGTGCTGGATCGCCAAATTGAATCCGAAAGCATTTTTTCTGTTGTTTAAATCTCTAGTGAGAACTGCTTAGAGAAGGGCCCCCCGTGGAATCAGGGATCGGATCAGGAGTTCCTCACTCGGTATTTATCCGGCCCTGCTCGCACCTGTACACAGTTTAGAAGGGCCGGTGACAGCTGGTGCGAGGAGCGGGATGGCGAAGGCCTCAAGGGGTGGGCAGAATGACATCACCCGGTCTACATGGTGTGAGCGAGCGGCCCAGGAGGTGGAAGCCACGGGAAAGGAGAGCAGCAAGACGCCAGGAACAGCAGGCACAACATCCGCGGCGCCTCCCAGAGCCTGGAACCCCTGGACTCCTTAAACCTTCTCACTGCTCCCAGGCCTGGAGGACAGACTGACCCGGGGTTCAGAGAACAAAGACGGGCAGTAAATGCAAGCAGCCAGGGACCGCTCCATGTCACATCATAGATCCGATGGAAGGAACAGAGCACCTCCCGTCCTCACCCAGAAAGAAAACGGGTCTTGCCAGCTGCTGGCCATCATGGACATCCTACTGGCATGCAAGATACCGTACTGAGCATTACACACACCACTGGGACATAGGGGCACTTGAGGGACTGCAGACAGGGCTAGGGGGTCCCTCTCTCTGACCCCCATCATCCCTCTCTGTCACCCCTCTGTCACCCCCGTCTTTTTCACCCCTTCTCTCTCTGTCACTCCCTTTCTCTCTGTCACCCCCTCTGTCTCTCTCTGTCACCCCCTCTGTATCTTTTTGTCAACCCCTGTCTTTTTCACCCCCCTGTCTCTCTCTGTCACCCCCTGTCTCTCTGTCACCCCCTCTGTCTCTTTTTGTCAACCCCTCTGTCTCTTTTTGTCACCCCCTCTGCCTCTCTCTGTCACCCCCCACATGTATGCAGTCTCTGACAGTCTCTTGTACCATGTCCGCAGTCTCTGACAGTCTCTTGTACCATGTCCGCAGTCTCTGACAGTCTCTTGTGCCATGTCCGCAGTCTCTTGGGCCATGTATACAGTCACTCACAGTCTTTTGTACCATGTCCGCAGTCTCTGACAGTCTCTTGTACCATGTCCGCAGTCTCTGACAGTCTCTTGTACCATGTCCGCAGTCTCTGACAGTCTCTTGTACCATGTCCGCAGTCTCTGACAGTCTCTTGTACCATGTCTGCAGTCTCTGACAGTCTCTTGTGCCATGTCCGCAGTCTCTGACAGTCTCTTGTGCCATGTCTGCAGTCTCTGACCATCTCCTGTACTACGTCTGCAGTCTCTGACCGTGATAATTTGATAATGACATTGTCGAAAAGGGTCAGAGCATGGGTGACTTTTAAATGATGCCCCCCCCTGAAAAAAGTTCTGCGGACGCCCATGCTGTCAATGAGTGTTCGATCGATGGAAGCAGTTGGTGTTGGGTGGGGCAGGTCATACATTGTAGATGGAGTACCAAGACCAGAATTACTAAAGGGTCATATCTGTGACCATTTCCTCTCCGGGGAAAGCAAAGTGACCTCATTCTTCTATAATCACAAAATTCTAGTCCGTTCTCAGCAACCCTGAGTGTAAATCTGAACATTTCTTTCATTTTTTTCTATGGGCTCATTAGAGCTGTACAGCAGACAGATGGTGGGAGATCGTGACTCTGGAGCTACAGACGGCAGATGGGCCGCAGAGCTGTCCACACATCAGCCACCACACTCCATCACACAACACCTGAGCCAGCTCTGGGCTGGGTTTTATCTGCCCTTCTCCAGCTGGAGTCATCTTCTGCTCTCAAGATTTGTAATTTATTTAAAAGAAAAACAATAGAAGGAATAAGGAGACAGAGAAATGACAAGCCCCGTGTGTTCTCATCTCCAGCCTGGAATCTGGGCTCCTCTGTGGAGAAGAATGAGATGTTATAAAGCTGCAACCGCCTTCAGTGGGGCCATCCTTCCAGAGGTACTGCTGGTGAATGAGAGAGAACATCATGATCAGTGAGGTGCTTCTGCTGCTAAATGTTGGCCAATGCGCATAGATATTATGCTGCTTTCACTGATAGGATCAGGGCTGGTGCAAGGATTTTTGACACCCTAGGCGGAACCTCATTTTGCCGCCCACCCTGGCTCCACCCCCTTTGCCATGCCTTTGTATACCCCACCTTTTTAATGAAGAGCCCATCAAATGCAGCCTACCAGTGCCCATTAATGCAGCCTCACGAGCGTCAATCAATACAGCCTACCAGCGCCCATTAATGTAGCCTACCAATACCCATTAATGCAGCCTCACGAGCACCCATCAATGCAGCCTAACAGCACCCATCAATGCAGCCTACCAGCACCCATCAATGCAGCCTACCAGCACCCATCAATGCAGCCTACCAGCACCCATCAATGCAGCCTCACTAGCGCCCATCCATGCAGCCTACCAGCACCCATCAATGCAGCCTCACGAGCACCCATCAATGCAGCCTACCACCACCCATCAATGCAGCCTCACCAGCGCCCATCAATGCAGCCTTACCAGCGCCCATCAATGCAGCCTCACCAGCCCCCATCAAATGCAACCTCTCCAGCACCCATCAATGCAGCCTCACCAGTGCCCATCAATCAATGTTTGCTTGCTTCGATTCATTCGGGAGTCGGGACAGAGACACAGTCCTCCACCGTCGCTGCGCCTCTGACACTATCTGCGAATGGAGCGGCGGCTGCCTGCTGATGCTGAGACTTACTTGCTGCAGAGAGAAGAGAGTAGAAACACCAGTGGCCGGGCGCCCCCTGGCAGCCTAGTTTGCCTAGTGGTAGCACAGGTCTTGGATAGGATCGCTGAAAAGGATGGAACAGTAGGGGCTCAGATACAGTGAGTGAAAACCCACAAAACAGACACTAGATTTCAAAAAGTATTGGGACGCCTGCCTTTACACACACATGAACTTTAATGGCACCCCAGTCTTAGTCCGTAGGGTTCAATATTGAGTTGGCCCACCCTTTGCAGCTATAACAGCTTCAACTCTTCTGGGAAGGCTGTCCACAAGGTTTAGGAGTGTGTCTATGGGAATGTTTGACCATTCTTCCAGAACAGTGATGGCGAACCTTGGAAACCCAGATGTTTTAGAACTACATTTCCCATGATGCTCCACTACACTGCAGAATGCATGATCATCATGAAAAATGTAGTTCCAAAACATCTGGAGTGCCAAGGTTCGCCATCACTGTCCTAGAAGCTCATTTGTCAGGTCAAGCGCTGATGTTGGACGAGAAGTCCTGGCTCACAGTCTCTGCTCTAATTCATCCCAAAGGTGTTCTATATGATTGAGGTCAAGTTCCTTCACCCCAAACTCGCTCATCCATGTCTCTATGGACCTTGATAAAAAAATGAAGGAATCACCGCTCCAGGAGCATTGGATTGTGCCTGATGAATTCCAGTCAAGTGCTAGCCCCGGCCCGCCTCCATGGGTAAATGAGTGAAAGAAGAAATGGCTGCACATTGATAGAAATCCAAATGCCGTTTATTGATCATCAAGATCACATTAAAAGACACCAGCACACAGGTCTTGTAGACGCGTTTCACACAGTACAGTGGTGCTTAATCATTACGGATCTTTATGGACCTTGCTTTGTGCACTGGTGGGCAGTCATGTTGGAACAGGAAGGGGCCATCCCCAAACTGTTCCCACAAAGTTGGGAGCATGAACTTGTCCAAAATGTCTTGGTATGCTGATGCCTTAAGAGTTCCCATCACTGGAACTAAAGGGCCAAGCCCAACCCCTGAAAAACAACCCCACACCATCAAATGATATGGACTGGGTTGAGGTCAGGACTCTGTGTAGGCCAGTCAAGTTCCTCCACCCCAAACTCGCTCATCCATGTATTTATGGACCTTGCTTTGTGCACTGGTCCAAATCATTTGGTGGAGGGGAAATTATGGTGTGGTAATTATGGTGTGGTAATTTACCTGCCCCCTTCCTGTTCTGAATGGACAGAGTCAGTGATCTTCACCAATTGCTCCTGTGTCCATGCATAACTGAAGCATAGTAAACTGCGTGAGATGTAAAATTTGCACCTTTCTTAAATAAAGTATTGAAACCTTGTTCCTTCCTGGTCTATAGTTACTAAAGAGGTGAATTGTAAGTAACCGACACACATAATTCACAAGTGGGTCTCAACACATTGGAGTATGAAAGTATTCATGTGGAATGGAGAAATGTGAAGACATAAGTAATTTCCAAGAGTAACAAGAAGTGTAACAAGCGGCCTGTCGGTAGCGTGTACCAGGGCCGCAACAAGGGGTGGGCAGGAGGGTCGGCTGCCCTGGGCACAATGGTTTATTGCAGGGTTTGAGGGGGGGGGGGTGCCCTGTGCCAGTTGCTTCTGTTGCAAGGCTGGAGTACTAACAGCAGCATCACTGCTAATCCTAAAAGGAGGGGGGGGGGGCAGTTTGGCATCTTTGCCCTGGGCGCTGAGTGACCCTGTCCCGGCACTGGCATGTACCTGTTATAGGTGGCACAGCCTCTAGCAGCGAGGGAGATCTTCTCAGCATTCCTTCTGCCAGTGGTCTGTCTCCCATAGTGACGGGATTGCACTGCAGAAGTTGAACATGATGTACGTTCATCTCTAGGAATGGATGATTAAGGTTGAGTATTCCCCCCACAGCAACCTTGGCCTTGTTCCAGGGCATTGATAAAGATGGCACAAAACAGAGGTAACCCATGAGTGTGTGTAAAGTGACCCTGTAACCAACACCTAACGTCATACCTCCAAACTTTCTGAGATGGGAATGAGGGACACCTATCAGCAAAAGTATGCAGGTATAGGACACACCCCTTGCCACTCCCCCTTAAAGGAGAATTGTACAAAAAAAAAAAGATTGGTTAAACCCACAAATGCTTTTTTACCACTACTATTCCTTTATATTGGCTTTTGGCATTTATAAAGGCAGCAATTTAGAAACTGGATGAAAGGTTTCGTGCATTTTATATACAACTTTATAAATCAGACCAAAATGAGGGACAAATGAAGAGGAATGAGGGACAGAGGGACATTGCTCCAAATCAGGGACAGTCCCTCGAAATCAGGGACAGTTGGGAGCTATGGCTAACGTAGCCCAGAAGAACCCACCCCAGGGTTGGCCTCTCATATGACCCTTTCTTGGTGCCCAACGAGGAGGGAAACATGGAGGATGTGACAAACGAGCACCTACCTTTACTAGTTATAAGGGGTTCAATTAAAATGCCAATTCTGTTTTAGGTGGCGTTGACCTTCAAATTCATAGAAATATATGGAAAACATCACTCGATTTTTGGGTCCATCCACATAACTTTACTAATAGAATTTCTCAGTAACCTTCCAGCGATTTGGCGTTTTACATCAGCCGGGAAGGACTGTGTCACCTAGTCCGCCACATCTGCCAGCTCAGAGCTATAAAGCCGCACATCAGGATGTTGGCATTGATTTATGAAGTGCCCATTGGAGTTAAGTGGCATCAGATCTACCCTTCAACGGGACGATGTATAAGGTGACACAAATGAAGTGGAAAAATTCCGGACTTCACGTCACCAGCGCAGCAATACTCCGTGAAGGACAAATAAGACGTGAATAGAGGAGAGCACAAAAGAGGGATTTCTGTATTGTGGAACTACAAGTTCCAGCAGGCTCTGTCATTACATCTATACCAACCTGAAATGTATGTAACATATGTACAATGACATGTAGTTTCCTAAAGTACTGAGTCTTAATAAATAGCAATTTTTTTGAAAAAAATCAATTTTTTCCCCTCCTTTGCTGCATCTCAGGGTTGATCTCTTGCAGAACATTTGCAGCTACTTCCGGACTATATGCGCCCTATAGGTGGCTGCACTGCATTTGTCAGGGTGGCAACATTAGACCATGCCTGCAAAATCTATGCTGAAACATGCACTTATAGCAGACCTTTACCCTAAATTCATACTTAATGCAACCCCCCCCCCCCCCTACCTTATTTAGGGCCCAATTTCCCAATAGGTACTGTAGGCATGTGCCTACAGGCGCCCTTCCTAGAGGGGCACCTGTTTGTATGAGGTGTTTTTTTTTTTTTTAACCTTTTTGCTGCCAGGTCTATACATCATACGGACCTGACAGCAGGGGTTTCACACACATCCTGGTGACTGCAGTCACTGGGATTACCATGCAGCAGAGCAAGGTAATTGAATACATAGACGGACTACACAACAGCACCTCCTTTCCGAGTGTTGTGTCCTGTAGGTCTGCTAGTTTTGAGGATTTTTTTTTTGTTTAATGAATGGAAGCCTGAGGAATATGCAATTTGCCATTGCCGGCCTCTATTTCTGAAACCGTCATCTGCCTGGTTGTTACCCTGATATCTAGCAAGCAGTTAATCCTCATGGTTTATTGACTACTGATAAAATATATATATATATATATATATATATATATATATATATATATATATATACACAGTGGAACCTTGGTTAACGAGTAATGCGGTTAACAAGCGTTTTCAAAGAGGAGCAATTTTTTTTCTTTTTAGATTCTGACTCGGTTTGCAAAACAAGCAGAATTTAGGCTAATGTGGTGTGCAGTACGGCATTTGGCCAGAGGTGCGGAGGGGCGCCGGTGACACTCAGAAAGGTTCGGAGCCGTTCAGAAATACTCCGTTCCCGAGTTCAGCCGAGCTGTCCCCCGAGGCTCTACGGCGCCCTCCCACCTCTGGCCACATGCGCTATTGCATGCAATAGAAGTCAATGCGGAATAAATTATCTTCGTTTCCATTGACTTCTATGGGGAAACTCGCTTTGTTATGCGAGTGCTTTGGAGAGGGAGAGGGGGGACAGAGGGAAAGGGGGGGAGAGAGGGAGAGAGTTTTGGGGGGGGGGGGGGTAGCATTCCTGCTTTGTAGCACTGGGGGGGGGGGGTCATTGTTTGAATCCCAACCAGGACACTATCTGCATGGAGTTTGCAGTTCTCTTTGTACTTGAATGGGTCCAAAGACATGCTGGTAGGTAAATTCTCCTTAGTATGTGCATGCATATCAAATAGGGACCTTTGATTGCGCAGGGACTAATGTGAACCTTCAGTATGTAAATTTTGCTGCTGTGTAAATTGACTTAAATTTTTCTTTCATAGATGCATGCAGGGATTTAGACCTAGAGACATAGGGCCCCCCCCCCCCCCCCCCCCGAAATTTAGGCGCAGAGGGTTACATTCTGATTGGCGGCTAGGGACATCCTTTAAAAGACTGCCTGCAGAGTTAATACAAGTGGGCAAGCAGGGCTTCACGTCTGAGGGGGCGAAGGTAGAGATTAAACAAGGGAGGCAGGATCAGCTAGGGAGAAGGTGCTACAGGCGCACTTCTGTTGCCAGGGAAACCTTGCAGTGGTTGCCATGGGGATGCTGATGCTGGCACTGGAGGTGCTCCGTCAGCACATGGCGTGGAGGTGGGTGAACCGGAGGGCGAGCAGCAGCGGAGAGTTAATCACGCTGAATGCTGATGAGGGGACACAAGGGGGTCTTCAGGAAGATGGGTGAACACAAAGGACTAGGGCATTGCCAATTTCAAAAGAAAACAGCACTACGTTCTATGCAGCCACAGTTTTAGGGGCACAAACTTTTCAGGGAAAGGGAACACCATCTGTGATCCCGGCTTCTTTAAGTCAGTGGATGTGGAACAATAAAAAAAAAAAAAATAAATAATAGGATTAGCACACCTATGTCTGAGTAGAACTGGGGGGGGGGGGGGGGGGGGTCGATTTACTAACATATATTGCATACGATATTCGTGACACAAGACCAATTTTCCATAAATTGTGGAATGCGATAATTTAGGATTCATTGTTTTTTTTTAAAATTCATCATCTAGTTAATCGGTAAACAGAATATTGACAAAGCTTTATTAAAGTCAATTCACTAAAGACGAATCTCATGGTTCAGGTACTCCGTGATATTTTAGTAATGGGAACCCTGCACTGGTCAGTAAGGCCGGGTCCACATCTATGCGTATCCGGAAGAAGAAAAAAATTTAGCAGATGCACAACAGTCATCATTAATGGCACCCCCCCATGCATCTGCAAACGTGTGCGCCAAACCGCATGGTGCCACAGAGCCATGCAATTTCCATGCTGCACATTTTTGTTAAAGGGACAGGGTTCTGATTTTCTCATGCATAGGGTAGCCCATTGAAATGAATGGGCTGCTCTATACACAAAGCACCCGGGTCACAGCTGTAAGATGCGAATGAAACCTAAGTGAAAAGAAAACAACGCATCAGAGTCAGAACGTAATGTTGCAAGCTTAGGATTCAGAATGTAAATAATTTGTAACGTTGCACCAGAGGGAGATCATTTGGAGAATAAAGGCACATGAAGGCCTCATACACACTGGGTGTTTAGCATGGGGGCATAATGCATGGGGCTCCGGCACTTGGCTGCAGTTGGAGAGCACAGGTGTATTGCCCAGCACCACTGTCAGCGACCTAAACAATTAAGGTGCCGTGTTCAGCCCTCGGGGCCTTTCGTAGCGTTTGGCAGGCTGCTGGTAGCTAGGGTTGCCTACCACCCTTAAATTTAGGGCGTTTGGAAAAAAAAAAAAGATAGATTTTTACCTGTCCGTAAACATCCGGGAATGGCAACCCATTAAAAAAAAATAAAAAATAATAAAAAAAAGATGGCCACGAGACAGCGTCAGTCTGTGCATGCACAGCTCCAAAGCTGGTCGCACGATGACATCATGGCACCTCTTTTCCGAATAGTAAGAGGAGGTGGAGTGGGAGCACCATGACAGGAGGAGAACATAATCAAAGCAGAAGGACCATCTCACTGTGCCACACAGACATGGGGGGGGGGGGGACACGGATATAAAGGTCCCCCCCTTATATTAGTATAATTCCCCCTTAAATTAGTGTACAGTGGAACCTTGGATTACGAGCATAATCCGTTACAGGAGAATGCTTGTAATCCAAAGCACTTACATATCAAAGCGAGTTTCCCCGTAGAAGTCAATGGAAACGTAGATAATTTGTTCCGCATTGACTTCCATTGTATCATACAATACTGTATGTGGCCAGAGGTGGGGGGGGGGGGGTGCCGGAGAGCCTCGGAAACACTCAGGGACAGCTCGGCTGAACTCCGAAACACTTGGGAAGGGAGTATTTCCAAACGGTTCAAAACCATTCTGAGTGTCACCGGCGACCTCGCACCTCTGGCCAAATGCGGTACTGCACACCCCATTGGCTTGAATCCTGCTCGTTTTGCGAGACAATACTTATTTTATTTTTTTAAAGTTGCTCGTCTTTCAAAACGCTCGTTAACCGCATTACTGGTAAACCAAGGTTCCACTGTATGCACTCTGCAGAAGGTGGTCTGTGGTCACCAGCTTCCCCACATCAGAATTTTTGACTCTTAAATCAGAGTCCTCAGAGTTCCTCTTTACATCAGTCTGCAGGATTCCCCTGACAGTGCTAAGGGGGAACTTTTCAGACCTTGATGTATGTGGGAACTCTGATGTAAAGGGGAGGCTCTGGTTACCAGAGACTACGTTAAATTAGAGTTCCCCCTTATAACAATGGTCCACAGAGTTCCCTGTTGCACTGTAAGGGGAAATCCTGCAGACTCTGATGTAAGTGTTTTGGGGGGACCTGGTGACCAGTGTTCCCCCCTTGCACTGAAAGGGGAACCCTTATGTATAGGGAATTGCTGAGGTCTTTCATATAAGGGGCACTCTGATGTAAACTCAGTGTTCATCCCGACTACTGCACTGTAAGGCCCCTTTCACACTGAAGTGCTTTTCAGGCGCTACGGCGATAAAAATAGTGCCTGTATAGCGCCTGAAAAAAGCGTGTCCTCTCACTCCAGTGTGAAAGGCGGCGGGCTTTCACACTGGAGCGGTGCGCTAGCAGGACCGTAAAAAAAGGTCCTGCAACAGCATCTTTGTGTATTCACCGCTCCTACCCATTGCAATCAATGGGGCAGCGCGGCAATACCGCCGCTGCAGCGGCTTTGCGGGGTTTTTTTTTTTTAACCCTTTTTCGGTCGCTAGCGGGGGTTTACCGCCGACGCCCGCACCACCCAAGTGTGAAAGGGGCCTTAATGTCGTCTTGTATGTTACTTACTCCTGATCCCTGCACTCTATACATTATGTTGTACATGACATAGTCCTGACCAAGGTGTTCATTGTCCCCAACAGTTGCTGGTTTTAATGAAGTTCTTCTTTAACCCCTTTCCGCTGACGCCTCCCGGCGCTTTAAGAGTTCTAAATGCCTGGAGGCAGGCATTTGGGTCATGTGACCACGATTGGTTCTCAAAGCGGTCACATGATCAGAAAGCTTTCAATCGCAAGCATGCATCAGGAGCTTTCCAGTGTCCGCCAGTGACTGCGCCAGCAGCACACTCTCAACACAGTTTCATGTTTATAAAGGGCTTATATGCGTTTTGCCGGCAGCAAGAGGTTAAGGTCAGCTCAGTCAGTCTTTTGTGTGTATAAAAGCATTGGCAATGGAAAGGTTATTTTAACAATGTTCCTTTGGCCTGAGGTTTATTTGTGGTACAGTAATTAGGAACACTTTGGACGGTTACATGTGCGCAGTGTATATAGTGACTAGGCACAGATTCTGTTTAACCACTTCAGCCCCGGACCATTTTGCTGGCCAAAGACCAGAGCACTTTTTGCGATTCGGCACTGCGTCGCTTTAACTGACAATTGCGCAGTCGTGCAACGTGGTTCCTAAACAAAATTGAAGTGTGTTTTTTTTTCCCACAAATAGAGCTTTCTTTTGGTGGTATTTCATAACCTCTTTAGTTTTTGCGCTATAAACAAAAGAAGAGCGACTAAATTGAAAAAAAAAAAAAATATTTTTTGCTTTTTGCTATAATAAATATCCCCCAAAAAGATATGTATTCAACATATTTTTGGTAAAAAAAAACCGCAATAAGCGTCTGGTTTGCGCAAAAGTTATAGCATCTACAAAATTGAGGATAGTTTTATGGCATTTTTATTAATATTTTTTTTTTTTTAGTAACGGCAGCGATTTTTTTCATGACTGCGACATTACGGCGGACACTTTGGAAAATTTTGGCACGATTTTGGGACCATTCACATTTATACAGCGACCAGTGCGATTAAAATTGCATTGATTACTGTGTAAATGTGACTGGCAGTGACAGGGTTAACACTAGGTGGCGCTGTAGGGGTTAAGTGTGTCCTGGGGAGTGTTTCTAACTGTAGGGGGTGGGCTAGCTGTGACACGTCACTGATCAGCGCTCCCGATCACAGGGAGAGCTGATCAGTGACACTGACACTAGGCAGAATTGGGAGATTACACTTGGTGTACATATTTTTTTTTTTTTTTTTATTGCACAAGGCTTGCAGCCTTGCTTCTTGTTCAATGAAATTTGATTGAAGCAGCATCATGAGCACCCAGCTCCTCCTGTAACTCAAATAACCACTCGTTAGCCAAGGTATGCAGAATACTATCTCTGAATGCACAACACATTGAACGTTGGAGAAGATGGGCCACAGCTGCAGAAGACCACACTAGGTGCCACTCCTGTCAGCTAACAGGAAACTGAGGCTACAATTCACACAGATCACCAAAATTGGACAATAGAAGATTGGAAAAAAATAAATAAAAATTGTCTGGTCTGATGAGTCTCGATTTCAGCTGCAACATTCAGATGGTCGGGTCAGAATTTGGTGTAAACATGAAAGCATGGATCCATCCTGCCTTGTATCAACAGTTCAGGCTGGTGGTGGTGGTGTAATGGTGTGGGGGATATTTTCTTGGCACAATTTGGGCCCCTTAATACCAATTGAGCATTGGTTAAACGCTATGACCTACCCGAGTATTGTTGCTGACCATGTCCATCCCTTTATGACTACAGTGTCCCCATCTTCTGATGGCTCCTTCCAGCAGGATAATGCCCCATGTCACAAAGCTCCAATCATCTCACCACTGGACAATGAGGTCACTGTACTGCAATGGCCTCCAGTCACCAGATCTCAATCCAATAGAGAACCTTCTGGATGTGGGAGAATGGGAGATTTGCATCATGGATGTGCAGCCGATAAATCTGCAGCAACTGAGTGATGCCATCATGTCAATTTGGACCAAAATCTGAGGAATGTTTCCAACACCTTGTTGAATTTATGCCACAAAGAATGAAGGCAGTTTTACCGGCAAAAGGGGGTCCAACCCGGTACTAGTAAGGTATACCTAATAAAGTGGCCGGTGAGTGTATTTACCTAACATAGGGGACAAGTAAAGTGTGACGTCTGTCTTCAGTGTTCCCTTTGCTTGTGAGGACCCAAGACTACAGCCAAACCACCAGAAGCCACCCCTCATCTCCCTGACGAGCATCCTCGTTGCACCCTTTGATCACCGATGCTCCAGTGTCTTGCCTGGCAAGAGCACCCAGAACTCCCCCTCCTCCTGGACCCAGCATTTGTCTGCCCAAGACTGTCCTCTGCAAATCATACTGTCCAGACCTCCCTCCAAGACCACCTCACCAGCGACCCAGGACATTCAGATACGTGTAGCGTTGAATTCCCGAGCCCTGGTGTTTCTCCTCGATGCGCCATATTGCCACCCTAGAGGACTTTCTCCTCGATGCGCCATATTGCCACCCTAGAGGACTTTCTCCTCGATGCGCCATATTGCCACCCTAGAGGACTTTCTCCTCGATGCGCCATATTGCCACCCTATGGGACTTTCTCCTCGATGCGCCATATTGCCACCCTATGGGACTTTCTCCTCGATGCGCCATATTGCCACCCTATGGGACTTTCTCCTCGACGCGCCATATTGCCACCCTATGGGACTTTCTCCTCGACGCGCCATATTGCCACCCTATAGGACTTTCTCCTCGACGCGCCATATTGCCACCCTATAGGACTTTCTCCTCGACGCGCCATATTGCCACCCTATAGGACTTTCTCCTCAATGCGCCATATTGCCACCCTATAGGACTTTCTCCTCAATGCGCCATATTGCCACCCTATAGGACTTTCTCCTCAATGCGCCATATTGCCACCCTATAGGACTTTCTCCTCAATGCGCCATATTGCCACCCTATAGGACTTTCTCCTCGATGTGCCATATTGTTGCCCTGTGGATCTTGGAGTTACCTCTGCAGTCTAGCATTGTTATTGCTTGACTTGTCTCCGGCTGGGTTATACCACTACACAGTGATCTCGCTGTTTGCCTCCCTGCAACATTTCTACTACTTGTAGCCCCACCGCTTGTTGCACCCCTCCTGTATATCACAGTTCCCTAAATAAACATCCTGCAGGGTTCTGTGACATTTGCCTCCGTGTACTGTCCCCTGCATTTCTAGTTCCTCAGAGTTTACAGCGGACCAGGCTAAATCAATTTAAATAAAGACAAGACACACCAACATCATGGTAAGTATTTTATTATCAAAATTATTACATCTCTTCTGAAAGATCAAATGTTACATCATTGTGTAAAAACTCCACGTGAGTGATGATAGCGGTCGGCTCCTTCCTGCAGCCTCGCATTCCATGTCACGAGGCCCAACAGAAAGTGGAGGCTTGCGATACAGACCCTGTGATGTTTATACACACACATAATATACAGTATACAAGACCCAAAACAAGGGTGACGTGATTTCCATCCCTAACCAGTCTCACAGTTGTAAAAGTCTGGGGGAGAAAAGAAGAAAAAAACAAAAAAAAGAAAATAAAACAAAAAAGAAAAAAAAAAAAAAAAAAAAAAAAAAAACCAGAGGCAGTTAAAAGGAATTAAAATAAAATTTGAAGGAAGCAGAAAAATAAAAAAATCTTTAGTTTAAAATCTCTTCCTGCTTTTAAAAGGGACTCCATCTTTATTCCAGGGGACAATGCTCTGTAACAGTCACCGAATGAGATTAAAACCTAATTAAAATAAAAAAAAACTGCTATTTAGGAGATCTGGATAGAGAGAAAGTGAGCGAGAGAAGGGGGTTCGTAAAGAATCACAGCATTGTCTCGTGGGAGGGGAAATGAAAATTTCATGTAGCACCGTAGATTATAACGCCCGTATTGTTAGCTAGCCTACAATGCTTCAATTTGAATATAAAAATTTGATAAATATCTGCCAGTTACTACAGTAAACAACTGAGGGAGGGGAATAATAGCTCCAAACCTGTTCATATGCATTTTTGTTTTAAAGGTTTGCCTCCCGTCATAGTTACAAAAAGGAAAAAATAAAAACATAAGCTTATGCTGAAAGGTCTGACAATAAAATATATCAGGTATAAGCAGCAAAACTAAACATTGATCAGCTCCACTGTATACGGTGTCTTGGGGTTTAGCTGAAGTGGCTTGTAAAATTTTCATTTTAATTTTAGCCAGGAACGGTTTTCATGCACGGGCGGCTTGCTCAGTGGTTTCTAGGCTCTTGACACATTATAGGACAAGCTGAGGGCTGTGTGAGGTCTTTGCCCTTTTCTGAAAGAAGCATTGGTGGATATAGGAGGAGCTGCCAGATACATCAAGCACCTGTTTCAGGGATGGCTGATCTCAGATGAGTGCTGGGGGGGGCTCATAATTGGAGTTCAGTTTTAATGCAGCCCTTCGCTCTTGATGAACCATGGGGACTGCTTTTCATTCAATCTTCCTATCTGTAAACTTGCGAATAAAACTAGTATTTTTTGGAAAACTGTGCTGCCAGACACCCATTTTCTGACTTGGTAGCAACGGCTGCAAGGATTTTAATGCAAACCAGTATTTTAAGTCTAACTGGTACAGAAGTAAACTTATGTGGACTTGGCAAATCATGATAAAATTGCTGTTAAGTCAAAAGGTTATCAGTGCTGTCCGTTTAAAAGGGAAAAATCTAGCAGACCTGGCTTATAAGGATGAGCTCCGGCGTGTTTGCATAGGGCACGCGCAGAGCCCGCCAGGATGTCGGCACTGTGCTGCGCTAATCACAGGCAGTCCGACATTTTCCGAGCTCTGCAGCGGCATATCGGGAAAGTGTCTCACTGCCTGTGATTAGCGCTCTGCAGTGCCGACTTCCTGGCGGGCTCTGCACGTGCCCTATGCGAACACGCCGGAGCTCATCCTTACTTACCGGAGCTTAATGTGGTTGGGGGGGGGGGGGGGGATGTGACGGCACCATAATGGCACACTACAGGCCTCACTATGACAAGGAACCAAGAGCAGGCGGGCCATGTGTTCAGAGGCAGATAAACGACACTTCTGGGTGCAGCAGCACTCTATGCTATGGCCGCATACAAAGGGGCTGATTAGCTGCAGCCAGTTTGTGTGCGACAAGTAATGACATCCCTGGACACAAACTGTTATCCAGGGGTGGTCGATTTGCATGCAACTGCTTATCTGGCCATTCATTTGTGCCACAGCTGTTCCTATGCCAGCAAGAATCCACTCATGTGAATGAGGCCTTAGACTCCTGGGAAGTCTTGGACCCATCACTACCATCCCCCCCTCCACCAGGTGTCGTTTTAGATTGAAATCTAATTAAAAAAAAGGTACGGCTATAGATTCTGCATGTACTTCATAACCAGGATTCCTGAACGCCATGTCCCACTTATATCCCCAAGCAATATAAAAAAGGGACTTCGCCCACTTACAGCTATAGTTTGGAAACCAACGCCACTTCTCAGTAATCCAGGTGGGGGGCCAGTCATTGGCTTACTGGGTGTTCATAAAGCAGTTCTGAGGCCCTACAAATGACTTGCCCCTTTTCTCATTTCTCATTAAGCAGCTCAGGCTTCAGCAAAACTGTATACAAAAAAATAAAAAACGCAAGAAGCCCATTTCACACACCGAAAATAGTGAATTGGTGGGGGGTCCCTAAATGATCAATATCTGTTCACAATGCCCAGAGTTTTCCCATATACATAAAATGTGGACAACCCCTTACTCTATCAAAAAAGGTACACTGCAGTATTTGGTGACACACAGCTGTAATCCCAATTACCAGCAATTGCTATAGACAACATTCAATCGGTCTCAAATCCGGTGCAAACACAATGCCTCTATTAAATGGCCAACATAAAGCACATTAGGTTTCATTATTTTTTTTGGGAGCCCCGCCCAATACATGTGAAGAACAGAACTTTAAGCACAAAACTTTAAATAAAAAAAAAAAAAGGACATTTTCTTTTTCCATACAAAAATATAGGTTATCATTAGGATGCCCGTTACTATACAGCATAGTACAATGCAGCAGTTACCTGGAACATGAACCTGCTTTAGAATATGTACAGTTGTTACAAAGAATCAAAGCCTATATACAGCCAGCTAACGTTCTTACTCAAAATACATAGGAACCGATTCTGCTCTTTACATTGTCAGTCGTCGCAGATCTGCCATGCGTTTACATGAGGTTTACATGAGGTTATTGGCCTCTAGGGGGGGAAAAAATAATATTTATCTAAACCCAACTAAGTAGCAAAACGGTTTTGGTATTTGAAATTCGAACTAGACTTCAGTGCAGGTTTGGTTTTTAGTTTCAGCAATAAACAGGCTGATTGCATGAATAGGAATTATCCCAAGGTCTTTGTTGGGCTTCACCATCCTTCAGCCATGTTAGAGGCCCAGGTCACATCCCCACTGCCTCCGACATTGTGCTCGGTCATCCTCGGTTATCTTGCATAATCTAGTTTCAGATCGGGGAAAGATTTCACACAGGATGACGGCATTTCATTAAAAAAAAAAAAAAACCGCGGCTTCTTTCCCTATACAACTTAATGGGACTATGCAAAAGCAGACAGGACAGATTGATGCAGTATAAGGAGGTGAACACCACAAGTCATCTGCACCCCCCCCCCCCCCATCCTTGATCTTAAATTAAGCAGAATGCACCTGAAAGACTGCGCCTATAAACAAAAAGCCCAAAGCCCCTCAACACGGGTCCCAAAGTTATTCCCCAAGAATCACTTCCACTTACTCATCATGGGGGTGCTGTTCTGTGATTTATAATCCTCAGATTATTATTAACAGCGGCAGAAGACTTTGGATGCCATTTGAAGTCACCTGAGCGGAGCTATAGCTAGTAGAAGTAGTTAGTGTAGCTACTACTAGCTATACCATGACCTGGGTAAAAGGAGAACCTTTATAGCAGTGGTCATCAACCCTGTCCCCGGGGCCCACTAACAGGCCACCCTGTCCCCGGGGCCCACTAACAGGCCACCCTGTCCCCGGGGCCCACTAACAGGCCACCCTGTCCCCGGGGCCCACTAACAGGCCACCCTGTCCCCGGGGCCCACTAACAGGCCACCCTGTCCCCGGGGCCCACTAACAGGCCACCCTGTCCCCGGGGCCCACTAACAGGCCACCCTGTCCCCGGGGCCCACTAACAGGCCACCCTGTCCCCAGGGCCCACTAACAGGCCACCCTGTCCCCAGGGCCCACTAACAGGCCACCCTGTCCCCAGGGCCCACTAACAGGCCACCCTGTCCCCAGGGCCCACTAACAGGCCACCCTGTCCCCAGGGCCCACTAACAGGCCAGGTTTTATGTATTACCTTGGGGAGATGCAGACTATAATACTGCAATCACTGAGCAGCAAATGATATCACCTGTGATGTATTTCAGTTATCTTGCAAACCTGCCCTGTTACTGGGCCATGAGGACAGGGTTGATGACCACTGCTTTATAGACATACTGTGCCAAGGTCATTGGGTAAAAAAAATAAAAAAATTGTGGTGAAGATAGCTTGTGCAGGCAAATGTTATAAATTACAGAGCAGCACCATCCATCACCGAAAAGTTGAATTCTTTCCTGGAGAATATCTGAAGAGAAACGTAATGGTCTGCAGTAATCTAAAGCAGTCAATCATACATCAGACTGACTGAACCTTGGCTGCTGAGGGTTACAGGCACATCACTGCGCTATTCAAACCACAAAATGATACAGACTAGCTGCTGCGTACTTAAATGACAGTCATTAGCTAATGCTAGTATGGGAACGGCTACTTTTAACGTGTAAATCAAGACTTATGACAGAGCAGATGACATCTCGCTATGTGTACAGTATTCTGTTGTATTTCAAGCCCACCCACAAAAAAAAATGAAAAAATAAAAAAAAAACCTGTATTCCAAGCAAGGTTGACAACTTTCCTACCAGTCTAAGCTTTTTAATGCTTCCGATAACAAGAAATAAAACGTGAAAAGAATTTAAAACAAAAATTCCACAGTCTTGCTGTCAAGAACCCCTTTACCGTTGACAGATGTCACCTTGCAACTGGAAGCGGTGGTGCCAGATACGGAGGAATGGAGGACAGATCTGTGTGTTTCAGGAATGATTGGCCAAACTGTATAATTCTGGCCCCTACCCCGGATCCCCTCGACACCCCCCACCCCATACAACAAAAATATAAATAAAAAAAAAAAAAACTTGTTATATCCCGATGCTACAAAATATAGGTGCTTCTTTAAACCCCCCTTTCTCCTTGCCCTTTTAAATTCATCTTTTCTATTAACCATTTAATTCTTATAAAAGTTGTTTTTACTGCACAAGTGACTACAGGAGGTTTCTGGTGATGGAGAGGAAAAAAAAAAAAAAAAAAACTGAGCAACTGCATGATTTTGAAGGTCTACACAACTTAGATTCTCGAGGTGTTCACTTTTCTTGCAATGTGTAAAGTGTAGAGAGTGGGAGCAGATACTACCAGCAAGCTTTAGCCTCCACCTCTTCCTCAGTCCAAAACCCACCCAAACCAGGCTCCTCTGGAGCAGGTCTGTGCCACCCCTTTTGATCCCCCCCCCAAACTTTTGGGGCAGATGTTAGGAATGGCTGACAGGATAGTGCTATGCTGTTCTCCCCTCTTAAGCAGTCCTAGGAAAGGCCAGTCTGCGTTTTAACTCCTGAGCCTTGCATCTGCTGCAGTCGGTACTGGTGAACACTAGAGGTGCGCTGCGGATAATGCTGCGGGCTAGACACAGCAGAAATCCTGTTTATAGTTCGAGAGTCTGATCTGGACCCCTGAGGGGTGGAGTTGCCAGAAGCCCCAGTGCTGGCTTGCGAGTCTGAGGGTAGAGAGTCTGTCCTGAGCAATTGGGCTGGACTTGCCTCACGACTGGGACCTCGATGGTGGAAGCTTTTCCTTGGCTGGCACGTGCCAGCATTGCTCCCATAAAGCTGCTGGCTGTTGTAATACCCAGAGCTCCCTGAACTCTGGGTACTGGGCGAGTCTGTGGAAGCAACATGGGAAGGACTTGAATAAGAAGTGGAAATGACAGACGACTCGCTGTGGCTCGTCCTCTGCAGTGTCCTGTAGCTGTAACCGCTGGGCTGAGCAGCTGGGCCGCGGAAAGGTGACGAGCATTGGGAGAGGAGGTTGATCGTCTCTTGTTGAGGACTGTCACACTGCAGGAACTAGAAACAAATAGAACAGGTGAGGATTGTGCACAGCTTGTACAAAAAAAAAAAAATCTAAACTGCTAATAAGTATCCAAGAACTAAAAATCCTAATATATGCATTACACATTCCTGTAGTATTCAACTGAACAAAGTCCAACAAAGTGGTTGTAAACCTCAGACATCAAATATGAACAAAGCATATCTCGCTCTAATGTGTGTTTGTCTCACTTAAGAGCACCAAGTGCAATTTCTGTCTGTGGCTTTGTTCCTCGGCTATCCACATGAATCACTTCTGACAAGTTTTCCTGACACCAAGAGAACAATGGTGACAGGAGAGGGACCTCCAGCTTACTGATAGCCTCAGCTCTGTCCCTGTGTGCTATGTGACAGGGACACTTTAAAGCTTCAGTGCCGGTTCACACTTGTGTGATGAAAGAACCCTGCGAATCAACTGCAGGTTCCCGCATTGCACCTGATTTGCACGGCAGTTCACACTGCCATATGAGAACTGCTGGGGAGTGTCATTATATGTTAATGACACCCCCATTTCAGCTCGTGTATCGCACTGCGAACTGACAGTTCGGACATGAATCGGATCGCATGTGTGTGAAAAAACACATGCGATCCGATTCTGGTCCGAACAGAAAAAAGGGTCCTGTGCGTGTTTGGACTGATTGTGGTGCGATATCAGCCATACTATCTGCATGGCTGAAATCGCACCGCACAGACATTGCATGTAATGTGAACAGCAGTGCGCTGCAAATCACATGCGATGTCTGGCATCGCACAAGTGTGAACCGGCACTGAATCATATTTTAGTAATTGGGTTTAGAGCAAGCTGAAGATGTGGTATACGTCACTGAAAACTCTGATCTGGTACAATGCATTTACAATAAACATCTGCAATATACAGACTAAGACAGGAGGAACAAGTTCCTGGATATTCAGCAGCTCCGATTACAAACTGGGGCTTGTAACATTTTCCCCCCATCGGGTACATTTTGTGAGAGAACAAAAGTTCCCTACAGTTTTCGTGTTACAATACAAAAGAACATAATGCAGAGTACACAAACAGGAAAAAGGCCGCAAACAGTGCAGTCTGCATCGTACAAAGCAACTAAACACGGCTTACACTACAAAGACATCAAACAGTGCTGGTCATTAAATACATGTTCAAAGAGAATAACAAATTCATAAAGTACATTATATCCTCTGTGTAGGTGTCTGTTTTCATCTGTTAGGTTCATTGAGGATTGCATCCCCTACGCATTCTTTGACAAGAAAAGGGGCGCCAGGATTCCGTTCCATATTTTGTCAAATTTATACTGGCACCCTCTGTGCTGATAGGCCAGTTTCTGTAGGTGTGAAAAGGGGTCAGTCTTTTCCATGCTTTGTTGCATGGAGGGTGGGTGAGCAGACAACCAGTATTGTGCAATAACCTTGACATCTTTAGGCTCCATTTAGACATGCTGTTTGGGGGGGGGGGGGGTTTGTGGCAAAAACAAGCGGTGAGTAGGCGTTGCAGTGCTTCCTCACTGCCTGTCAGTAGCCCCTGGCACACGATCCAAACGCAGATCCAGCATCAGAGGAAAGGGAGATTTGGACACGTGTCTAAATGTAGCCTTGCAGTGGAAGAGAAGCCTAGGGCCCATTTTAAACAGACTGCAGCTTGTATAAAAGAGCAATGTGTAGAGTAAGCTTTGACAAAGCATTTGCGGAGCTTTCAGCAAACTTTGTTGAAGCTCGCAAAAGTACCATTCAACTGCAAATGTTAAACAAGTAGGTAAAAGCAAAGAGAGGGGCGCCTTCTAAGTAAACTACAGTTTGCGCCAGAACTACCGTTCCGCTGCAAATGTTCAACACAGATCCTAATGGGAATTGTTGATCGCCATTTTAAGCAAGCTGCTAGCAGGCTTTCAACACGTTTCAAGAAGTGCTGCAGACTGCTAGCAGCTTGCTTAAAATGGCGATCAACATTCCTATTGGGATCTGTGTTCAACATTAACAAACTGGAGCTTAACGGTACTTTAAAAGCTTCCTTAAAGCTCTGCCAAGGCTTTATCAGAGCTTGCTGTACACACTGCTCTTATACAAGCGGAAGCCTGTGAGGAGCAGGCCTTGGTCTATTAAAAATGTTCTCTCCCCCCATCTTGCCTATTCTCTATAAAAAAAAAAAAAAAAACACGTGTACTTTTAAATCCGCTCCATTAATGCGTTTGCGCAGCTCCAGCTCCCACGCCAGTGAAGCTGCTGCAGGGGAGAGGAGGCAGCGCTAACAGTGCCTGGACAATTGGTGATGTCATGGCTCCTGGAATTTCCCTGAGAGCTCCCCAAGCCTGTGCTGCAGTATCATGTGACAGATTAAAGATGGGTACATATTTTTTTATACAGGTTAGGCAGGAAGAGGGGGAGGGAACCGCTTCAAGAATAGTTAGACTTAGGCTTCCACTTTAACTACTGTCTTGTATGAGCTGCTCATGTCCATTACAGAATATTACATTCGGAGATCAAAAGTGGTTTGCAGAATGACTTTAAAGCGGGGTTCCACCCTAAAGTGGAACTTCCGCTCATCGGAACCCCCCCCCCCCCCCCCCCTCCGGTGTCACATTTGGCACCTTTCAGGGGGGAGGGGGGTGCAGATACCAGTCTAAGACAGGTATTTGCACCCACTTCTGGGCATAGACTCCCATGGGAGTCTATGCCTCCTCCTGTTCCGCCGCGATGTCTGCTGGGACACACACGCGTCCCAGAGACAGTGCGGACGATTCTCCTTGCGCTGCGCAACTCGCGCATGCGCAGTAGGGAACCGGGAAGTGAAGCCGATTCACTTCCTGATTCCCTCACCGAGAATGGTGCCGGCAGCAGCAGAGAGCAGAGCGATTGATCGGCCTCGGCTGCCAACATCGCTGAACTCCAGGAAAGGTAAGTGTCCATTTATTAAGTCAGCAGCTGTAGTATTTGTAGCTTCTGGCTTTTAAAAAAAAAAAAAATGTCAGGTGCAATCCCTCTTTAAGTCATTGTTTTATCATGAATGGTTACCTGATAGTTGTATCTGGAAGGGCTGTAGACGACTGGTCCTTTAGAAACAGCCATATTCATCGCATCCGAGTCTCCGTCCTCTGTGATAAAAACAAATCCAAGTTAAGATAGAAAACCACTACATGATTTCTGCAGGCCTTGCATAAGAAAATAAAGGGGGGGGGGGGGATACGCAGTCTTTAAATGCACCCATGTACTCTGGGCTGTCCCGAGAATCACTAAGTAGGACCAGAACAGCAGAAGGGAGAGATGACAATGCATAAGGTTTGAAGCAGGTCTACCATACACATAAAAATAATAGACACTGAAGAAGGAAAATCATATGCTTGCTGTTCAGCTGATATCTTTGCACGGGTCCTGAGATCCACATGGGCAGTACTCTTCAAAGCACAGAGAGGGTTTTCCCCTTAAAGTGATTGTAAACCTCAGACATGAAATGTGAACAAGCATATCCCTCTATAGCAGGGGATAGGCAACCTCGGCACTCCAGCTGTGGTGAAACTACAAATCCCATCATGCCTCTGCCTCTAGGAGTCATGCCTGTCATTGTTAGGGTCTTGCAGACAGCAGACTGGCGCAGACAGCAGCGGCATCTTCAAACGGCAGGCAGCCCCAGTGAGCAGCACGAGGCTGGCTAGAATCAACAGCCCGAGACCTGAGCAGCAGTGGGCGCAGCATCATCGGGACCTCCCAGAGCCTGCACTCCTCCTCCAACGTACGCTTCCCAGCTGTCACTCAACAAGAAGACAGGCCGACGAGGGCCCAGAGGACGAGTGCGAGGTAGGTGCACCACACACGCGACGGGGGTCACAGTAAGCAGGTCTAGGGGGTCTCTCCAATCCCCCCTTCCCTCTCTCACCCCTCCTCTTTCACCCCATCCTCACACCCCCCTCTCTTGCATGCAGGGGGAACCAAGTGGACACTGACTAACAGGTGACAGCGAGTGAGAGTTAGTGATCCCAAAGAAGCACTGCCACTGAACCCACCCTCCTAATGAAGGACTACAGATCCCTGCATGAACCTGTGAGATCCAAGTAGTTACACCCTTAGATCTCACAGGTCCATGCTGGGACTTGTAGTCCTTCAATTTTGGAGGGAGTCACATCCTTAGATCTGAGGCGTTCATGTTGGAACTTTTAGTCCTTAATTTTTGGGGGAAATACACACACAAATATATGTGTGCACCCCCCCCCTAAATATGAAAGCTGGAGATGCCACTGAGTATTAGGGGGGGGCTGCTGCACACTGGAGGTTTATCTTACTGCACAGAACGCATTAAGATATAGGAAAAAAAAAAAAAATTCTGCCTTAACCCCTTCAACCCTGAATATTAAAGTTTTTGGCGGATCCTGGAGACTTAATGCATAACACCAGGCAAAAATGTAATATTTATTACAGGTACTTCTATAGAGCCCTCAATTTACACAGAGGTATGGTATATATATATATATATATATATATATATATATATATATATATATATATATATATATATATATATATATATATATATATATATATATATATATATAGTAAAATATAAAACAAATAAAAATGAATAGCCCAAAATAAGAAAACAATAAAACCAGCTTTTGCTGCAATATTCATCATCAATCCAGATAAATCTCCTGTAGTACCCTTTTCCACCACTGGATGCTTCAGTCTGATGGCCAGCATCATACAACCCTCTTACTGGGTCCTGGTTATCTTGGACAAAAGAAAGACGCAGCAGTGATAAGCTTATATCTTTCGCTTCGAACAGAATGTTTTTTGAATGCACATAACCGATTGGCTCCTTGTTCTACTGCTACTTCTCTCACTCCAGCTCTGCTGTACAAGGATGACAGGCTGGTAGGCTGATACCAGGTCATACACAGGTAAAAAAAAAAAAAAAAAAATTATGTAATAATGAAAACAGAGCTATGTTACGTTGTCTTTTATATGTACCTAGGGTTTAGACGTAAAGCACCCATTATCTATATTTCACAGGTCGGCACACTGGTCTCCGCCAGTATGTAGGCCGTATTACAAATTTTGGGAGGCAGAATAAGTGACATAGAAAAAGGGGGGAAAAAAAGTGATGCTACTGCTGTTGCGGAAAGATTTCCATGGAGCAGATTTATTTTTTTTCTTTCTTGCACTACAACACAAATATTATTTACAGATGTGTTATCTCAAGTAAGGCGCAGTCAAAGTATGAAGTGTTTTTATAGTTACCAGATTCTCTGTCCAGACTACTTTCTCTGGAAGGTGATCGCTCTCCCCGTTGTGGCACTTTCACCCCACTCCGCAAGACGCGCTCCAGGATTCCCTGCCCTTCACGTAGCCGCTCCACTGATGTTGGAACCATCCTGCCAATACATACATTGCATGGATTAATTATCAGCAAACAAATGCCAATAAGACTTACAACTAACCACTTGCGCTCCGGGAGGGTCCCCCCCCTTCATGACCGGGCCATTTTTGCCATTTAGCACTGCGCTAGCAATTGCCCAGTCATGCAACGTTGTATCTAAACAAAATGTATATCATCGTTTTCACACAAATAGAACTCTTTGTGGCATTTGATCACCACTGAGTTTATTTTTTTGCAATAGGAAAAAAAAAAAGACCAGAAATTTTGAAAAAAATAAATAAATTTTACTTTGTTATAAAACCTATCCAATTTAAAAAAAAAAAAAAAAAAATCTTCATAGATTTTAGCCAAAATGTATTCTGCTACAGGTCTTTGATAAAAAATAAAAAGAAATACCAATAAGTGTGTATTGATTGGTTTGCATGAAAGTTATATATTTTTATACTAGTAATGGCAGTTATCAGCGACTTATAATGGCACAGTGATAGTGCGGCCGGCAATCTGACACTGGTGCTGGAGGGGAGGGGGGACATACAGACACTTTTTTGGGGACCAGTGACACCAATACCGTAATCAGTGCTAATATACACACTCTGTCATTGTATCAACACTAGCAGGGGTTAACATCTACCGTGATCAAGGGGTGAAATGTGTGCCTAACAATGTGTAATGTGTGTATTATGTGCGGCTTTTACTAACAGATCTTGGTTTCTTTGGTGATTTAGTATGGAATACAGTATTGGAATAGTTAGAACCCTATTTTTCAATGTTCCCACCCCTTTCCAGACACACAACTCAAGGTGAGAGTAATTAGTCTCCAAGACCCCTTTCACACCACACCGCCCATAGCGGCGGCGGTAAAACGTCGCTATTTTTACCGGATTTGCGACAAATTTTGGCCGCTAGTGGGACACTTTTACCCCCCGCTAGCGGCCGAGAAAGGGTTAAAACCCCCGGCAAAACGCTGCACTATCGGCGTTTTGCCGGTGGTATTACAGCGCTGCCCCATTGATTTGAATAGGGAGCAGCGGTGGAGGAGCGGTAAACACACCGCTCCAAAGAAGCAGCTGGCAGGACTTTTCCTGACGTTCTACCAGCGCACCGATGCAGTGTGAAAGCCCTTGGGCTTTCACACTGCAGACAATGGTGCAGCTGTTTTAGGGCGGATTGCAGGCGCTATTTCTAATGCTATAGCGCCTGCAAAACGCTCTTGGTGTGAAAGGGGTCTTAAATCCTCGTCTGCGGAAAAAGGTGACCCCCCCCCCCCCCCCATGGGAAGATATTCCCTCTATTCCTCTTCCCTTGACAAATGTAGTTTTGGATTCCTGGCCTGGTCACCAGGACAGAGGGAAAATCTCATATAAAGACAGCAATAAAATCTGGACAGAGGTTCCAACTATTTCCCAGACCATCTAAAAGTTTTATTAAATGTTAAAAGATTAAATACACTTTAGGCTTATTGCATAATTTATAGCTAAAAGACTTCAGACCAGACGTTTCGTTCAACTTCTAATAGTAGGACTAGGTGCCCAATTCTCAAATTCCAATGCAAAATTTATGTTTTACTTACCAGCGGCTACTGATGTTTTCCACCGTCTTACTCGGACCAGAGCTCACTGTCCTCACTTCGGTAGGGCTGACTTCTTCGATCTGAGGCATAGATGAATGGGATGGAGAAGAGAAGCCACTTTGTGGGGAAGATGGTGCCTGGAGCTGCAACCCAACAGACAGGTCTGTGTCAGAAATGGAGCCGTTGCTGCTTTGACGAGTCGGAGTCCCGGCACAACAGCGTATTACGTCTCCGCCAGGGGAAGACGTCACCTCCTTAGCTTCCTGCTTCCTCTTCCGATATTCTAAGAGCGATACCTGCATGACAAATAAATCCATAAACCATCAGATGCTTGAGAGAGAGAGAGGAACTTCAGGTGTTCCTCCCCATCTGTGATGTCAGAACCAAAAACTTCAGGATTTCAGGTTTGTTAACAAGGGGTTACTGGCTTGTAAAGCAGCCGGTTTAATCGGCTGCTTTGGAGTGTAGAGGAGAGACCTGGGGTCTAACAGACCACAGATCTTTCCATAAAGATGACCTGTCACGGCCCAATGCTATCACAAGAGATGTTGTTTATCCTTTGTTAAAGCAATAAAGTACATTTAAAAAAAGCAATAAAGTTCATTAAAAAAAATAAAATAAAAAAAAAAGTAAAAATGCAAAATACTTTTTTTTTTTTTTAAATATCTCCCATCCCCCCCATGCTCATGAGCAAATGTGAATGCACACATACCGTATATACTAGACTATAAGCCGACCCGAATATAAGCCGAGGCACCTAATTTTACCACAAAAAACTGGGAAAAACGTATTGACTCGAGTATAAGCCTAGGGTGAGAAATGCGCAGGTACTGCAAGTGCAAAAGAGGGTCAAAAATGCCCATTTGCAGCCTCACTGTGCCCATTTAAATGCCTCACTGTGCCCATTTGCAGCCATAGGTACTTCAAACTTGGTAGTTAAGGGTTCCTAGATGCCGCCCCCCCCCCCATCTGCAGCCAAGATTTGGGGTCTCTGGACCTAAAGGGTCCTGAAATGACATTGCTGCAGATGGATGCAGTTGACCGACTTTGGGGCCCGTATCTTGGGGCCACTTGGTGCTAGGAACCAAATTTGGTGTGCAAACACAGTGGAACTTCCACTACAACATATCCAAAGATGGCGTTCCTATCACCAAGTGGCCCCGAGATACGGGGCCCCAAAGTCGGTTCGGAAAAAATGTCAAGCATTGGTTGATTTTTAGGAGATAATTTGCATGCAAAGCCACCCGGCACTCTGAGGGTACGGGTTATCCTTCAGAGTCCTGTGCCATGAACAGCAGCTCCCCTGCACATTGCTGGGAGTGACGTCATCACGGCTCGTCTAAGGGACCATAGCCCGCTGACCAGACAGAAAGACCGGGATGAAAATGGTGGCGGGCTTCGTTTTAAGGTAAGTTTCAGTTTCACATAATGTGCTAGTATGCAATGCATACTAGCACATTATAACTTTGCCTTGCAGGTTTAAAATAATAAAACTAAAAAGCCAGTGGTTAACTACCACTTTAAATGTTTTTAAAGCGTAACCTATAGATAATTTATGGATATGACATTCTGGGTATCTATTTACTTGGTGCAACATCTTTTACATTTTAGTCAAAAATTGGATACTATATTGTATTTGTATGCACTAAAATTTAATTTTTTCCTGAAAATTTGCGTTTGACAAACCACTGCGCACATATCATGCAACAGCCACCATTTTATTCTCCAGGACCTCAGGTTAAAATACATGTTTGTGGGTTCCATGTAATCTTCTAGGCACCCAAAAAAAGAAAAAGCAGATTTTTAGATGTATGAGAGAAAAGTCAGAATTGGCCCGAACTGGGAGGTAGTTAATATTAAACTGCAAACCAATGTCCTAAAAAAGGCGTCAACATTTTTTTCTTTAGTTTTGGACAGCGTGAGAAAATTACTGAACTGCAAAGAAACAAAACGGATTTCAGTAAAATGGGAAAAGGTCAGGACAAGAACCAGAACAGGAAGTTCTGACTTGCAAAGGGACAGGATGCGAGAATCTACTTGAGTCGCTAAAAGCAACACAAATTTGACAGAATTTCTAGACTAAAAATGATATCCAAACCGAACAGAATCACAGGTCTATTAAATCGTACATCCAAAACGAATGAGTTTTGGCTGGATTTGGGTTTCGCTTTATAACAGAACCTTACCTTTTTCCTTTGTGGTGGGTTCTGAGGAGAAGACCTGATGCCCTCACAAGTTCTTTCGCTGCAAGGAGACATGGATCCCTGTGCAGATTCTTTTAAAAGTCCAGGGCCTGCTCTGTTATAAAAGGCCTCCACTGGAGAGCCACAGTACAAATCCGATTGGGAAGGCTTCCTTTCTCCGACAAGAGGTGAGCCCCGCAATGAGCCGTCTGCCCGGGGCATAGCATTTAATGGGGAGAAAGCATACATTAAATTGAACTCAGTCCTGAAAGTCTGTTCCGAAGTTCTTAGCAGCATTGAGCCTTCTCCGGATTTTCCAAGAACATTTGACTCAGACGAGACGCCGTACGGCAGAGACGTGCTAGGTGACTGAGCAGCAAGATCCGATAGGCCCGTGGTGACAGTAGTTTGGTGCTCTTGGCAATTTTCCACAGATACATCCAAGAAAGTGGGCTTCACCAGGTCAACATCAGGCCGAAGACAAGGCTGAGATGAGGAGCAAAGACGATGAAGGGGTGGAAAAAAAAAGAGAATGAAATAAATTAGTTACATTTTTCAAGCAATTAACACAAATTAACTCCGAAACCGCTATCAAAAATCTGTTTTCATAAATACAATGGGATTGATTTACTAAAGCTGGAGTGTGGCAAATCTGGTGCTGCTCTGGATAGAAACCAATCAGCTTCCAGTTTATTTTTTGTCAACACTTACCGTATATACTAGAGTATAGGCCAACCCGAATATAAGCTGAGGCACCCAATTTTACCACCAAAAAAATGGGAAAATGTATTGACTCCAGTATAAGCCTAGGGTGAGAAATGCGCAGCTACTGTAAGTGGAAAAGAGGGTCAACAATGCCCATTTGCAGCAGCCTCACTGTGCCCATTTGCATTCCATAGGTCCCCCAAACTTCAAACTTGGTAGTTACGGTTCCTAGATGCCCCCTATCTGCAGCCAAAATTTGGGATCTCTGGACCCAAAGGGTCCTGAAATAACATTGCTGCAGATAGACACAGTTGACCGAATTTGGGGCCCTGTATCTTGGGGCCACTCGGTGCTAGGAACCCCAAATTTGGTGTGCAAACTCAGTGGAACTAGCACTACAACATATCCAATGGGATGGGGTTCCTATTACCAAGTGACCCCGAGATTAGGGGCCCCAAAGTCGGTTCGGAAAATGTCAAGCACTTTTCTGCAGCAGAGAATGACATTTTCCGAACCCCGTATCTTAGTGCTATCTTTGGATATGTTGTAGTGTTGGTTCCACTGGGTTTGCACACCAAATTTGGGGTTCCTAGCACTGTCATTCTCTGCTGCAGAAGAGTGCTTGACTCAAGTATAAGCAGAGGGGGCATTTTCAGCACAAAAAAAAATGTGCTGAAAAACTCGGCTTATACTTGAGTATATACTGTAATTGAACAAGCTGACTTTAGAAGCCGATTAGCTACCATGCACAACTGCACCAAATTTTGCACTTTCCAGTTTTAGTAAATCAACCACAAAGTCTCTCAAACTGGTCATCCTAAGCCCACACTCTGCACAGAAATCACATTGAATTAGCATGATTGGCAGCTAATGAATGGCAGTGAGCTCTTAACTTGCTAGATGGTGGTACTTCTGGACTAGGACTGGGTTTGGAAAATGTGCTTTAAAAAAAAGAAATAAAAAAAAAGAAGGACCTGAACTGTGAAAGCTGTGCCAAAAAGGCAAACAGAGGGCAATGGAAAAGTCACCAGTATTGGAAGTTGGCTCCCAGCAGCTGATCATTTCTCTGTTCCCGACTCGAGAAGGCTTATTCTGGACTTTGTATTTGTGAAGGCGGCCATCTTAGTAGAGCAGCAGTGATTTGCTTACTTAAAGCTGCCTCAATGACTATGGATCTCATGACCAGTAGGGGTAAGATTCAAGAAGTTGCAAAAGTGGAGAGAACACAGATGATCCTTGCACTGCAGGTCCTCAGGTACAGCTTTCCCTTCAACAAGGAGAACCGTAAGCAATAGTAATGACATCACCAAATCTCTAGCAGCTGAGAGGAAACTGCCTTGGGTTTCACACTGCTGATACGCAGCTATGAGGCTAAAGGCACAGTAGGAGTATTAATATAAGGCAAGATGGCAAAAAGTCAATGTTTCAGACTACCAGTCTACTATCTAGACGATCCCTTGTTAGCAAATCATTTTTTTTTTAGTTCAGGTCCATTTTCAAGTACAGTTTTCAAAGCCATCTGTTGTCTGTCACATTTTTGGCAAACAAGTGATTGAGGAAAGGACAAAATGCAAACACCACAAAGATCAATAGTACTTTATGCAAGGACAAATTTTCTGTCCTCCTCAAATAAGGTCAGGAAAAACTTAAAAAAAAAAAAAAGTCCTGCATGGTGATGGGCTGTTCTCACTGGGACAACAGGGCGTTTAGAGAGAAGCTAAAGAACTATCCTACTGTTTTAGTCTTTAGTCTATTTCTAAATTTGGTCAAAAACATGGAAAAAAGGGACCTAAACATGACAAAGAAAAATCATAGGCAGCAGGTGGCCAATATACCAAAAAAAAAAAAAAAAAAATCGACTTAGTTGGTGCCTCATAACTTTTGATCTTTTTCTAATAGAGAAGCACAATCAGGTGACTGGACTAAAAAATAGAAATGGACTAATAATCACCTGAAGTCAACATTAATCCATCAACCACTGGATCTAAACAAGCTTGTGAGCTCACGCCTTAGAAGTCATTTATGACCAAATGCCTACAAGCTCAAACATTGGGGAGTGCGCAAAATCTGGTGCAGCTCTGCATAGAAACCAATCAGCTTCCAGATTTTTTTTTTTACCAAAGCTTAATTGAACAAGCTGACGTAAGCAGCCGATTGGGTACCATGCAGAGCTGCACCAGGTTTTGCACTCTCCAGTTTTAGTAAATCAACCCCAGTGTTGACTTGTCATTAGTGCATACATTCCAATTGTTTGCAAATGTCAGATGAGTGGGCACCAAAAGTTCACCAATTGGTTGCTGTGGGTTAGCGCACTCCACAGCCATTGCTCCATGTTAATAAAGCACCTAAAGTAGAACTCTTGCCCTGGCAAGTAGTAGTTGGTCATATTTAACTGGACTTGCTCTATAGGATTGAAGATGGTTTGCTACTCAATTAAGCAGCCTATTCAGTTCTGAGTGTCAGGAACATATACAATATAAATACTGAGGTATGTTCCCCACACTCATCAGAACTGAAGAATCTGCTTAGATTAGCTACTAAACGTCTTCACCTACAACCGGCTATACCATGGATACCGGGATACATGGAGGACCTTCACAGACAACTCCTTTTTCTAAGAATTGGATATACTAGGGAAAGGATAGAACCGTTCATGTTTTGACTAATGTCCATAGACAAAAGAATAAAAAACAAACATGAAGGGGTCCGAACCTTCACTTTATCCAAAATAAAAAATTTTACTTTAAGAGTTCAGTAATAAAACGGAGAAATAAAGCTAAAAGGGTTTTTTTAGGATTCAAGCAAGCTTCCATGCAGTGCAAAATAAATAAAAATAAAAAATGCAGAGGAGAATGGCATGCATGTTAAATTAAATGATTTTTGCAATAACAGCACCCACATTTTCTACCACATCAGCACATGCGTGTCTTCATGCAAAGCATTACAAGGTGATAGAGGCTGATCTGATACTGCTCTCTTTTTTTATAGTTTCTACCATTTTACAAAACTCAAATAGTGAGGAAAGCTCAATTTCATGTAGACTCATGATTAAAAATAAAATTCATATTTTAAAAATAAAGGGAAGGCATTCATTATCCATGGCAAGTTTTTGTTAAAGAAAATTTATATTTTCTACATATAAATTGTCTATTTTTTCCTTTTTTATAGTAAACGTCTCTTTTTAATCAAATATGAAATGCTAAGCTTGAGGGTTTCACATTGACTACCTGCAACTCCAAGCAAAAAAAAAAAAAAAAGATATTGTATAGCAGTTAAAAAGACCTGAATAGTAAGGATCCGACCACAACAGACAGCGGTGTCAGAGGTGGGATGTACCGCCTACCCCTTTGATGGCAGAGACAGGACTGTGTGGCCAAGTTGGTTATACTGGCCCAGAAATTAGTCATAAAGGCAGCAGTGGTGTATTTTTTTTTTTTTTATAGTGAAGTCCAGCATGGTCTGCTAGCTGTGTTTTACACTCTACACTAATATTCACATCAAAGGAATATTTACCTTAAAGGTCAACTCCAGCTAAAACTTGTGTCACCACAGCGGTGAGTTCACCTGCCTTCCAGCAAGACACTATGGCAGGGATATGCAATTAGCGGACCTCCAGCTATTGCAGAACTACAAGTCCCATGAGGTGTAGCAAGACTCCGATAGCCACAAGCATGAAACCCAGAGGCAGAGGCATGATGTAGTAGTTTTGCAAAAGCTGCAGGCCTGCTAATTGCATATCTCTGCACTATGGGATTGACTGATATTTTGCAGCTCTGGGGAGAAACCAATCTGCTTCCAGGTTTTTTTTTTTATTTGTCCAAGCTTAAGCTGAAGTTAGAAGCCAATTGGCTGCTAGGCACAGCTGCACCAGATTTTGCACTCTCCAGTTTCAGTAAATCAACCCCCATGTTCTCCCTTTGTGTGGGTTTCCTCTGGGTACATACGCATAGCGAGATAGGGGACTTAAGATTGTAAGCTCCACAAGGGCAGGGACTGATGTGGATTAATAGTAAACCAAACAGTGCCAACACCTGTAATAAATGCATTTCTGTCCAGGTATTCCACCAGATTTTCTTTTCCTGTTCTGCACTCAGACATAAAAACCCAGAAGCCCCAAGGGCCCTTTAAACTTTTTTTCAAAAATGCATATCACATTTTAAAATACACTTGCATTTTTGGTTTCCTTACTCCCAGAACGCACTGGTGAAACAGATGTGACAAAAAAAAAAAAAAAAAAAATGCACCAAACACACAGATGCAGTGCCCATTTGATGCATTCCCATTGACTTGACAATCGAAGGTGCGGTTTTTAAAAATTGCACCAAAAGATGCAGCATGCAGGACTTTTTATAACAGCACAGCGATATTAACAGTTAGGCTGGATTCACACCTATGCATTTTTAGTGCTTTTTGCATTTTGCAGATTTGCACTACAGAACATGTTCCACAGGAAACCATGTTAAATGGACTGTAGTGCAAACCTGCAAAATGCAAAAAGCACTAAAACTGCGTTAGTGTGAATCAGGCCTTAGACGGGATTTAAAGCTCCATTCACACTTGGACTCCAAAGTTGCCGCAACTTTGGAGTCGTTCCTGGCTCTGCCCAGAATTGAAAAAAACATTTTGGCTGCAGTTAGTCTTTACAGCTCAAAAGTGTGAGACCCATTTAGCACAAAACAAAAAAAATAAAAATTCAACTGGACTGCCATCTACATAACGTGCCCTAGGACTGCATTCCTCGAACACTCCCATGCTTTCTCTGTCCCTCCATTAAACAGCTGAGCAGACCATGGTAGACATGCAAAGGACATTTCTAGACCTCACCAAAAAACATGAAACTGAGCATATTAGGTATACTTTTAGTTTGTATTCAATTTAAAATGGTATTTCTCCTAAAGTAAATGTTTCCATATATTGTTATCCCATAAATATACACAAGTGGGAGAGTTGCACTTCCGCTGCCCACACACTGAACACCTAAAGCAACAGACATATTGGCGATAACTACCTCTGGTGAAAGGGACTCAGGCCTATGCGCTGGGGAGCTCTCGGGGGAGGATATGTTCTAGAGGAGGGAAAAGCAACTTGTTATTCAGCTATTCAAACACGCACAACAGCAAAATAATAAAATAAAAATGTAGCCACAGCTATTACTTATTACAAAACACATTCAGTGTGAACTGTTATTTGTGACAATACCTGCAAGAGGAATAAATTACAGGGGTAAAAAAAATTAAAGGGGTTTGTAAAGGTTCGTGTTTTTTCACCTTAATGCATCCTATGCATTAAGGTGAAAAAACACCTGGCAGTCACCGGCTGAACAGTTAGGTGAGAATTAAAGTATATGCATGGACAAAATAGATTAAAGTTTGTGCCAACTGCCAAGGCGAGCACCTGACACTGGACCCAGTGACCAAATCAAAAATGACAGGCCAGCCACAGGCAGTGGGGTACGGATACAGTGCCCAAGATAACAGTTACCAATCTGAAAACTGTTGGATAGCCCAGGGCAACAAGCAGTCAGTTCTTGATAGAAGAAAAAAAATAAATTCAAAAAAGAAGTTCATTAACCCCAAGGACATTGGCAAAAAATTGGATTTCACAGAATAGGTGGGGTTATAAAAGTGTACACAAAGGGGCATCCATAGCAAGGTTTTGTGGCCAGTGTCCAATCACGTGAAAGTAGCTTGCCTATAAATCCATGGTCTATGAATAAAAGTCTTGCACAGTATGATTAAGATAAACATATTGAGCACAGCTCTTTAATGCATTACACATTGCCCTATGTTTGAAAACGCCTAAGGTACAGAAAAATAGATGCTCTGCCGAAAATCCAGTGAGCTCCTTACTTTCTGTAGTGGGTTGACAACACCGGGCCACCGCTGCACTTAAATAGCAAGGAAGCTTGTATAGGAGAGGAGGGAACGGATGAGATTAAAGTGCAACTTCAGCCAAAAGAGGATTTTTTTTCCACATTTCTGCCCCCCCCCCCCCCCCCCCCCCACCTCTATTACTTTTGACTACATTGATTTTTTTTAGGGGGATTTTGACAGGTGCTCACTACCACTTCTGCTCAGATTGCCAAGGCTGATATAACCCAGTAAATAAGAACAGCTTGGGGCTGACAAGGCAGCTTGGCATTTCAGTGGCATGGAGAAAGTGTTGTTAGATTACAAAAAAAGGTAAGGAGATGTCTACATTTCTGGAATTTTCTGCTCATTAGGTATTTTTCAGTATTTGCATTTTTTTTTTTTTTTTTTTTTTAGAGAGACATAACATGGGAAATGTGGAAGTATTGAAGATCTGTGCTGTAAAAATGTTATATTAGAATATATATATATATAAATTAATTGGGTGTGGCCTCTTATAATGAAACGCAAGAATATATGAACATGTACCATCATCCAGGAGTCAAGTAGTATAGGAATTGGGAGCCTAATCCCCAACTAGGCTACCAAGGAAATATGGGGGCAGTTTTGGACTATCGCGGTACACGGTATGCGGTGTATGTGTGTATATATATATATATATATATATATATATATATATATATATATATATATCTATATATATATATATATATATATATATATATATATATATATGCCATAATATGCGTGTATGCACTGCACATTAGTACATTATGGCAGACTTGCCTGTCAAACGGTGCCCTCCGGCGATCGATCATGCGAGCCCCTGTTGCCTCCACCTTTGCCCGGTCTTCCATCCGGGTTCAGTGCCTTGGAACATTTGATAGGCCGGGCTGTGATGATGTCACTCCCACACATGAGCACAGGAGTCACATCGTCCCGTCACAGATCGGGGCCGTAAATGTTCGCTGAGCATGCGTAGCTCAGTGTACATGACGGCTGACAGGCAGGAGGATGCATTTATGGCAGAAGAGACCGATAGGGTCTCTTCTGTCATAAATACGCTCTGCCTGTCAGAATATAAAAAAAATTAAAAATAATAATTTAATTCCACTTTAAGGTTGTCCAAACATACACTTCAAGTCCAAACCAATCTGCATTCCTGTTCCAGATCAGTGACTCCTAAGTATTGAAAGCACTGGATGAGAAACACCAGTATGCACTGAAATCTGTGTTTTTCTAATTTTAGATTTTGGAGGGACTTGCAAGTCACAAGAAATTACCTAACATAATAGCTGTGGTTATCATTCAGCTCAAAATAACTCAAAAACACAGTGCTCTCTTTTCATAACACTTCTGTACTAACAGCCATGGTTATAATCAACATAAAGCAATGTTAAAACTTAATTTGCATTATATTCCAACCCATTATGCCAGTGTCCTAAACTGGTATGAAGAGAAAGCACTGTACATATAAAATACATAAAGATTTAGCAATAACATTGATACATAGCAAAGGAAATGCTCCAGGGCAGCAGTGACAGAGGGTGCAAACTATGACAACACTTCATAAGGAATTCAATCTGCCATAGCATCTGATAGAATCAATTTGTAGACTGATTTTTTTTTTTTTTAAAAGGTAAAAATGACTATGCATAGGCAAATTGTGATAATTAATAAAATTAATAAACTTGAACTTCATCTGATTTATTTACAGTCCTGCAAATCAGGAAATTTAACTTGCGCAAAATCAAGGCAATCGCATAAACCAGAAATTCAACTAAATCGGGATACCAATTCTGTTGTGTGGTGCTGGAGCTGCGTGGTGCAAAAAAAGCAGGTCAACTGCAGGTCTATGGCAGTTGTCAATGAATGCTGGCATTTCAAAACAATGCTGTCGACAGACCCTAAAGTGGTTGAACAAGTAATATTTTACACAGCTAACCTGCAGATTCTAAAATATAAAATATGATAGCCAATCAAAATCCATGCCAGAGGGGCTATGGACCTTCTGCATAAAGCCTCATTCACACGAGGCGGAACCACTCAGTAGAGTCCGTTAGCTCAGCATGAGATCTCTCCATTGATCTCCGCTGAGCCGGCGGATGACAGGTCCGTCTCTGCTCACCGAGCGGGGAGGGGCCCGTCAGAGCACCGCTGATTCCTATGGAGGGATGGGACGAAAATGGACAGTATGTCCGTTTTCATCAGATCTCATCCGATTCGATCCGCCAGGATGGATGCGAACGTATCGCCATACGTCTTATTTTAGCGGATCGGATGTCAGTGGACATGGTCACCGCTGACATCCGTCGCTCCATAGACCTGCAGGGAGCATCCGCTCAGGTACGCCTAAAAAACGGACAGGCGGACCTGAACGTGTGTCCGTCAGTGTGAAAGGGGTCTAAACCACAAGCAAGCTCTCTGCAGCTGGTATTTACTTAAAGTGTAAGTAAACCCCCCCCCCCCCCCCCTATCGTTTTCAGCCAAGGAAGCTGCCATCTTTGCCTCTGTTTATGCTACCACTGCCATGATACTGCACATGTGATCAATTATAACACCAGCCATTGGATGGTTTGACAGTTTGGTTGAGAGCAACACCAATTGGGAGTGTTACATTTCTGGCACGTGCCGGAAATTAAACTGTTTTATAGATGGTTTACTAAGGTTGTAGAAAAGCTTTTTGATTTATACCCAGCAGGCAACCCTATAATAAGGCTTACCTCTAGGTACAGTAAATATCTCTTAAATTTGCAGTTTAGGACATTTTTACTTTAGTAGCAGCTGGTGACATCACTGGCACGTGCTCACTGCGCTCAGAATGGATGGCTCTGTCCACTCAGAGCTCTGTGCTGTGGCCGTGACTTCCGTGTGCATGCGCACCTTCTATACCCCAGAAATATTCAGATATTGAGCAAAGTAGCAAGAACGGCAAAAGTCTGCGATCCTTTACCTCAAACTGTAGTGGAGTATTGCAGCGACTAGCAGTGAGGGACGGGATGGGAGAGAACAAGAGTCCATATGCATATCGGGATTCCTCTTCACCGGGAAGGGAAGAGCTGGGTGTGGTCTGCAGGGGACTGAGGGAATCTGTGTTGGTGGAATTGGGGAGAGCATGGGGAAATGGTGATGGGCTTGACACAGTGGCGGAATTTTCTTCCAGGATGTATTTCGTCTTCCACTTTTTTAAAGGGGCAGTAACTTCTGTGGGGTAAAAGCAATACAAAATTAGTAAGAGGAGAAAACTTTTTTTCAGTTGTGCAGTCTGATAAAATGGCAATATATCAATAACCTGCAGCACACTACTAAATGATCACATATGCACAGCACACTATTAGTTTACTTCAACAAGTTTAAAAAGTAGATCTGAAACTTTCTCATTTTAGATAAAGTGTGAAAAAGTTAGAACCCCTGACAGGTTTCAACTGCTGTTTCTGATCCCCATTGGGAGGGCTGCTTAGGAGGCAACGCTGTCAGCCCAATACAGGATGTCTGTTAGGATCTACAGATATTCCATAGGGAAATATGCTTGTATTGCAGAGATGTACATAATATTTAAAGCGGTAATAAACCCAAAATTGTAATATATTGCAGCTTACTAATCCTTCATCCAGAGCCTACACTGTGGATAAAGGAGCAACCTTTAGACAGCAGCATTGTTAATCTGGGGGGGGGGGGGGGGGGGGGGGAGGAATGTTAGAGGTACTACTAGATTTAAAAACACTAAAAAAAATGTAAGCAAAGGATGGATCCCATGAAGCCGCACATCAATGCAGACCCGCTGGTATTGGAATGAATGGCAGTTTCAGTTCAGGCCACATCCCCAATGTGTTTCACTCCGCTCCCGGGGGTTAATCCCCATGATTAAAGGAATTTTAAAAGTATGAGTCTTTTCACCTTAATGCATTCTATGCATTAAGGTGAAAAAACATCTGACAATAACGCGCCCCCCCCCCCCCCCCCCCCCCCCCCCCGTTTTACTTACCTGACCCCTCGAAAGTCCCACGCTCGCCCCCGACATCCTCGTCGCTGCTCACCCTGGCCGTTGATTGGCTAGAGTGGATGGATTGAAAGCAGCGCAGCCATTGGCTTGGCTATAGCCACCGGCTGTATCACGGGAGCGCGACCACAAGTACTCCACACCATGTGAGGGAGCTCGCATTAAGGTGAGCAGTACTTGCGGGGGGGGGGGGAGCCGAGACAGCCGCCGAGGGACCCCAGAAGACCAGGTTCGGGGCCACTCTGTGCAAAACGAGCTGCACAGTGGAGGTAAGTTTGTTATTTAAAAAAAAAAAAAAATAAATAAAAAAAAAATCTCCTTTACAGCCCCTTTAAGCACTGAGGGGCGAAGTAAAACATGTTGGGGACGTGGCTTGGCTGGAGCCCAGGCTGAGACTGCTATTCAATCCAATACCAAACGGGTCTGCATTGATGTGCGGCTTCGTGAGATCCATCCTTTGCTCAACAGTTGTTTGGAGCCGAGACAAGCTCCTTCCCTGGCCTGCAGTCACAGTGGTTAACACAGGATAGCTTTCCCTTGTAGCCTGCTGAGCGGCACACATTTTCCATTACCAGTTCACACTAAAAAAAATTTAAGCAGAGGTTCACACAAAAATTGAACCTCCGCTTTTCGGAAAACACCCCCCCCCCCCCCCTCGGTGTCACATTTGGCACCTTCCAGGGGGGGAGGGGGGTGCAGATACCTGTATAATACAGGTATTTGCACCCACTTCTGGGCATAGACTCCCACTGGAGTCTATGCCTCTGCCTGTCCCGCTGTCTGCTGGGACACACACAGGTCCCAGAGACAGCAGGGACCATTCGGATTGCACTGCCCGTAGAGAACCGGGAAGTGAAGCCGCAAGGCTTCGTTTCCTGATTCCCACAACGAAGATGGCGGCGGCAGCATCCGAGGACCGAGGGATGGTTTGGCCGCGGGTGCCGACATCGCTGGACCCTGCGACAGGTAAGTGTCCTTATTTTAAAAGTCAGCAGCTGCAGTATTTGTAGCTGCTGACTTTTAAAAAAAATTTGCGGGAGTCCTGCTTTAAGCTGAACTCCACCCAGCAATTTCTATGCAATTACAGCAACAGTTTTTTTTTCCCCCTTTTGGGTAAAAGCTTTTACATGAAAAAAAATAGCCATTGTAAGCACCCCTGTCATTGGTAAATGGTTCATCTCAATCTTGTAATTGCTACATCTGCAGGACAGCTTTTTCCGTTGAAAAACAGACTTACTGGCCAGATCGCCAGGTAAAAAAGCCTAAAAGAAGAAAAACTCTTGCAGCTACCACATCTAAGAATGGGTAAGATGTAGTATAATAAAAATTTGCTTTAGGGCTCGTTCACACTTGACTAAATTTCTAAAGCTTTACAAACACACCTGCCTGAGCGTTTGCGAGGCGTTGCTATAGACTTGAATGGGAGGTGTTGAAAGGCTTCAAAACACCTCACGATTCGACATGAAATTTTGAAAATGATGCATCGCTTATTGTGAACAGCACTATGCGCTGTCTATTGTATCTTGAGCATAGGCGTTTTAGGGGCATTGTCAATGGCTCTCAAACGCCTGCTTTTAATACCAGTATGAACTTAGCCTAAGGGTTTAATACCGCTTTAATAAATATTTATAAGAAAACATAGCATCGAAATGTAAAGTGTCAATATTGCTACACTTTTTTTTTATGGTGATCACAGCCCATCTTTAAAAAAAATAAATAAAAATAAAAAGGCAGCGTTCATGTGAAAAGGTGCAACAATCACATAGGGTGGTTATAGGGGGAAGCAGCGTACCTGTATTGGTTCCATTGTTGGATGAGCTGTTGCTCTCATTACTTTGGTATAAAGGTTGTGATGTTTCCTGTTCAGAACTGGCTGGCTGTACCACAGCCTCTTCCAAGGCTAGTTTTATCCAGCGCTAGCAGTAGGAAGAATGAGATTTGTTAGAGGCAGAATAAATCAGTGAACACTTTAAAGCATACTAGCATTATGTTCACACTGCATAGCCATACTATTGATTAAAACGTTGATTATATTACAGACTATGCAAACATTAACCATTAAACTTTATTTGTTCCATTTTGGTCTGTTTAAAGGATAAAGTTCACCTTCAGGAACAGATTACATGTTCCACCTGTTTTTAGGGTGTAACATGTTCCCACTCCTGCAGCTCTCCCCGATCACCACCCCATCCTGTGACAGCAGGCAAGGGGATCTTCTCCCCGCTCCTGCTGTCACAGTTTAAAAAGCACCCACAGTCACTTCATTCACAGAGTTCTGTAATTGAATAGATTACAAGTAACAGCCTTTTGTTCTCAATAGACGAGGGTGCTGGTGAGCATTCTTGTATTTCACTGAATCTTCCTGGATGCACTCCACAGGCCTCCAGGAGCCTCTGTGTGAATTGACTGCCTGTATCGGATGTATGGACAGACAGCTACACTGACAGTCTGCAGCAGATTGGCATTGCACCCAGCATCTGCTGATGACAGGTGCAATGGTAAACAGGTTCCCAAGGTTAAAAAAATAAAATAGTAATAGTACACCTTACCTGAAAAAAAAATGTGTACAAGGTGAACTTATCCGTTATTCTACCACTGGAAGCATTTTGTTTAAATCTCTTTATTAGCCTTCATGCTGAAGACGATTCAGTGTGGAAGTGGTTGTGTAGTTTTGCAAAAGTTTTTGCAACATCACTCAGTACAGGGCTTAAGAGCGGCAGATCAACAGGTATTTTTTGTACTTGTAGGGTCTTTAACAGGGATAAAACCTGGGGAAATGTCCATGTATTGCAGACATGTGCTGCATGTGTTTTTTGCCGTGACATAAGCTTTAAGTGAATATTGGGGCATTTTTGGAACCATTTGGAGGTCTGTGCTCTATGCCAGGGGCTGGCTTTCAAGTAACTAAAAGGCAAAATATTTTTTTACTTAATTTTGAAGAGCGTACGGGAGGGTTGTAACCCCGGTCAGGTTTTTTTTTGCCATCTGTGTCCCATAGGGGAGACTTCCTTTCCCGTAGCCAAAACAGAAAGTGAAAGGAAAACCTTCCAAAGTGAGGGAACCTTTGGTTGTCACTAGATTTACCCTTTATTACTGTTTTATCAACCCAAATTTTTATTTTACTTTCACTATCAATGACAATGGTAAACAGTACAGATAGAAGTTGAATCTCCCTAACTGACACAGAGAAGAAAAAAATGAGATGCCTTTTAATCCCTCTCCACTCTATCCAAAACTAAAAAAAAATAATTAAAAAAAAACCTTTGCCTTGAATTACGGTCCTTTCACACAGACTTGTCCGTATGATGGAGTACGGTTGCTCAGCAGGAGATCGAGCCGTTGATTGAACAGGATCGGATAGCGGCGGCTGTCTGCAGACATGTCAGCGCTGAAATCTGCCACTTCATAGGGCTGAATTCAAGCCTGAAATACTGACAGGCAGACCCGATCGGAGCGCCGGTGTGAAAGGACCCTTAATCCTTTAACTTAAATTGATTGTAAAGCTTCAATTTTTTTTTTTTTAAATAACAAACATGCCATACTTACCTCCACTGTGCATCTTGTTTTGCACAGAGTGGCCCTGAAAACCGACTTCTAGGGGTCCCTCGGCGGCTCCTCCCTGCATCAGATAACCCCTTAGGAGAAGCGCTCTCCCGGGGGTTACCTTGCGGGCGCGCTCCAGAGTCCATCATTCGGCTTCCATATCCGCCGAATGTATGACATGGCCCTGCCCCCGCATCATTGGATTTGATTGACAGCAGCGGGAGCCAATGGCCGTGCTGCTATCTGTCCAATCAAGTGCAGAGGCACAGCGCGTCCTCACCGTGGGAAATTCCAGGGTTCAGGTAAGTTGAAGGGGGGGCTGGTCACTGCCAGGTGTTTTTTTCACCTTAAAGCGGGATTCCACCCTAAAGTGGAACTTCCGCTTTTCGGAACCCTCCCCCCCTCCGGTGTCACATTTGGCACCTTTCAGGAAGGAGGGGGGTGCAGATACCTGTCTAAGACAGGTATCTGCACCCACTTCCGGGGATAAACTCCCACAGGAGTTTACGCCACTTCCTGTCCTGGCGCGCTGTCTGCCGGGACACACACACACACACACACACACACACACACACACACACACACGTGTCCCGGCAGACCGGGCTGACTATTCTCATTGCGCTGCGCGACTCGCGCGTAGGGAACCGGGTAGTGAAGCCACTTCCTGATTCCCTCACTGAGAATGGCGTCGGCAGCAGCAGAGAGACGATCGATTGATCGGCCTCTGCTGTCCACATCGCTGGAACCTGTGACAGGTAAGTGTCCATTTATTAAAAGTCAGCAGCTGCAGTATTTGTAGCTGCTGGCTTTTAATTTTTTTTTTTCCAGGCACCGTCCCGCTTTAATCCAAAACACACAAGGGTTTACAACAACCCCTTTAATAGACACGCTCTGACAGGCCGTGACGTTTAAACTCATTTTAACCCCCACGTCCAAAAACATGCTACACACTCACCTTTTTACATGATCCATAAGTGCCATCCACCTTTGGGGGTCTCCGTCGCCTCTCAGGCATATAAGGAGATACAAAGCGTATGTAGTGTTTGGGAAGTGTGTTAATGGAAGGGGAAGTAGACAGTCCAGGGAGCATGTTAAGGGTGGTCGCCAACACTGTGGGATCTGTGGTAATTCGCAACGGCTGATCCATGGGACAGTCCTGCTTCTCCACCTTGTCATTTAACCATTCTGTTACCAGGTACTGCAAAGGAACATAGGCTTATTAGAGGCACATTCTGCTAGCTAAACAACATTAATGCAGCCACATCACAAATTAATATTACAAAACCTATTTTGACCTGCAGCCACTACAATTGCCTCCAAAAAAAAAAAAGTCCATGTTCCTGCAATGCGGGGGAATAGTGGGTCTGAAATTTACATACAATAAAAAACTCCTCCATAGGCCATACATTTCAAAGACCTTATCACCAACAGGATAACACAAATACTAGTTTTACACATTCCCTCTGTATAGGAGAATATTACCAACCTTTTTAGTCTTGTGGTATTTATGGCTAGCACGGGTTGGCTGGGCCACTGCCTGTGTAACCGCAGGAGATTCTGACCCTTGTGGGGCTTCGCCTGTTCCTAAAGCTTCTAAAGCACCAATGTCTGTGGTTCCTGAACTTGCAGTCCCTTCCTCAACCACTGGGGGTGCCAGTTCCACCTGCTGTGCCACAGATTGCCTTCTCCTTAGCCTTTGAGCGGAAGCGCTTCGATAACGCGACATGCGGCTTTTTGGACGCGGCCTTGTTGATTTTGGTGTAACCGATTTAGGAGTAGGTTTTTCTGCAGTTGTTTCCTGTGAAAAAATGTTTTCAAGTGTAATTAGCAAAACAAAAAAAACTTCTTGTATACTTTTTCTTATGCTGACTTTGATGTAAATTGCACAATGTACTACAGAAAGGACTGCATCATTTTGACAAATCTGAGGAGGATTTAAATCACATACAATACTACTACTGCTATAAACAGCTGCATCATATACAAATACCGTATTGACCCGAGTATAAGCCTAGGGTGAAAAATGCGCAGCTACTGCAAGTGTAAAAGAGGGTCAACAATGCCAATTTGCAGCCTCACTGTGCCCATTTGCAGCCATAGGTCCCCCGAACTTCAAACTTGGTAGTTAAGGGTTCCTAGATGCCTCCTAGCTGCAGCCAAAGGGTCCAGAAATAACATTGCTGCAGATGGACACAGTTGACCGATTTTGGGTCCCTGCATCTCGGGGCCACTTGGATATTGGATATGTTGTAGTGCTAGTTCAACTGGGTTTGCACACAAAATTTGGGGCTCCTAACACCAAGTAAACACGATATACGGGGCCCCAAAGTCGGGTCGGAAAATGGCAAGCACTTTTCTGCAGCAGAGAATGACATTTTCCGAACCGACTTTGGGGCCCCGTATCTCGGGGCCACTTGGTGCTAGGAACCCAAAATTGTCCCAGAGAGACGAGGCCCCAAAGTCGGGTCGGAAAATGTCATTCTCTGCTGCAGAAAAGTGCTTGACTCCAGTATAAGCCTAGGGGGGCACTTTCAGCACAAAAAAATGTGCTGAAAAACTTGGCTTATATACGGTAAGTTGCTAGATTTGAGTTGCTTAACGATTACATTCACATTGCTTGAATATCTGCAAAATGGTAAAGGCTTCCTATTAGCCAATAGAGTCAGAGTTTTTTTGCAGCGACGTGTAAATCTTAGGACCCAATGGATACAATTGCAAATCCTTTAGCAGGTAAACACCTACCATATATTTTAAAAGTGTATTTAGCCATTTGCCTGGCGTTCAGCTTGAAATCTCAGAGAAAGTAAATTAAAGTAGCTTGTACAACATCCTATAAATATGGATGCATAGAACTGATGAATTATTAGGTGCATAAAATGTTGACGGGTGGCAGATGGCCTCCTTACCAGGGCTTGTGAGGATCTCCTGGTGTTCACTCCCAGTGTGGGAGTGGCTACAGGCTCCGGTATCACGGGAATCTCAGGTTCTGGCTCTGGTTCTTCAGCCTTAATTGCAGGATCAGGTGCTGCCTGATCGGCAGAAGGTGCTTCGGGCTCGGCAGCAACTGGTTCAGGTGGCTGTTCTCTGCGCCGCCTTCTCTTATCCGAGGTGTCCACCACATGTGGGGCAGGTTCAGTTTTCTTCTCCTCTTTGGACTATTAAAGAATATCAGTTTCTTTATCATATCCTCAACTGCAAGTTTCTAATTTATTACAGTAAGTCAAGGCAAAGGCTGCTTCACCAATCACGGCTCTTTACCATTGTATCAGTTGTGTCCAATCACAGTGTAAATGGGAAGTGCCGGTGGTCTGTCAAAATAGCCAATTCATCGAGATCTCCAATCACGTCACTTCCGGTTACTGTAAAGCATCAGTAATTGGAGATTTAGATGAATTGCCGTTTAGACACAGACAAACGTGTACACTCCGGTACACAGGTACACAGAGAGTTTGCCGTTTTGACAGAACAGCGTCTAAGGAGGAAAAAGTTGCCGCCGCCTCAGAGGCGGACATGTTTTTGGTTAGCATCAGGCAGACTAACAATGTCCACTCATAATATTGCGTACCGGCGTGTACACAGTTGCCAGTGTTGTGTCAAAACAGAAATTTGTCTAAATCGCCAATTACTGGATGATAACCTGAAGTGACACAATTCGAGATCTCGATTAATTGCCTATTTTAGCAGAAAACAAGTTATCGCTCCCATCCAACCTGATGGGGCTTGAGAGGTGCTGCAAAGAAGAATTAGAAAAAGTGCCCAAAAATAGGCGTGCCACGCTTGTAGCATCAATACTCAAAAAGACCCGAGGCTGTAATTGGTGCCAAAGGTGCTTCAGCAAAGTATTGAGCAAAGGCTGTCACTACTTATGTACATGGGATTTTTTTCATTTTTTATTTTTAATAAATTTGCAACAATTTCAAAACAAAACTTCTTTCACTTATGAGGTATTGTTACAGTTGGGGTATTAAGCAAAAAATTCAAAAACCCAGCAGTGATTAAATTCCAAAAGAAAGATCTATTTGAGTGAAAATAAATGATAAAGATGTCATATCGGTACAGTGTTGCATGACAGCGCAATTGTCAAAGTGCAACAGCGATGAAAGCTGAAAATTAACCTGGGCAGGAAGAGGCTGAAAGTGCCCGATATTGATGTGGTTAAAGCAGAGTCCCACACAATTTCCCAAATTAAGCTCATTACCAAGCTGGCATAGACCAAGTCAAATGGCAAGATTTAAAAAAAAAAAATTCCCCTAAGGGTTACCTTTTTTTGCAGTATTAATGTGGCGTTTCCTGCGTCAGCCACCCGCAGGTATCGCCGTCATATCCGGCAGCGCACTGGGGGCAGTCTCCTGGGGTGGCGCACTGTCTCCTGGGGTGGCGCACTGTCTCCTGGGAGCTATGAATCAATCTTCCCAGGAGTCAGTGCGGCTAGTCGCTGCTAAATATCGCAAGATGCTTTTCATCGTTGCCATCACAACGGGGCGGGCACTTTCGACGACAACGCCTGTTGTGATGGCAACATTGGAAGCTTACGGCGCTGCGACGTGTACATAATGCGCATGCGCGGGAACGGGCGGTGCATGCTGGTAGCTCAGCATCACCGCATCCTGGAACTGGCTGCTTGTGGGCTTCACATGCCCACAGGCAAGATGACAACTGCCAGCAGCACAGAATATTAGTTATTTTTACATACGAAAACAGGCATCAGGGAGTAATTTTGAAAAAAACAAGTGAGTGGGACATTAACATATATGAACTTAGGAATTTTGGAAAAAATTGAAAATGTGATTGTTGGAACTCCACTTTAAAGATACAAAGCTCAGGAATCTGCCTCTGACAGAAGCAGTCATTCAATGACTTATATGCTGAATATCATTTTTTAGGGCAGCATCACCTGTAGTCGGGTTTCACAGGATCAGATGCACAAACCTATGTGTGGCCTGTGTGTTAAAGAGAATAGCTACTTCCATCATAGGCTTCCGAGACAGGTGTTTGGCAACAAAGCGAAAGGGAATATGTCAGGAGGCTAAAGATAACTATTGTTATGCGCTTTGCACGTTACAAGCGGTTTAATGCTCACTTTACTACGTAATAACTGTGTACAATAAAAGGAAGAACTCACCCTTCTAGTTCGAAAAGTGGGTCCGGACTCCTCTTCCTCCTTAGTATCTTCCTCTTTAACTGCAACCTCCCCTTCAGCCTTTTAAATGACAAGACATGGCAGAGTCAGCAAAAATATTATCCATACACTTCAGAGAAAAGGCAGGATTCCGGAGATACAACATACATTTAAAAGTGAACGTGTCACTAAGTTAAATAGTACAAAGAATGGGTTTTGGGGGATTTGGCATTACCAGTATCCCCGCTACAAATCCCTAAGCAAGTTGAGTTTTAGCTGTAAACTAGGCAGACTAAAGGGCCTCTTTACACATTTCTGTGGCACACAATGTGGCTGTGTAAGTGCATTCAGGGTTCTATGAAAATAAATGGACATGCCTAACAACGTTTAAAGAGGCCCTACAGACAGACACTAATAAAGCACTGAAAAAAAAGGAGGATGTCATTACTGAGCTCTCCTGATTGCTAGTTTTTTATTTTATTTTTTCTTACTCACCTTTGTCTAAATGTCTTGTGGCTGCTCACGTGATGGGCTGGATCCTTTGCCGCTTGGACTTTTCTTTCTGGTGGTCCTGGACGATCCAGCGAGCAGTGCTGACGTGACGACATAAGTGGCACCCTTTGCATTAATACAGGGCGCTGTGCTCAATGGGCGGGACCATGACATTATGTACTCTCAGTATATCCCAAGACCTCCGGGTTAAGTGACACTAGAACATCATGTAGTAAAGTGGTACTGATGGGGGCAACTCAGGATTTATACTTTTTGCAAGGCGTGGGGGGTTAAAATTGGTTTGGAATTGGCCTTTAATATGCAAATATATTATAAAGCAGATTAGTGATTGTTTTTTCTATTTAGTCTAATCTGGTAAGCCCTGTACAGATTTTTACTATGAATTGTGGCTACAGAAAAATTTAAATGTTAATGCGTTTTCCATGGAGCAGAGTAGTAGTAGCAGAGTAGTAGTTTCAGTTGTCCCTTGGCCACCAAATTTAAACAAAAACTGCATTTACCTCATTGTCACCAACAGCTGAATCTGCGGCAGGGGCTTCTGCCAGACCATCGTTTTGGTGATGGGTGCTATCATCCAGCACATAACCTTGCAGCTCCAACTCTCTTCTTCGCGCCTTGCGGTGCCTCGTCTCTGCTCCGATGGTTAGCGTTGAAGGGAGTGGGGGTGCCACGTCTGAGACTATGGGATTCCGCTTCTGTACCGGGCAGTTCCGATTCCCTTTGTGGCATGCACAATCGACCTTATAATTACTGCAAAGCAAGATGGACGAGTCATCAACTGCTGTGTCAAATCAAGGTGCGAAGGTTTGTTACTCATTCTGCTACAGAATCGTTTGACAGTCATTTCCTACAATGCTGATCTGACGACTGAAAAAACACAGCTCTCACACATACACACAGGGCTGGACTGGGATAGAAATTTGGCCCTGGACTTCATCCAGACCAGCCCCCTTATCAGAGTCCCATCAGCAGGCCCCTTACATCAGAGTGTCCCCCTCCCACGTGTACTCACAGTTCTGAAGGCAGCTTCTCTTCTTCCTCTCTCCAGTCCTGTGATAACAAGTGATAGGGGAGAGAGGAAGGAAAGTCGGCCGGCTGTCTATCTCCCCCTGCAGGCTGGAGGGAGCATAACTCCTAATGCTCTCTCCAACATATGACGGAAGCTGCTCCTCCTGACAGGAGTGAAATCACGATCACTCACTGTCAGAGGAGCGGCTCCAGGACTGCACCAGACTGGAATCTCCCGGTAGTCCCGATGGCCAGAACATGCCTGCATCCACACTTATTAAAATGCTGGAGAAAAACACATTCACAGTTCAGACTGATACGTGGAAAGCCATACGGATACACAATGGCTTTGTATAAACTGGTTGCCAAGTGTCGGTATATCTTCAACTGTAAAACCTTACAGAATCAATTACCTTAGTAAATGAATCTCCAAGTCTGTTGGTAGATATTCAACTCCAGGATTTTAGTGCAGGTTTCAGAGCCCAGGGCCGTTCCCAGTTAAAGGTTCATCCTTAATTAGGTATTTTTAAAATAAACATCAAAATGCCTACTTGGTTTTGTTTAAAGCAGCATATTCCAGAAGTGAAAGCTACTAGTTTGCATTTTTGGTTTGTGTTACAGGCAGATTTGAATTAAGGATGAACAAAATCATTCTGTGCTGAACTACAGGGAGGGGTACTTACCCCATCTCCTCCATTACTCCCTATGTGCCGATGAGGAAATGCCCTGTTTTATCTGTTACTGTAGCTTATCTGCGTGCATTAAAGTGGACCTTCAGTGATTTTCTTCATCT
>CM053032.1:28369299-28411799 GCA_028564925.1 Lithobates sylvaticus
TCTAACCAGTCTGAATTCTCTACCTGAGCCTCTGTCCATGGTTACTGGAATGACAGATTTAGAAAAAATAAAAATAAAAAAATAGAAGTGGCCACTCACCAGTTACTGTAATCATAGTCAAAAGCAATGGTGACCTCCGTGTCTTTTGCAATAGCAGCAATAGAATAAATGCACAGATGAATCATCCCATCTGCGATCATGTGACGGACCTAAATAAAGCAGTCATAGGTTAGATGTTGTACCCTACTACCAGGTTCTAAAGCTTAAACTACTATATCTGATTAAAAAAAAATAAAAAAATGCAACTATTAGCTAGATAAAATTGAAATAAATTGTATCTTCAGGAAAAGTATATATCAAAATGAAAATGATTGCATCTAAAAGACAGCTAGGATTCTTGGAGAATGTCATCCTCTTGATGCTTATGCCTGCTGTTGAAAAAATAAAAAATTAAATCTAAAGGCCTGCAATTGAGAATGTCCGTCTCGTGCTTTTTAATGCCTGTTTTTTTGGAGGCTTTGGTACTTTTAGTCACTATAAAAAGACATGCAATGAAGTCAGATCTCCTGCTCTGCACGCTTTGTCCTGGACAGGAATTCAGGTTACTGAAGCCAACGGATCAGCTCAACGCTGACATTTAGCATTTTCATTGGCAGTCAGCACATTTCTTCCCCAACAGGTTTTGCATAAAGGCCTCTTGCACATGCTACTCCCTGTTTGAGCATCTACTTTTTCAGACGTAATTTCAGATGGCTTTTTTGTAAGCATTTGTGATTATTTTCACGTATATTCATTTTAAAAGTAACTGTCAGTCTCCCTCGGTCTGGGGCTCCATACAAGATCTCACCTCCTGGAGTTTCAATGATCTTGAGAATGGTGAGGAATCAGCCCAGAACTACACGGGAGAATCTGGTCAACGGACCATAGTCACCAAGAAAACAATTGGTAACACACTACGCCGCAAAGGACTGAAATCCTGCAGCGCCCACAAGGTCCCCCTGCTCAAGAAAGCACATGTACAGGCCTGTCTGAAGTTTGCTAATGAACATCTGAATGATTCAGAGGAGAACTTGTTGTGGTCAGATGAGATCAAAATCATGCCCTTTGGCATAAACTCAACTCTCTGAGTTTGGAAAAAGAGGAATTCTGCCTATGACCCCAAGAATGCCATCCCCACCATCAAACATTATGGAAACATTATGCTTTGGGGGCGTTTTTCCGTTAAGGGGGCAGGAAAACGTTGCTGCATCAAAGGGACGATGGACGGGGCTACGTACCATCAAATCTTGGGTGAGAACCTTCTTCCCTCAGCCAGGGCATTGAAAATGGATCATGGATGGGTATTGCAGCATGACAATGAACAAAAAACACACTGCCAAGGCAACAAAGGAATGGTTCAAGAAGAAGCACATTAGGGTCATGGAGTATCCCATAGAAAATATGTGGAGGGAGCTGAAGGTTCGAGTTACCAAACGTCAGCCATAAAACCTTAATGACTTGGAGAGGATCTGCAAAGAGGAGTGGGACAAAATCCCTCCTGAGATGTGTGCAAACCTGGTGGCCAACTACAAGAAACCGCTGATTGCCACAAGGGTTTTGCCACCGAGTCATGTTATGCAAAGGGGTCAAATACTTTTTCCACTCATTAAAATGCAAATCCATTTATAACTTTTTTGAAATGCGTTTTTCTGGATTTTGGGGTTGTTATTCTCGCTCACTATTAAAATAAACCTACCATTAAAATTATAGACTGATCATTTCTCTGTCAGTGGGCAAGCGTACAAAATCAGCAGGGGATCAAATACTTTTTTTCCCCCTCATTGTAACTGCCCCACTTCTGAGATTACAGCATAAAGTTGGTCAAACACTGAGCAAGTTTCTCCAGTTCCTGATGGCACCCGACAATCCTTTGATTGAAAATTTGAAGGAGCTTGGTTAAAAAAAAAAAAAAAAGAAGTCAGCCAAACAGTGGCTGCCTTTAAGCAAACGCAGCCACTGTTCAAGTATTCTGACAGCAGCTGTCAGGATACAACAGCCAGGACTGTAGATTCATCCATCTGTAGGGTGGATGGAGAAGCATGTACATTTTTTTATTTTTATTTTTTTCCCCAGCAGGCTGAACAAAATAAATCTCAAGAGTACAGACAGCATAAAACAGTGTATACATTTTATTTCTTAGGAGATTAACATGTACCAAGAATGAGATAATCAGTAAAGATAGGCCACCGTCTATGACCCTAATCAGAACCTGCAAATGTAATGCATGAAATACGCTGACCCATATATATTTATAAATATTCAGGCCTCATGCACACAGGTTTATTGTAAAACAGTTTTTCTCCTGACAGGTGAAAAATTGGCGTTAAAAACTCACCTAAGCTGCATTTTTTTCAAAGCAGTATGGCAGAGCTTAATGTTTGGGCATTTATTTCATTGGCCAGAATTTTTATTTACCGTATATACTCGAGTATAAGCAGAGTTTTTCAGCACTTTTTTTTGTGCTGAAAATGCCCCCCTCGGCTTATACTGGAGTCTAGCACTTTTCTGCAGCAGAGAATGACATTTTCTGATCCGAATTTGGGGCCCCGTTATCTTGGGGCCACTTGGTGATAGGAACACCAAATTTGGATATGTTGTAGTGATAGTGCCACTGGGTTTAAATACCAATATTTGGGGTCCGTAGCACCAAGTGACCCAGAGATACAGGGCCCCAAATTCGGTCAGCTATGACCATCTGCAGCAATGTCATTTCGGGACCCTTTGGGTCTGCAGATAGGGGGCATTTAGGAACCCTTAACTACCAAGTTTGGGGGACCTACGGCTGCAAATGGGCATTGTTGACCCTCTTTTCCACTTACAATAGCTGCGCATTTCTCACCCTAGGCTTATACGCGAGTCAATACGTTTTCCCAGTTATATATAGGGTCTGCTTATACTCGAGTATATACGGTATACTGGCTATTGAAATTAATAAATGCTGAAGTGCTAAACACACCTAGCATTTAGACGAGTTTAGCAGCGTTAAGTGTTTTTTTTTTTTTTTTTTTGTCAAAACTCTGTTGCTCCTGGACCAACTGGCCGTGGGTTTTTTTTCTGCCCCTAAACTCTCCTGCCACTAAAAACCTGTGTGCATGGACACATAGGATTAACATTGAGAGGAGTTTAGAGGCAAAAAATAAAAAAAGGAAAGCAAAACCACCAGACGCCCCTAGGAGCAGCTGTAAAAACATCCAGTGTGCATGAGGGCCTTTGAAATGATACAAAACAAAAAGATTACAAAATAGAACATTAAAGTAGAACTTAAAAAGGCAAAACTTTTTTTCTTAGTTTTGGATAGAGTGGAGAGGGATTAGACTGGGGTCCCCTACTGGCGCTCCAGGCCTCTCCTCTTAGTCAGGTGCCGCTTTCCATGGGGGCACTCGTGTGGGCTCGCTCCCAAGCCACGCTGCTGCGTCCATTGAAAGACAGCGGGACTAAGCCCTAGGTCACAGCTTTTGATTGACGGCAGCGGAAGCCAATGGCTCCTGCTACTATCAATCTGTCCAATGAAGAGAGCGAACAACAGCTGGAGCCGCTGTGCTGATGCAGATTGCTGGATAGGGCTAAAGGAAGAAAAAAAGGGCATCTGTGTGGGGGGGGGAGCTGCAGCACAGAAGGTTTTTCACCTTAATGCATAAAATGCATTAAAGGTGAAAAACCTTTACGAATTCACAACCACTTTAAGGTGATTCGCCCTCTTTACCATTATCACCGAAAGTAAAAGAAAATGCTAAATTTTGGGTTGTCCCCAGAAAAGCATTAGAGGGGAAAATTCTTCGAATGGGGACACTACTTCTGGTGACTTGGGGGTCCCCAAGGAATTTTCTTATTTTACAGAGATTTCCTCACTTCCTGTTTGGCTATGGGGCAGGAAGTCAATGGGAAATCTCTGGAAATGGGACACAGATGGTTAAAAAAAAAAAATAATAAAAATCGGAAAGGGGTTATAACCCTCCCTTTAAGTTAAGTTAAAAAAAAGTTTTGCCTATAGTTCCTACTTTAATAAAGTACATCTGATCACATCTGTACTTCTGTATTTAAAAAAAAAAAAAAAATAGAAGATTGTCTTGGAATTTACCATGCTGGTTGCAAAGCCTACACTGCTCACAGAAGACTTAAAAGCAATTTGATCCTGCCTACCTCAGCATTGGGTGTACAGGTCCGTCGGATAAACCTGGCATCATTCCCAAACGTACGAGCATCCACGCACATTTCCAAGCCATTGATTTTGGAGTAGAACAGAACAAAGGGGTATGGTCTAGAGAAACACAAATGTACACCTTGACATTATAGGGAGCATGTGCTGAGAAAAATAGAGAGCCTGCAATTGCTTATCTCCTGCAACCATTTCAGAAAGACGTCAGCAATGGCAGTTAACATTTCTGTCAGTACAGTTTTGCGTAAAAAAAAAATATATAAAATAAAAAAACGTTAGAGTCTAAATCACTGTTTTTATCTGAATCACTGCACTAAATTTTCATCTATGTGTGTTCTGGTACAATACTGAATATTTCACCCAAGGACAATACAAGATATCATTAAAGCCACTAATTTCTAACAAAACATTTAGACACAAAGCACTACAAAATAATACATACTTTTTAGACAAAGTGAATATAGGCTTCAACTTGCAGACTTAACAATTTCTCTTTTAATAAAACATCTATTTATTCAAATATGTCAAAACTGTTGGTTTCAAACATTGGTATTACATCAGTAATACATCGCTATTACATTGGTCAGGAAGTGCAGGAGGAATGACAGCCAGCAGAGGTTTCAGGAGAAGAGAGCAGAGAATATAATGGCTGGTAAAGTGTTCAGGAGAGGAGGGCGGAGGCTACGAGAGGAGGGCGGAGGCTACGAGAGGAGGGCGGAGGCTACGAGAGGAGGGCGGAGGCTACGAGAGGAGGGCGGAGGCTACGAGAGGAGGACGGAGGCTACGAGAGGAGGGCGGAGGCTACGAGAGGAGGGCGGAGGCTACGAGAGGAGGGCGGAGGCTACGAGAGGAGACCTAACATTTCGAAAAGTTCAGGTAGCTGGAGTCTGACCTATTCTACTTGGCTGTACTACCCTTAGCAGACCAAACCAGTAGAGGTGCAGACAAGGCAAAAGCTGCAGAGCTGGGAGCAGCACAGAAGACAGGAGTTGTAGAGGTGCAGGATGCAGCAGAGGGGATGCTAGTCTGGATCCAGCTCTAAGGCTTACCATACACATTACAATCTAATAGTACAATCAATCTTAGAGCTACAAAAAATACTTGAGGATTTATTTAAAACTATATCCATTCAGGCAGGCCTTTGCTTGTTTGTAGATCTAAAGATTGTGCAATCAGATTGTAATGTGTGTGTGGTAAGTATCAGATTTGTGGAGCAGGGCGGTGCACAGTGCAAATTTCTTTCCTGCCGAGCAATTGTCTGTTCCCATTCAGGTGGATTCCCGCCAGGAGAAGACAGTGACTATAGCAGCCCCTAGCGATAATCGCAAGAGAATCCAGCAGGCTGGTTGTACCCAAGTTGATCGATCAACTTGGTACATTCAGCCTGCTCATTAACCGTACAAAACTCGGACGGTTCCTGCTGAACCGGCTGAGATTCAAACCGTGTATGGACGGCCTTAGAGTTGAAGGTGGAAGAGATTGGAGTGGTCAGCTTGTCTGATCACCCTGCAGTTGCTCAGTTCAACCAGCTCAGCCTGTAGTTGTTGGATCTGGTAGAGCTGGGCGGATGCTACAGAACAGCAATTTGCTGGCTGAGGAGGAGCAAGGACTAGAGTCCCCAAGGTATATGCAATTCAACCTGCCAACACACACCTAAAACGGAAATATTTGTGGGTAGACAGTGACATTAAAGCTGAACCTCCAGAAACCTAAAAATGCTCCTTAGCAGGTTGATTCCACCTGCGCTGCAATGGCCAAATGCTCCTTTAGGTCTACAAGGACTCTGAAAAGCACCTTTACTTACCTGATCCTTCCCCTCCTGCATGCTCATTCACAATGTGAAGACTGCTCACCGCAGCCTCTCCTCCCCCATGCTCTAGTGCTCTGTGGTCCTCTGAAGTCAATACGATCAATGCAGGGACCACAGGATGATCAGGAACAGTCCATTTCTGGAGCATGGGGGAGCTCTGTCTACTAGGGGAGTGAAAGTTCAACAAAGTATTAATGCTGTCCTGTCCCCCTAAATGAGCAGATACCCCTTGCCGTGCAGAAGCTGCCCGACCACTGCAAGGTAGGTCTTTTAGCTTTCCTGGAGTTAAAAATGCATAAAAAACTTAAGCAGTTGCAGCTTACAAATTGGAAATGCTTATTAAAAAAAAATAAAAAAACACATACATACACATATATATATATAGTTTACTATTTAGCATAAAGCAGGAAATAGCAGAAACTTACTTTTTGAAAAAGTGCCCATTGACTTCGAACTGCTGCCGTAACATGACTTTGCCTCGGTATTCAATGACCAGAGAATTTGCCGGCAAGTCTCTTGCAGCACGCAGAATCTTGCGATGCTTTTGAACACGTGCCACTCTGCCCAGCTGGAACTGTGACAAGGAAAGTTTGGTTAGCGAAGGCCAAAACAAAATCTGGAACCTACTGAAACAGAACTGAATAATCCACTATAGTGCTCTTAGCACATTTGAAACACAAGTTAAAACGTTTCATCGAGCTTCAGCATTATACCTGCATCTGAGAGCCCAAAACGGTGTTGTTACAGGACAGTTCAGACTTCTTTATGGTTTCAGGCAGTGTCGCTTTGCCTGCCAGCTCTTTCATGGTGCGAACATGCCTCTCCAGCAAGTTCTGCATATCCGCGCTATACTGGTTAGTAAAAGCTTCCTCATACTGGTCAGTCCAAAGCCTGATACGATTCTCCCAGCCTTCTGCCGTGTTCTCGTCCAAGGTTAGAGATTCACATGGAGAGTTCTGTAGAACACAAAGGAAGAATGCCTATAAGATCAACAATGGGCTGGACATATCCCAGAAACCAGTGCAAGCCAAACAGGCACCTGACTTTGTTCAATACTTGACTTCAGGGAAATCATGTGTCTGGTAAACCTAGCTTGAGTTCATGCAGAAGTATTTATGTAACAGGTACCAGTAAATGAACTCCAGATGCCCCTCATGCCACTGGCTGGCAACCATTGCTGGAAAGAAGTTACTTTGGTTTTGAATTTTTTTTTATTTATTTTTTTATAATTTACAAAACAGATTAACACTTACATTTTGCAATTTTTAAAATAAACCGTTTAACGTGATTGGGGAGAAAGAAAAACAAAAAAACAAACAAGTGCCAGTAGCTTATTTATGGGGCACTTTGTCTTCAGCGGCCCCTGGCTTCAATAGTTAAATCATCATGAAATAAAAATAGTGTTGTAGTAACCTTCCCCGTTTAGGAAACTGGTCAGCCCAGTATGCCATATGTACACTTTGTGATCACACTAAGGGGTGCAGCGTGCCTTTATGAGGGGTGCTGTAGTGCATGTGTAAGTGGTGAGACTTGTCTGCACTATTGGCTTTGGCCAACAGGTGGTGCTGCAGATTTTTATGTCAGTGTTAGCACCGTTTATTTTATTTTTTAAGAAACTGTAATTGTAGGAGAGCTGACCCGGGGCTTTACTGGTGTTAAGGGGGCTTTGCATTGAGAATTCTGGTTTACTGGATAAGGAAAAGTGAGGGGGACAAAAAAAACTGCTCACAGTCAGTTACAGTCATGCTGTCTTCCCACACTGCAGATTGTCCTGCAGCTGGTTTCATTCCTAACGTCATGTGTAAAGTCTGTGGGTGCTCACGGTTCTCTGGCTTAGGCATTTCCCGTCATAAAACTGACTTCAGGAGTCAAATCTGTAGTTGGCGTGTGTTAAATGTGACTTTGTACATTCTACATTCTACATACAGTCTCCTCCGAGGATAAGTGCACATACAAGCTGCCGGGCTTCTGACCCCATTGGGTTTCTAATACAATGTCATGTGTGGGCGTGTACTGAAAGCATGGTGGTACGTTTGGTGTCGGGACTAGGCTGGCAGAAAACAGCCGACTAAAATAGCTGGCAGTCAGTTGCCTCCATTGGAACACAAGCTTATTTTATCTTGTTGGTAATGGCTTAATCACCAGGTTACAATAAACTCATCAGTATTTTAGAATATATTATAGGCTTTTAAAGGATGCTGTGACTCAGGGGTGTCGAACTTTATTTAATTGTGGGCCACATCAGCAGTATGGCTGCCCTCAAGGGGCCAGTTTGCATCTGTAAGACTATGTCTAGTGCAGTCTGATGAATGCGATTCTCTTTTGGAAAGTAAAATCTGCATTGGCGTTCAGGGTCTTCTGTAGCCATCCTGCCTCACTGCTGGATTAATAAGCTAAGTATTGATGCCAAGACTCCATACATAAGCCTGCCAATCATGCCCACCAGTAATGCAAACAAGTGACTAAAGGACCTTGCTAGCTGAGTAGGCATGGTTCTCCATAAGGGAGTGCGCACAGCAGGCTGACACCACCACCACAGCTCGTGGATTCAGTTGGTGGCGCTGTCACCCTTTTAGAGGAAGTGCTGAGTGCAGGCTTAAATTGGCAGGATCAACAGGTAATCATAAATGTATTATCTGCAAAACACAATTAACCTGGAGTATTATATAGCAGTTTAAAAAAAAAAAAAAAAACGTACGCGAATTATGCACTTCAGTTCTGAGTTTACAATACTTTAACCATACATTTCTGGTGAAAAATGAATTCCAACATTTGCAATAAATGTTTTTTGAACTTCACATTTTGATGGTAAAACCGCAAGTTAAAAAAAAAAAAAAAACACTGTTAATAGAGCACGCAAATCCCTGTGAATTGAGCCGTAATTGTAAAAAATCATGAGAAACTCACCTTCATTCGTAAGGATTTGCGGGAACCTTCTCGGAATGCCTACATGGTTAAAAAAAAAAAAAAAAAAGTCAGTACACTGAGAATTCTGTGATGTATAACCATTATGTAAATCTATGAAAATGAGGACATCACCGTTATATAATCAGTGTCATTCTACAAACTAAACATTGCTTTGAAGAGTCTCAGAGTGCACTAAGCGCACAGTGAATGATAATCAGGTCTACAAGAGTGCAATAAGAGGACATCAACTATGAGTGACATTAGGAAGCCAGATTTTTTTTTTTTTAAATATATATCTAAAAATTTTTTTTTTTTTTTTTTAGAGCTGCACGATTTTGGCTAAAATGAGAATCATGATTTATTTTTTTGCTTAGAATAAAGACCACGATTCTCACGGTGTAACATTATCTTTCACATTATACAAAACAATTGGGCTAACCTTACCCTTTATTTATTTTTTTTCATTCAAATTCAACCACCATTTTATTCTCTAGAGTCTTTGCTAATAAATAATAAAAAAAAAAAATGTGTATATATACATATTTTTATATATATATATATATATATATATATATAATATTAATATATATATACACACATATACATGTGTGTGTGTATATATATATATATATATATATATATATATATATATATATATATATATACACATATACACATACACATTATATATATATATATATATATATATATATATATATATATATATATATATATATATATATATATATATATATACACATACACACACATACACACACACACACACACACACACACACACACATACATACATATATATATATTATATATATTTGGGTGTTCCAATTAATTTTCTAGCAGAAAATAATGATTTTTACTTGTAAGCAACAAATGTCAGAATGGTTAAGCTGCCTTCATTTACACACTGGAGTTCTTTCCTTTGATGAAAGAGCAAAAAGATACTTTGTTTCTACTTATTTGAGTTGTGATTAAACTTGGCAGGCTGCCTGGAGCCTCCCCAGCTGTGAGAACTCTCTGCACTTGTTAGAAAGAATCCTGGACATGCTGTTTTGAAGATCGGAAAGGGAAAAAGATCGCAATTTCGATTAACGATTAATCGTGCAGCTCTAATAAAAATTATCTATCTATATATCTAGATATATATAGCACTGTTCACTGAAACAGTGACTTGGTGGTATTTACTACATCCTCCTGACCTCTACCATAAGGTCCTACTAGCAAAAAACTGATCCTCTGTACCTTTATTTTCTTAGCCTTTGGAGCATTCCGGGCCTTTTCTGTGCTTTTCTTCCTCTTTTTGGGTTTACTCCTGCGGACCCTGTTGACGGTGAGTGTGATGCTAGTGGGCGTGTGCTGGGTGGCTGTGTAAAGCACGGTAGATGGAGACAGTTCCTCATCCCAGCTCTCTGTAGCACTGCTATCCCCTCCTGTAAAAAGAATAAGAAAATCTTTTGCAATAGGCAGGACACTTCAAAAAGTACAGCATTGGCCACTTTATGACATCTCAGCGTTCATTCACTTCATGTTCAGTTTACCACGGCTTGACACCTGGTTGCTTTTTTTTAAAAATCATTGGGAATGGAGGATAATCATTGCTGCGCTAGTCTAATGCCCAATGGAAGTGTTCGGATCTCCAGAACAGGCTCTCGCACAGCTATACACCGATAGGACACTAAGTGGACAAATGTTTGTGGCTTGACTATTAAGACAATGGGTTTCCTACTAAGTGACAACAATATGAACAAGGTCCTTTTCTGTTCCAGCTCAACTCTGTCCCTGTGCATAAAACCAGTTCCATTGAAAAGCAAAGTTCCCCTTATAAATAAATGCATAGTTTTGCTGGGAATTTGTTTTTCTCACAGGAGAGCGCAGAGCATTGCACCTGCAATCCAGTGGATCACAGGTGCAATGTCAGGCTCCTGCAGACACTGCCTGCAGGTCTGTTCCACATACCTTTGTACAAGCTCTGTTTACAGAGCTCTAGGCAGCATGAAGGGACTAGGAGCACGCTCACGGTCCACTGAGCACTACAAGCTGTCTGCTGGGGTGGAAGGTAGACTTTTAGTTCTCTTATTCACAGGTTCCTGCGAATTAATGATGCATTCTATGCATTTAAGTAAAAAATATTCTGAGGCAGCACCCCCCCCCCCCCATATACTTATCTGAGCCCCATCTCGATCCAGCGATGTGCATGGGAGCAGCAGGTCTCGCTTCTCATTGGCTCACACAGCAGTGGAGGCATTGGTTCCTGCTGCTGTCGATCACTGTAGACGAGGAAAGAACAAGCGGTGGGGCCAAGATGTGTTTTGTGTGTGAATAGGAAAATGTCCAGTCACAGAAGTGCAGCTCGGAACCAAGCCTGCTCAAGCGCCCCATAGCAAGAGGCTTGCTAATAGGGGCACTTGGGGGGGGGGGGGGCAGGACCGCTGGGAGGGGACCCAAAAACAAGAGGATAGGGACTGCCCTGTGCAAAATCAGAGCAGGTAAGTATAACATGTTTTTTTTTAACTTTGAAATTCTGCTGGGAAGAATATTAGAGACCTGCACACAGCCCTGAACTCACCCTTCCTGGTCATCTCTAAGATTAATCAAAATACTGGACTGTGAATCAGGTCTGCCTGGTCCAAAAATCAGTTCTTTCTAAAATGCTCCTGGCTAAAAGAGCAAAAACTACAAAATCAGATGGGAAAAGCGTCCCAGAGACAGACACAAAAGGGGGGCCAACCTATGCTTATGGATTTGGACTGGGATTGTCCAACAATATCATATAGATGGTTAGGTGTCTACATATATTTGGCTATGCAGTGTCCCCACACAGATTAACATACCACATCCTTTCCACAGTTGTAGTCACAAGCATAATATAGGAAAGAATGCTCATATTCTACCTGCAGGTTTGTAAAAGGAGACTGGAGTACATTCACAAGAACACTATTTTGCAGACAATTTGCTAGATGTGGGCCGAAAACTGTACACAGCTCTCCTTTCCCAAAGCCATTATCACTTTAACCAGTGAAAACAAGATCTTCTAAATGTAAACCTAACAAAAGTTAAAAAAAAAAAAAAAAAGGCAAGATGACTACTTACCCGAGACATTGTCCTGCTTCCTACGATTCAGTTGAATCACCTTCCCTCGGTTCACACCCCTGTATTCAAAAAGGCAAACACAAAAAGATAAAATTAAGCACATTGCCACACAAATGCATGCATCACAAATAGGAATGGTCAGCAAAAAGAACTTTTGCAAGAGCAACAGGCTGCCCATGTGCCAAACTGCTTCAAGACCAGCGAGTGGGATGCCTGACTCACCTGCATTTCTCACACTTGACAAGGAAGCCATCCGCCGAGGGGTTGCATTGGCACCAGCTGTCGATTCCCTCACCCTCAGAAGAGCTGTCGCTATCCCCAGAGTTCTCTTCTGGTGAGTGAATGCCGTTTACCTCTGCAGCATGGGGAATGATGGCCTGTACTGGTGGGGAAGCAGGGGGTGTAGGTGGTGGAGGGGCTCCGTAATTGTGATCCTGTGGGGGAATGACAGGCTTTTAGTCCTCGGCTGTACCACACACAAAAACCACAGGTAAACATAGTCCTTTACAACTGTTCTATGTATTCAGGTGAATCTGCAGGTATACATCTATGAGGGCTTTTCTCCTTTTCTGAATGTTGGAGCAGAGAGATAGAGAATCTGTCAGTTAGGAACAAATGGCAAGAGGCGGGACTTTAAGGGTGCCAAGACAAATATACAACTTTTTAAAAAATATATATACATTTTTTATTAAATATCAACTTTATGCAGTACTTTCAAGGCTCCTGAGGAAGCTCCTTTGGGTGAAACATGTAGAGCAGAAGTGGCTGTACTGTTGTATGAACTATATGTCTTTTGAACATTTGACATTTTAAAGAAATTGATATTTAATAAAATTTACTTTTTTTTAAAAAAAGTTGTATATATTTGTCTTGGCACCCTTAAAGTCATTGGTTTTTATTTATTGAATGGGATGTGGTGCCTATTTCCGTTTTTTCATCGACCTTATCTTCATTGAAATCTGACACTTGTTTATTATAGCATGTCTGATTCAAGTGCCAAGCAAAAAAAAAAAGAAAGGAAGCTGAGGATATATTCAGTGACTACATTTTTTTGTATTACTCCTTACTGGACCTCAAAATGATGGGCTCACACCACAGCGACTTGGGATTTGACTTGTTGAAACACCAAACGCCTGTAACAGTTTGTAAATGTGTGTAAACGCGGTAACTTACGTTTAGTTTACGGGCGTTTTTAATAGGAGATACGTTTTTGACTATTTGACTATGTAAACGCGGCAAAACGGACGTTTTTAAACGTCGGTTTCCATCTGTCAAGTTCAATCGTTTAGGAGAGGTATTAGAATGTCCCGGTACATTAAGCCTAAAGCCTCATACACACGATCAGACCTTGTACCAACCTTCCCGTGGATTTTTGTACAAAGGGCGTTGGCCCCAAATTTGTATTGCATACACACGATCGGACTTTTTAGGCAACAAACACGAAAGTAGTGACGTTTCAACGTACTGACAACACTTCAAAAGAGGACGTTCGAATACTCCAGCGCCACCTTTGGTCAACTTCTATATTGTTGTCTGGTCTTTTGCATTGTTTCTGAGCATGCGTGTTTGTACTTTGTACAAAAGTCTGATGGTTTTGTGTACACACGGTCAGACTTTGTTCCATCAGACTTTTGTTGGCAGAAAGTTGGTCCGTTCGCACAGCCAACAAAAGTACGATGAAAACGGAAGAAGTTGGTCCGATGGAGCGTACACACGGTCTGATGTTGGTCCAAAACAGCTAATTTGCATGTTTGTTGTCAAAAAGTCCGCTCGTGTGTATGGGCCTTAAAGAGGAAGTAAAGCCTCTTAAAAAAAAAAAAAAAAAAAAAAAAAAAAAAGACACCCTGCAAGGCAAAGGCATAATGAGCTAGTATGCATAGCTCATACTAGCTCATTCTGAAAAACTTACCTGAAAACGAAGCCCCCGAAGCCGTCCTTATCTTCCATCTTCTTCGCCGCCATCCAGGGCCGGAGTGACTTCCGGGTCTCGCCGCTCCAGCGCTATCATTCGCTAGAGCGGCGAGACGTCACTTCCGCGCATGCGCACGAGATCGGCATATGGCCGTGAGATCGGCATAGGCTGTGCGCCCTCAGTGCGCCTGCGCGCCGCTGTCTACGGCGCATGCGCCGTAGACAGCGATGCCTTTTCATCGCTAAATATCTCCTAAACCATGTAGGTTTAGGAGATATTTATTGGACCTACAGGTAAGCCTTAATCTAGGCTTACCTGTAGGCCAAAGTCATATGGAAGGGTTTACTTCCACTTTAAGACAGCATTATAAACAGACTGGAGGACTGTACTCACCGCATAAGGCAGGCCTCTGTATCCGTGGCTTTGGCTGCCTGGATAACTATGGGCTGTATAGATGGTCTTTCCGCTAACTGCTGGACTGGCTTCAACTGATTCAGGGCTAAAGAAGATGACATTTGTTAATATTCAGACATGCAGAAAACTTCGTACAGCACTAGATCACTTCTCATACCCAACTCCACTAAATGTCAAATTCTAGACACTTGCACAGCCCCAAAAGGTATAAAATGCATCCTACGGCTAACTTGACCTTTTGCATTGGAAAACAGAGCATACACAGGGTCTGGGGGGGAAAAAAGGGTAAACCTGTTCTGTCATGGTACCCAAGGTCTAAGCCTGCACCACCTTCCTCACAGCTTAAGGGTTGCATTTTATTAGAGGTTTAAAGGAAGCCTGTACAGGGGAAATACGGAGGCCAAAATTGCCGACTTTTGACAATGCCAGCAGCCTGTCATGTTGATCAATGGCTTCACTGGGTCACTGACCTGGAACAAGTATGCTGACCGCCGTGGTTCTGCCTACTTTTTTTGTCTGGGTCAGCGATAAAAAATAAATTAAAAAAAGGGGGGAATCCAGGAAGCCAAGCAACAAGCATTTTTTTGAGGTGGCAAGGGTCACAGCCACCATACTTCTCTTAGTACAGGCATCATTTAAAGACAGCACAGCTGCCATTGGGCTTCCGTGGCCTCCCGAGCATTCAGTGGACAGTGGAGAACTTTGGTCTAAAAGGCGGCAACATCTCATTCAAGTTCCAACCAATACATATGAAACATTCAAACACCAGAGTGGAAGGAGGATTGTGATTTCTAATCTCTGAGACAAACATTCATTCATGAATCACCTGAGGATTGTTGATCATCACTTGTCTATCAAGAATGTCCGACTAAACAGAACAACAAATTTCATTGTTAATTGAAAGGAAAAAGTACATTGTGCAAACGAGTTCTCAAATGTTTTAATGACAAACTCCATCACTTTTACCCTCAACAAAAGTCATTTCCACCTCTTAACTAAAAATCGAAATTTACAAGGCACGCCCGACTTAACCCCTTTCCACTCGCCCAATGCCTGTCGGATAGTGTCCCCCATCGGATACTGTCCGCCGTGTACTGCGCATGCGCAAGAATCCGAAAATATCCGAAAATTAACGGCGCCTGTGCCGTGAGTCCAGGTTCAAGCCCCACCATCCAAGTGGACATAGAGTTAGAATAAAAAAGAGCCGAGCGAAACGAGGCCGTGCCCGAAGCGTGGTGCGCGAAGTGAGCCGACGAGGGGCCCTCTAACTTTGTGCAGCCCTATGTCCACTTGGATGGTGGGGCTTGCACCTGGACTCACAGCGCAGGCGCCGTTCATCTTCTGCGATTTTCCGAATCTCCTCGTCCTCCGTACAGCGCAAGCGCTGCGCCTGCGCAGTACGGGGCGGACACTATTCTATAGGCGGACATTTTTTGACAGAACACCGGCCTTTAACTGGGTCTTAAAGTGCAACTAAACCCTCCTATCATTTTCAGCCAAAGAAGCTGCCATCTTAGCCTCTTGTTTGACCTTTATCTGCCATGGTGCTGCACATGAGATCCGTTATGACACTGGTCATTTGATGGTTTGACGGTTTGTTTGAGAGCACAAGCAAATGTGACAGTTGGAAAAAAAAATGAATGGCCGCACACTCTGAATGAATGTAGCTTTATTGTAGTAAATCAAAAAATAAAACGGCATAGAAAGCACCAGGAGATTTTATCTCCTGGTGCTCACTGTGCTGTTAAAGGATAACTTCACTTTCGTGGGGGGAAAAAAATAGCGAAGAAAAAATATAGCGCATAGAATTGTGACACAAATCATATTGTAATTGAATGTTATTAAAAATGACCTTTCCTTTTCAATCTGCAGCTCTGTAATTTTCTGAGAATACATTGCAATATGGCTACCTGGGGTTGTTCTGTACACAGTGTGTACTGACCACTCCCCAGAAACATCTCCCGCTCGTGCGATTGGCTCACCCAATTTTCCCAGAAATCTGCACTAAGATGCAAGTCTGATTTCAGGCTTCCCCTGCAGCAAAAGTCATTTTTGGAGAGATACTTTCAATAGGAACTTGTCTAAAGGCAGGCAGGCCGGGCAGATTTCCTCATTAGTGCCCTGCAGCTGCCACACCTGACAGTTAATTGTGAAACCCCTCCCATTAGATCCACTCAGTACAGAGGCAGAGACAAACACACAGGGATTTCTTCAGAATAACCAAGAGGTAGGAATCTGCAAAGGTTTGTTATACTCCTTGCAATGTACAGAGATCACCCAGAGGGGAATGTTTTTCTCTACAAAAGTGGAGTTACACTTTGAATTATTTTTTTTGATTTACTACAATAAAGCTTGATGTCTATCCAGAGTGTGTGGCCATTCATTCCTGCTGGAGGTAAGCCAGGCGGGCACCTCTGTCTTGGATGCTATACAAGGTGTGCAGCACCTACACCTTCAGCGGGGTTCTCTTATTTGAAAAATGTGAGTTACATTCTCGGGAATGTAACTTTTGAAACTTAAATCGATGGGTTTAGTTCAGATTTAAGAGGTTTGGGCGGGGCAGGCTTCCCAAATCACATGACCACGACTGGCAGTTGCAGTAACCACATGATTGGGTACCCATCCGTCAGCTCCCGATCACAACGAGACACCAGGGGCTGTAGGTGACAGTGTGGTCAGTGTGTCATGAGCACCCAGATAGACCTCAGCCGCCATCGATGCATTTATGCGGTCGGTAAGGCCCACCCTCCTTGCCGCTACACGCATGCTCTACATGGTTGAATCAACCTCATGCCAACCAACTTGTTGAACAATAATCTGTCAAGAGTTTTCTGCTTTGTATGCTCACAAAAGTGGATTACACTGCAAGCCATGAACACAAAATCAAAGCCAATTTTGCAGGAATGGATTAATACGGAATAGGATGACATTATCCAGGGGGAAATGCTGCTCCAATCTCCCTTAGGCCACCATTCACATCTGAGCGTTGTGTAGCTTGGAGCCTCAGGCTACAAAACGCTGAAGGGGAAAAAAAAAATCTATTCTCTATGGAGATGGTTCACATCCCCACTCCAAAACGCCGGAAGTTCTGGAACTTGTTTCTAGGCAGATTACAGGCGTTTTTTTTTTTTTTTTCTTTTTACATTGGTGACCTTTTGACCTGTGCAAAAAAAACGCTCAAAACCGCAGCAAAAAAAAGCGACTTTCTGCCTTAGAACGCTACACTCAGGTGTGAATGGGGCCTTGGGTATTGGTCCAAAGTGTGAAGGCCTTGGTACAGGACCATGTGAATTCTACTGAGTATGACAAATCAAATTCCACATTCGCCATTTCTCACCTTGCTGAGTGCTGAGGGCGCCACATAAAGGGGTCGATTTACTAAATCTGGAGTGTGCAAACTGTGGTGTAGCTCTGCACAGAAACCAATCAGCTTCAAGGTTGATTGTCAAAGCTTAAAGGGGTTGTAAACCTTTGTGTTTTTTGCATCCTATGCATTAAGGTGAACACACCTGGCAGTGACCGGCCACCAGACCCCGCCCCTCCTCCCACGTTTTACTTACCTGAACCCTGGAACTTGACCCCAACGGGACGTGCTGTCTCTGCCCGGGGTTCTCAGCTCTTGATTGGATAGATTGATAGCAGTGCAGCCATTGGCTCCCGCTGCTGTCAATCAAATCCAATGACGCAGGCCCCAGGGGCCGAGTCATACAATCGTCGGCTTTAGATGGCGAATGCTGAACTCAGGAGCGTGCCCGCAAGGTAACCCCCTCGGGAGAGCGCTTCTCCTAGCGGGTTACCTGATGTGGGGAGGAGCCGCCGAGGGACCCCAGAAGACGAGGTTCGGGGTCACTGTGCAAAACGAGCTGCACAGTGGAGGCAAGTATAAGATTTAATAAAAAAAAAACAAACATAGCGAAGAACCCTTACAATCACTTTAATTGAACAAAGCTAAAAAGTTATAAGCCAACTGGCTACCATGCACAGCTGCACCAGTTTCAGAGTGCTTTAGTTTTAGAAAATCTCCCTAAGCCCCGGTTCACACTGACTGCGGGAATTAAATCGTGCGAGTTCCGCTGAACTTGCACAACCGAGCAGTGCTTTAGCGCAAAAGGCCGGCACTTTCAGTGTGAACGTGCTCTTAAAGTGTTACTAAACCCACAATGTACCAACTTTGCAGTTCAGCTTAGACAAGGAGAGAATAAAAGTAAAAAACAGACACTAAACCCCCCCCCTATCTGTGACAGGTTAGATCTGCATTACAAAGTTGAGGGGGGGAAAAAAAATGCATACATTTTTTACCACCTTTACATTGAACTCTTTTTTAAAGAGATGGCATTTTCTTAGGACAAGTATCGACTATTTTTTTTTTTTTTTTTTTGCGTTTTAGAAGTGTATTACAAGTGTTTTACAGCTTTACAGCATTTTTGTTTAGCCCAGAGGCCTCCAAACTTTTTAAACAAAGGCCAGTTTACTGTCCTTCAGACTATAGGGAGGCCGGACTGTGGCCATCATGAGTAGAAATTGTCCCAGCCTCAGTTGGAGTAAACCATGCCCCATTTTTTTGGGGCAGGGAGAGCAATAGTGCCCCATTGTTGAGGTCATTGGGAGGAATAATGCCCAATCTTTGGTGCCATTGGGAGGAACTGTGCCCCATCATTAGTGTGAGGAATGGTCCCCCATCATTGGGAGGAACTGTGCCCCCTTGTTGGTATCAGTGAATAAAATACTGCCCCAAGGGCCAGATTAAAGCAAGCAAAGGGCCGCAGTTTGGAGAGCACTAGTTTAGCCAATAGAGAGGCCCTAGGGAGCGGAGAGGAAGAGGAAATTAGAGGTGGAGAACTGCTATTTGAGCGTTTTACCAGCGGTTTTCTGGCCAAGTCATTGAAATTAATAGGATTTTGCAGTTTCAGAACTGAGTGTTTAAAAAACTGTAAAACGCTGAGGGTATAAACAGGGCCTAAATCCCTCATCCATTCAGTAAATCGGGGACACGCAGTTATGGATGTAGGTTTGGGAAAGGCCACATGCTGTATTAATAAAAACACAAGTTTCACTGCGATTTGCCTCTAAACACCTTTGCAAAGGTATAAATAGGGTGAGAACACACACAGGCTGCCATGGCAGAGGGAGGCAGCAACCACACAACTGAAGGCAGAGGGGGTAAAAACTTGACAAGGAAACAAAACCACGAGCAACGTATAATCAGAAATGTGCGTTCGAAAGCAGAACTGTGCGCCAACCACATATGGAAAAGCAACAATTTTCCTTAAATTAAAACAAGAAAGAAAAATGACAACAGAAAATAAAGGAGCCAAGGCTAGAAGGTAGACCGTTGGCACAATCCCATCTCAAACATTCAATTTATCATTGAAAAATAAAAAATTACGTGTATTTTTAAAAAACGTGTGTTTAAACGAGTACCGTCTGGGACATTAATTAGAATTTTGTAGCCCAAGTTTATGTGCTGCATTATTGGTCTGAAACTGGGTGAAAAAAATATCTGCCAGTAGATGGCGCTCCGAGATCATGGGATTTCACAAATGTCAGACGCAACGCTCACACTGCGGAAATGAAAACATTACTAGAGCTGCTACCATGGCCGACCAGAAGAGTCATTCCTACAAATCACAAGAAGCTCCTTTATTTACAATACAAACTGAACTACAAATAATCCAAAAATACAGGCTGAGAATACCTAACAGGTAATCAAGGACTTGACTAGTTTATTAGAAGGAAATTCTGCCAAAGATTCTGCCACTTCAGCCCTGGAAGATTTTACCCCCCCCCCCCCCCGACCAGAGCACTTTTTGCGATTCGGCACTGCGCCGCTTTGACAATTGCGCGGTCGTGCGACGCTGTACCCCAACAAAATTGACGTCTTTTTTCCCCCACAAATAGAGCTTTCTTTTGGTGGTATTGGATCATCTCTGCGGTTTAAATTTTTTTGCGCTATAAACAAAAACAGAGCAACAATTTAGAAAAAAAAAAAAAAACATGATATTTTGTACTTCTTGCTATAATAAATATCCCCATTTTTTTTTTTTTTAAAAACAGCTAATTTTTTTCTCAGTTTTGGCCGATATGTATTTTTCATAATAAAAATTGCAATCAACGTATATTGTTTGGTTTGCGCAAAAGTTATAGCGTCTACAAAATAGGGGATAGATTTATAGCATTTTTATTTTATTTATTTACTCGTAATGGCAGCGATCAGCGATTTTTATCGCGACTGCGACATTATGGCGGACACATCGGACAATTTTGACACATTTTTGGGACCATTTGGCATTAATACAGCGATCAGTGCTATAACAATGCATTGATTCCTGTAAAAATGTCACTGGCAGGGAAGGAGGTTAACACTAGGGGGCGATCAAGGGGGTTAACTGTGTTCCCTCAAGTGTGTTCTAACTGAAGCGGGGAGGAGATGACAGATCGCTGTTCATACAACAGACGATCAGTCTCTTCTCCCCTCAGAGAACCGGGAATCTGTGTGTTTACAGAGATCCCAGTTCTCGCGGTGTCACGAGCGATCGCGGGAGCCCGGCGGTCATCGAGACCGTCGAGCACTCACATCGGCTCAGGGGGCGAGCAGCAGGCGTGTGCCTAGTGGCTGCCTAAGGAAGTGACATACCATAACGTCAAGTGGCCTGCCTGCGCCATTCTGTCACAGTAAAACTGTGGGGGCTGGTCGGTAAGCGGTTAAAATATACCCTTGACATCTGCATGCAGAGATAAAAACGTACATGTTACCACATTACAGCCACGTTAAAGCATGGCAGGTAATGTGGGGCACTGTAGTAGAAAGGCATTGATGCCCAACACACCACATGTCCATTTTTTCCCCATTCCAAAGTGCAATTCTCAGAAAACAGAATAAATTGCAGCTTTCCAGTTGTTAGATTTGCTGGCTGTGAAAGTCCCTCCCCCCTCTTTAATTTCTTCCTGCTGGCAACACTTCCTGTCCTATGGTGACAACACTTACTACATTTTCACAGGAAAACAGAAGCGTGTCACCAATGCATCACATCTTCCTCTCTCCAGATGAGAGCGTTCTCTAGTTTAGAGGTGGTCTGTGCAGATTGCTTGAGTTCCTCAGGCAGAGTCCAAAGTTCTGAGCTCCCCCTTATGTTCAGATCTTTGTAGATTGTGACCCAGTGGGTTGTGACTATAGGGCCCCCCCTGAACTGGATCCTATACCCTATAAAATGGAAGGTTGTAGATATTCGGTCCTTTTTTTGTTTGTCGTTTAAACAAAAAAATCATGAGGGTTTTTTTTTTTTAGCAACTTGCTTTAATGTATGGTTATATCTACTCTTAAAATTGGTTATCAAACCTTTAGTTGTACTTTGTATAACATTTCTTAAATAAAATAAAGATTATAAAACAAAAAGTTATGAGCTATTTGGGCTTCTGCACTTATTTGCACTTGAACACAACATACATAAAATACAAGTACGTGTGAATTCCTTCCCGGCAGCCCTTTATGTGGGCTTCAATGGCGGGCGGCAGTGGGGGCCTCACGATTACATGATCCCTGCAATTGGCTCCCAGCAGCGATGGGATCAGGAGTTGGTCTCACTTGCACCTGATCAGAAGCCGCGACCGAGAGCAGTCTGAGAAAGCTCAGTTAGAATTCCATGAGCGTGAGCTCTCCGCACACAACCTTAAAAAGTGTTACTAAACCCAGTAATAGGAAAATGGTTCATCCCCCCCACAGAATATAAATCTTTACATCAAAATATTGCCACTACATACCTTTTTGGGTGATCTGTATACCACGCTCAGTGATAAACTGCAGAGTGTCTCCAGTTCTGAGAGTTCAGGTAGGAGGAGATTTCCACTGCAGCCTGTATACACGCCCACATGTGATGTCAGTATCATGTGACCTGGCTAGCTCTGAGAACAAGTAAATGCTCTCTCCAGCATAAAAGACACAACTGAGCATGTGCAGGTCGGCTACCCTGCCTGTGTTAGCTGGCTTTCCCCAGATAGACATTGCAGGAGGGGGGGGGGGGGGGGGATATGTGCATACAGGATCAAAAAGCCTTTTTACACAATGTGGAGGATTAACCCCTTAAGTTCCACAATGAGTATAACAAGCATGCTATGCTGCATATACAGACTGATTTTACGGTTGTGGGTTTAGTAACACTTTAAGCAGCCGCTAGTGCAGGTGTGGCGGCTCGGAATTAAAGGCCAAGTTTCCTGCTGCCAAAACGATGCATTACGCAAGGAGTCAGCAAGGAGTCGGACGGGCCCTAAAAAGTTGAAGTTTCCCCCACTGAGGGAAACCTTGTTACCTAGTCCAAACATAATCCCTTAAATTGGTACTAAAGATAAAAGGTTTTTAATCTTAAAAGCTCAAAGTCCAGCTAAAGGTGCATCAAAATGTGGTCTCTCTGAAAACTTCCTCTGCTGAGTCAGCACTAAAGTCTTCCAACCAGCAGCAAAGCTTTGCTGATAACAGAACTAAAAAGGGTCTGATTAAACATGGAGCAGAGTCAGACCTCTGCAGAGAGACCATTGCTTCCACACAGAGGAAGGGTTTCTCTACCGCATGCAGTACCTGTGCCCTCCAACGTGCAGCATTGAATACTTTCTAGGCCAGGCAACCAACTAATCTGAATCTATTTTTTTCCTATGAATTAAGCTTAAAGTATGTGGCCTATAATGGCAAATACAGCCTAGAATGGTTGTTTTCAGTGTAGATAAAGAAGTATAACTTATTCCAGATAACAGAGCGCCGCGCTCCGTTGCTGCGGTGAGGTTTAAGACATTTAGAGCAAATGTGACTTTTCTATAAATCCGATTACCCGGAGTTCTCTTCTACGGCAAACACTTGAAAGATTTAGGTTGAGGAGAGCTGTATACAAGAACTGAGCCTTACTCTGATCCAGCGGCCATGTCTGAGTAGGATGTATCTGGTGTGGTGACTCCCAGAGGGATTACAATGCTCATGACGTCCGGCACTACGGTCGGAGAGAATCACGGGGTCGGAATCGCAGCGACTGACCACACCGAAGGTGGGGAGCCGCAAAGCCACGAGAGATACTTCACGGACATGAGGAAACCTGGAAGAGGGAAAAAAAAGAGGCAAGTTAGCAAAACACGAGCTGAATGTTCAACGCTTACCAACAATTCCATTGATGTATACTAAAAGAACATAATACTAAAGTGGTTATACACCGTGGTCTGTGTCAATAGAAGCAGACAACGAGGCTCGGGGACGAGCCCGTACGAGTGCCCCCCATAGAAAGTCTTGCTACGTGGGCTCTCGGCGGAAGGAAGACAGTTGGGGACCAGAGAAGAGGAGGTTCAGGCACACTTTGTGCAATTCCATAGCACAGAGCAGGCAAGTATAAACCAGTTATTTCTCTCTTTTTATTTAAAGGCAGGGGTCTTCAAACTACGGCCCTCCAGTTGTTCAGGAACTACAATTCCCATCATGCCTAGTCATGTCTGTGAATGTCAGAGTTTTACAATGCCTCATGGGACGTGCAGTTCCACAACAGCTGGAGGGCCGTAGTTTGTAAATGCCCTTAAATCAGGGATCTTCAATCACTTTAAGGGCCTAGTCCAGGGGTCTCAAACTGGCGACCCTCCAGCTGTTGTGAAACTACAAGTCCCATGAGGCATTGCAAGTCTGACAGTTGCAAACATGACTCCCTCAGGCAGAGGCATGATGGGAGTTGTAGTTTCACAACAGCTGGAGGGCCGCCAGTTTGAGACCCCTGGCCTAGTCACACCACAGTGCGCTGCAACATGTGTTTTCGTGCATTTGCTGTGTCAGGCAGCCCTCACAGATAAAATAAAGAACATTTCCCCCCACAACTGTGCATTAACATGTATTCTAGTGTTTTTTTTTTTAAAGACATCTAGTGAAAATTTGTGGTACTTCCCACAGGTAATAGCGCCAGCATATTATGCAGTGCTGTACAAAGTTCACTGTTCACATTAACCTCTACCCCAGTGGTGCTGACAATCTATGTCCCTATCATACCCACAAGCATGCCCTTCCTGTAGGCGTTCCACCACAAGAAATTATACACCATTTATAAATGGCCAGCAGAAAAGTTTGTGGACGGTATTTCACAACTGGGAGGTGGTCAGGTTTTGTAATGCTCTTCCAACAAATATGAAAAAAATATTTTACTCCAATCACTTCATCTCAGGAGGACAACAGAAAATAAAAATAAAAAAAGATCCAGAAAGGTTGGGTTTGTGCTCCCATTCTGCATAGGGAAACCAGGTCATCAAACCTGGCACACAGTTTTTCCAACAGGTAGCAAAAAGTGTACTACCCCCTTACCCGGGTACCCTTCCTAAACCAATCCTTACACAGGGATGAGTCCAATGGCTGTACCTTTAATTTTGTTTTTTTTTTATCATCAACTTCATTGCCATCACAAGGAATGATCATGTGATGACCTGTCACAACTCATGCCCTCTATGGAGAGATCTGGGGCTCAGTAGAGACCTCTCCTCTGGCCTTCAAAGCATCAAACCAAGGGCGGTTTGATCCGATACTTTGGAGGCCCTTCCGCCATCTTTTAAAGAAATCCAGCCGCTGTAGCTGCAGTCATGATCCCCGTATACATGTCACAAGGAAGCAATGCCCTGCTCCTCTACACAAATGACAACCAACTCACAGACAGTACAAAACAGGGCATGACCAGAGATATAATATGAATAGAAAATATTTAGTATGTTATAAACATTATACACACACGATTAGTTCAGGGAGCCTATAGGCAGTACTGGACCTGGTGCCTCCTGTGGGCAACAGCACAACAGTACAGATCCTTTTAAAATTATAAAAATAAACTGGCTTAAATTCATTATAGTTTCCCCTTTAAGCTACCTATCTATATAAAATTACACTAAGACAGCAATACCTTAGAGACCTAGGTAGGCATATCGCGTCATATTCTGAGATGCAGCACTGCAAACTATGGTATACTCTAGGGGCCTGAATATGTCACATGTGTTCTATCTATAGAGATTTTGATTTATTCAAGTCCATTTTTATTGTTAAAGGGGGGGATGTTCTGACAATTTTACAACAGGGGATTTGCGGCTGCATGCTCAAAATTACTACCCAGACTGCTGTGACAAAAACGAGGCCTATATATAATCAGTCTAGAAATATGGTAGGAAGGTACCAGCTTTATCCTCTGCTTGCTGAATAATAAAAATCTAAAATATAAAAAAAAAAAAAATACTTGTGCCCTTAAAGGCTCAGTGCTACTGTCTACTAAGATTATGGAAGATGCAAATACATTTTTAATGCTCCTTTGGCTCTGTGGGGATGAGATCTTTGTATTTAAGTTGCCAGGTCTGCATGGCAGCCATGACAGTTACAATGGACACCAGATTCACTGTTGGATTCATTTTTACATTGCAAAGAAAACACCAAGCTGGGCATAAACACAGCTAGGAATTATTATGTGCCAATGTTCCAAAAAGATAAAAACCGGTGACTGGATGTAATGGTCACCAGTTAGAAAAGGCATTTTTTTGGGTGGAATGGCCCACTTTACCATGTTGTCACAGCCTCAGCTGTGCATGTTTCCCTATGAGATTGTATAAAGGGGGGGGGGTGTGTCCACTTCATCCACTCAGGTCCCTGATTACTCTCAGCTCCATAAAAGCCTGTGTATCCATGCACACACATAGGCTTTTAGCAGAGTTTAGGATCTGCCACGTTCAGGTGAGGTTAAACCTCCCTCTCCAGAACGCAGAAGAATCACTTTCAGGATAGAAATGTTTTGACCACATAAAAATAGTGTACATGTAGCCTTAGGCAACCCATCAAGAGAAAAAAAAAAAAACAAGGCTGCTGTTGCTGACCCGTTTTTGAAACTGCTAGATGCCAGGCTGTCTTGATGTTCCTCTGGCTTTAATAAACTCACTGAGCCAGAGCAAGTATGCATTCCAGTTCCCATTCAGTGACTCCAAAAGTATTTAGGCAGGAAGTCTGCAAACGGCAGGCAACTAATCTCATGACAAGTTTCAGGTAAGCTGGCCATAGACTGAAATTTGGCCAATTTCGGAAGGGATCAGCAGACTTTCAATGAGTTTGTGTCCCTGCTCAACAGTCATTCAATCAGCTTCCGCAGAATGAGAGAGTGTTGGACCTGTGTGTAGGTGTGTGGGTAGGTATTAGGTAGGTGTGTGTGTGGGTAGGTATTAGGTAGGTGTGTGTGTGGGTAGGTATTAGGTAGGTGTGTGTGTGGGTAGGTATTAGGTAGGTGTGTGTGTGGGTAGGTATTAGGTAGGTGTGTGTGTGTAGGTAGGTAGGTAGGTAGGTGTGTGTGTGTGTAGGTATTAGGTAGGTGTGTAGGTATTAGGTAGGTGTGTAGGTATTAGGTAGGTGTGTGTGTGGGTAGGTATTAGGTAGGTGTGTGTGTGGGTAGGTATTAGGTAGGTGTGTGTGTGTGTGTAGGTATTAGGTAGGTGTGTGTGTGTGTGTGTAGGTGTGTAGGTAGGTGTGTGTGTGTGGGTAGGTGTGTGTGTGTGGGTAGGTGTGTGTGTGTGGGTAGGTGTGTGTGTGTGGGTAGGTGTGTGTGTGTGGGTAGGTGTGTGTGTGTGGGTAGGTGTGTGTGTGTGGGGTAGGTGTGTGTGTGTGGGTAGGTGTGTGTGTGTGGGTAGGTGTGTAGGTACAGGTAGGTGTGTAGGTACAGGTAGGTGTGTAGGTACAGGTAGGTGTGTAGGTACAGGTAGGTGTGTAGGTACAGGTAGGTGTGTAGGTACAGGTAGGTGTGTAGGTACAGGTAGGTGTGTAGGTACAGGTAGGTGTGTAGGTACAGGTAGGTGTGTAGGTACAGGTAGGCGTGTAGGTACAGGTAGGCGTGTGTGTAGGTAGGTGTGTGTGATTCTTCAATCAATCTTAATTGTATGGATGAGGAATCTGTTTCGGATGAATGAGGAGACAGCTAAAGTCAGGTTTGGAGGTAGGACTTCATCCACGGACTTCTCTCAGATACCCCGGAGAAGTCGGCTTTCCCATCAGATGTCAGGGCTCAGCCTCACCCCAGTCTTTCTTGCTGCATTCTTACATTTCAGGAAGAAAAAAGTAGCAGGTTTTTGGTTTTGTCAAAATCCTCCCTTCTGTTTGGTCACATTAATCCAACTACCAGAACAATCTTATTTTGATTGACTGAACTGTTTTTTTTTTTTTAAAGTCGGACCCAATTTACCCAACACGTTGCGCCTCCAACATGACCAGCAAAATTTGTAACCAGAGCAGGAACAACAAAATAAAAAATCCACTTGGAGAAAGAGGAACATGTTCTAAAATCAGCAGGACGCACATTTGTTGTGTTGCAACTATAAAGCTATAAACCGGTTTGCCCACAGGAATCCAGGGCCTCATTGTTCATCAGATATTTTGTGATAAACTTGGGCTTGAAGAAAGAAAAAAAAAAAATGGTCACGTTCAAACATGTTCTAACTGAAGCGGAGTTCCTGAATGTAATTGCTTTGACTAAGTCCTGGACCAAGGTGAGGGGTGTAAGAATTACACAATCATCATCTACCAGGCTGACCCCATAATGTTTCATGCCCCTCCCCCGTGGCTAAAATGATCCTCTCAAGACTGACACTATAGTTTTGCACTGGGTCAGAATTTTTTTTATTCTCCCCATCAGATCGACATTACCCCAATACATGGGGATACAAATACAGGTGTTATCCAAATCAACAAGCTTGTAGCCCTTAATTTTCCAGAGCAAGTTAGGGAAAAAAAAAAAAAAGCCAGCATGTGATTGGCTGCTATGAGCTGAATCATGTTCTCGGGTTACCGTATATACTCGAGTATAAGCCGACCCGAATATAAGCCGAGGCACCCAATTTTACCATAAAAAAACTGGGAAAACTTAATGACTCGAGTATAAGCCTAGGGTGAGAAATGCAGAGCTACTGTAAGTGGAAAAGAGGGTCAACAGTGCCCATTTGCATGCCTCACTGTGCCCATTTGCAGCCTCACTGTGCCCATTTGCAGCCTCACTGTGCCCATTTGCAGCCTCACTGTGCCCATTTGCAGCCTCACTGTGCCCATTTGCAGCCTCACTGTGCCCATTTGCAGCCTCACTGTGCCCATTTGCAGCCTCACTGTGCCCATTTGCAGCCTCACTGTGCCCATTTGCAGCCTCACTGTGCCCATTTGCAGCCTCACTGTGCCCATTTGCAGCCTCACTGTGCCCATTTGCAGCCTCACTGTGCCCATTTGCAGCCTCACTGTGCCCATTTGCAGCCTCACTGTGCCCATTTGCAGCCTCACTGTGCCCATTTGCAGCCTCACGTCCCCCGAACTTCAAACTCGGTAGTTAGTTTAGCTGCAGCCAAAATTTGGGGTCTCTGGACCCAAAGGGTCCCAAAATGACATTGCTGCAGATGGACACAATTGACCGACTTTGGAGCCCTGTATCCCGAGGGCCACTTGGTGCTAGGAACCCACAATATGGTGTGAAAACCCAGTGGAACCAGCACTACAACATATCCAAAGATGGGGTTCCCAGCACTAAGTGGCCCTGAGATATGGGGCCCCCAAAGTCTGTTCGGAAAATGTCAAGCACTTTTTTGCAGCAGAGAATGACATTTTCCGAACCAACTTTGGGGCCCCGTATCTCAGGGCCACTTGGTGCTAGGAACCCCAGCTTTGAATATGTTGCGGTGCAGGTTCCACACCAAATTGTAGGTTCCTAGCACCAAAGTCGTTTCGGAAAATGTAATTTTCTGCTGCAGAAAAGTGCTTGACTCCAGTATAAGCAGAGGGGGGCATTTTCAGCATAAAAAAAATGTGCTGAAAAACTCGGCTTATACTCGAGTATATACGGTATATTAGCATTTAGTAAAGTTTGCAGTAAAAGGAGAGCAGTTTCTACATTTGCCTTTAGTGCACAGCGCTCTAAACAAGACTTTCTTCTACAAACATTGTACTATCAGGAGCAGAAGACTCAGGCTAGGCCATTTTCACTGTGTCATTTCCTTTCAGATAAGAAATAGATGGGGGATTGTGTTTGGAGACGCTGATGTCATAACTAGGACAATGTTCACGTCTGAAGTAAGGAAATGCTTTTGATCAGAGAATGCTGAAAGCTTAGCAGAAACAATGTGCAGGACAGAAGCCTGCTCCACGCCAAAAACAGAACAAGCTGCAGCACGCCCGAGTATTCCTGAGATGTTTCCAACCACTGGGAACGAGGCGCATGTTGCTACCGTTTGTTTAAAAGGTGATGGTGGTTTGTGTACGCCGACAAAGCGATCGCATATTCCACATAGTAACAAGATGAAAGCGTCACCACCTGACAGCCTATCCTCTTCAAGCAGGCTCTATGGTGAACTTTACAATATTATTTGTCTGCTAGAAAAGCTAAAATTTAAAGTGCAACTGCAGCCAAGTACAGTTATTACACAAGCAGAACCAGTTTTTCCTGCCAAATATTTAGGCTATGTTTCCACTAGTGCGACTTTTCATGCAACTTGGGACTGAAAAGTCGCATGACAAGTCGTACCCCATATCTGTGCGACTTCAAAGTAGTCCCTGCACTAATTTGGTCCCACTTTGATGCGACATGAGGTCCATAGACCAGTGTTTCTCAACTCCAGTCCTCAAGGCGCCCCAACAGGTCATGTTTTCAGGATTTCCATTATTTTGCACAGGTGATTTGATCAGTTTAACTGCCTTAGTAATTACTACAGCTCTTTCATCTGAGGGAAATCCTGAAAACATGACCTGTTGGGGCGCCTTGAGGACTAGAGTTGAGAAACACTGCCATAGACACAGGCATTGCTTCAAGTCGCGGCAAAAATCGCACGACTTAGGGGATTCAATAGTGGAAACATAGCCTTAGGCCCCTTTCACACCGGGGCGTTTTTCATGCGGTACAGCGCTAAAAATAGCGCCTGTTCACCGCATGAAAAAATCCGGCCCCTTTAACTCCAGTGTGAAAGCCGGTGGGCTTTCACACTGGAGCGGTGCGCTAACAGGACGGCAAAAAAAGTCCTGCTAGCAGCATCTTTGGAGCGGGATAGAAGCGGTGTGTTCACCGCTCCTATACCGCTCCTTCCCATTGATTAGAATGGGACACCGCAGTGAAACCGCCGCAAAAGCGCCGCTACGGCGGTGCTCTGCGGGGGGTCTTTAACCCTTTTTCGGCCGCTCGCGGGGGGTAAAACCACACCGCGAGCGGCCGAAAACCGCGGTTAAAACGACGGTAAAGCAGCGCTAAATATAGCGCTGCTTTACCGTCACCGCGGCTCCCCGCCCCAGTGTGAAAGGGGCCTTAAAGTGACGCACACACTTTACCCACTGCTGCTGTTCCATATGACTGTATAGCTTACTAGCTCCTGGGCCTAAAACTCCAGACTTTGTAAGTATAGTGCTAGATTAGAGAGGAAGTCGTGGACATGGACACCACTCACAGATGGTGTCCAAAAACAACCATTATCCTGTGTTTTTATTGGTGATGGAGGGGCACGCTTTAACCTCTATAAATATATAATGCCAACATTATTTGGGCAGGTTCCAGAGAAATCCAAAGCCCCGTACAGACAGAAAGCCAGGAGACAACTGTCGGTACAAAAAATACCGGCCGACATTCTGTTTGTGTGTATGTCGGTCAGCCAAACGACTCCAGATCAGCGATCTCAGCCAATGGCAGAGAGCTCCGATCCGAGTGTTCTGGCTCACTGGACTAACCTTGCATGGAAGAATGGTCAAACATTCCCATAGACACGCTCCTAAACCTTGTGGACGGCCTTCCCAGAAGAGTTGAAGCTGTTCTAGCTGCAAAGGGTGGGCCAACTCAATATTGAACCCTACGGACGAAGGGTTATGCGCGTGTAAAGGCAGATGTCCCAATACTTTTGGTAATATAGTGTATGTAGGATTCATTCCTTTCTTCCAAAGGAGCATTAAAGAGGAACGGAGTTCCAAAGAACTATTGCTGTGCAATTTAGGTGTGGGATCTTTTTTTATAAGCATCCTTAAGTTTTAAGCTTCTATTAAATCTTTCAACAATCATACAGCATTATACTCCTGATTTTCTTCCACACACAGAATGCTGTAATAAACATTTGTGAAAAAAGGGAAAGCAGACCTGTGTTTACCGCTTCCTTATATTCAAAGAGATTGTGAACATGGATATTTAATTTAGCTACTATATTTGGGGCCATTGAGCCACTACAGAAAATATCAGCATCCGCCATCAATGATCGTGCCATACCAGAGTGCCACATTCGTCAGTGGGGCCTTTGTAAATATTAAGCTGAATACCAACGACTCTGCTGCATTATGTCCAGGAATAAAACTGTCAGTAACAGGCCCCGCCGCGACGAATAGGGCCCCTCCCCCCGCTGAACAGGCCGCGATGAACAGGCCCCCGCCGCGACGAACAGGCCCCCGCCGCGACGAACAGGCCCCCGCCGCGACGAACAGGCCCCCGTGATGTCAACTCGAGGAGAGCTTTCACAGCGGAGGGGACCATTTAATTTAAGAACATGAAAGGGGGGGAGTTTGGCACCTCAATCAGCATTTATACAGCGAAAAGATGGACACTTAATGTGTTGGTATGGCCATTTTAGTTCTTTTTACAGCATAAACATATGGAATAGTACATTAGATTTGTAGTCAGAGTCTTCAAGTGGGAAATGCGATATTCCTAAGAACCAAGGCCTGAGGTGTGCCTTGGCCTAGCTGGTCAGTATGCCTGAAAAGAGGGCCAGAACCCAGAACGCCGACCCCCCGACGATCCTGGCCCTGACAGAGGAGGAGGATTAAATAGCCCTCTCAGGCTCCTCCTACAAATACCTCCGGCCAGCCTTTATACTTATCGCGTATTATTTTTAGAAGCTAGGCTTCCCCTATTCATACGCTAATGAACTCATTTGGTTCATGGATCTCATGCAACAGGAAGGGATGTTGACAGGAAGTTGAGGGAAGGAACAAAGGACCTGAACATGCCATGTGCTAGAAAGAAAGGAACTGGTAGTTTTTGGTGAAGCAATAAGCAGCAAGGAGCAGTCTGGAGAGATCCGGGATCAAAGGAAGACGACTCCATCAACAAGAAGAACCGATAGGCATTCACCCATCACATACATTCCATGCTCATTTGCCAAAAAGGATAGATAGCTTGTGCATTTGTATATGCTTTACATATTTTGAGACGCATTGTTTATTGGCTTATGAGTGCTTTCACACTGGGGCGTTGGCGGTAAAGCGCCACTAACCGAAAAAGGGTTAAAACTGCCGCTGCCCATTGATTTCAATGAGCCGGTGCTGCTTGCAGGTCTATTTTTTACTGTCCTGCAAGCGCACCGCTCCAGTGTGAACGCACTCGGGCTTTCACACTCAAATGAGAGGAGAGGCGCTATTTTTATCGCTATATCGCCTGTAAAGTGCCTCAGTGTGAAAGCAGCCTTAGTGAAACGTGTCATATCTTCCTAACACAATAGAACTATTAGTAGTACTGCCGTGTCCACTGCCCATATGGGGTTAAGCGAAAACGTGCCGCTTTCTTTGGCGCACACACGAGCATTCCCCCAACATTGTGGCCACGCAGTCTATTTCACCTTGAAATAGTAAGGAGTCGCTACATAACATTTAGCCAGTATGTATTCTATTTCAGACAAAAGGTATTTGAAAACAGCACCCATAATTGTGGAGCGTGACCATGATCTCCATTTCGTGGTTTCAGAGTGGTATGCAAAATACATTTTCATTGGCTGCACAACACCAACAGTCCAGCTTTAAGACACTGATAAAGAAACTCCATTGCATTAAAAAGCAGAAGAGAAACCAGCTATGATTGAACACAGGAGGGCGGCCTACCGTATCAAAATAATAGAGGCCTGGCTTTTGCTGGCTTAAATAATATCTGAGTCACAGATCTGAAGCAAAACGCAAGGCAAGTGGAGGCAGAATTTCCAATGTGCAGATTTGTTCCGGGTCAATGAGTGAAAATATTCAAGTCAGAGGATGGCAGAGACCGAGCATTTTCATAAGGAGATTAGCAAAGGCAGTATTCCACCACTCAGTACAGGTCTACTTGAAGTGAGCAAAGATTTACAGTAGGGCTGTGGAAATTAAAGATTAATTCCTCGATTCATTTTTTTGATTGATCAAAATTCTTTTGATCGGTACTCACCTCTCCGCCAGCTTCCGGGTCTTCAGGGAGTACCGTCGGAGATCTGGTGACGTCGCCAGACATCAACGTCACCAGACTCCTCCCCCCCCTTCCCCAAGTGCCTCCGTCTGCTAACGAAGGGAAGGGGGAGGAGTCCGGTGAAGTCGAACTTCTGATTGAACGTAGCGCGTACGGGGGAGGAGCTACACATGACATCACCCGCTGCTGCCCTATGGAACTAACACGATTGTCGGCTTTACATGCTGTGTTTTTATCATCTTTATGTGAGTAGTTTGTGTTTGAACACAAAAATTGAATCTTATACTTAAGCGGTGAGCACTTAGATCTTTTCTTTCTACCCATCACCTGGCGTCCTTGCTGAGATCTAAGGAGACGTGAGAGAAGTTTATGGTCCGTGTTAACCCTTTTGATACCCGCTTGCATGACCACCTGTTTGCACAGGGGTCCATGCCATAAGGTGAGAGTAATTAGTTAGACCGGAGGTGGAGGGATTGTCACGCTACAGTGTGAATTTAAAACGTATTTGTGTGAACTGTGAAGTTAAGTCATGGATTGTGGAAACTAACTAGTGTCGGGTGATTGTATATAGTGTATACCACATTTACCACTGACTAATGCAGAGTTGCAATGCAAGGAGATCAGCTAAAAGTAGTTGGATCTGTATGTGCGTTATAATTTATCGAAATTAGTCAATTGATTAATCGAACACGAAAATTTTAATCAGTAACAGCCCTAATTTACAGACACTTGTAGTTCCTGTGTGATACAATGTCACAAGATTACACAGTTGACTACAGACAACTGCAGCCCACGAGCTGTCAAGGAGCTTTAAAGAATATGCTATCCCAGATTATATATATATATATATATATATATATATATATACATATATACATATATACATATATATATATATATATATATATATATATATATACACATATATACATATACACACACACACACACACACATATATATATATATATATATATACACACACATATATATATATATATATATACATACATATATATATATATATATATATATATATATATATATATATATATATATATATATATATATATATATTTATTACATTATATAAAAAAAATGTTCTCTGCATTGGCTGCAGCTAGGGGACATTTAGTTCTCTCTGCATTACTTCCTTTGTGTGGAATCCCTGGTGATCCTGCTAGTCCCTCTGCTTTCCTATTAAAAAATTACCACACTAGGCAGGAGAGCACAACATGGACAGTGCTCTAGCTGTGCTGGAACTGGACCTGCTCTCCAATAATGTCACTGATGCAAAGGCATAATGAGCTAGTATGCACCACATACTAGCTCAATATGAAATACTTACCTTAGAACGCAGCGCCGGCATCACCTCCCGGTCACCGCTGAGGGAGCAGACATGTAGCCTCAGCGATTTTTACAGGTTTGCGGCTTCTGGCGCTGCGAGTGGCCAGAGCTGCGATGACATCACTCCCGCGCGGGAGTCCTCTTTACGGCAAGGCGCTCCCGATATTCTGACAGCGTCCGCTTCAGAGCGCATGTGCCGCTGACATCAGCAGCTGCATGCAAGGTGAATATCTCCTAAATCATACAGGTTTAGGAGATATTCATTGTACCTACAGGTAAGCCTTATTAGTATACCCCTGTAGGTGATTTTTACCTACAGGGGTACACAGCCGCTTTAATAAAAAAAAAAAAAAAGTATTAAATGTTGTTAAAACACATGCATCAGAAATACTTGGTCCTAAAGAAACGTATCCCTGAAGAAGACAGCTGCACAATTTAAAATAAATTAAAAACCATCTGTTATTTCATACAAAATCTTAATTTTCTGGTTATAAATGTGGCAGTTTTGGAAAGGCTCATAAAAACTTAGTTTTAATAGCCTTTTAGATTTAGAGCCTGGAGATGGACATGCAATCTGTGTGTAGCAGAGGAATGAATCCCATTTTCCATTTCATGGTCGGCATCAATACTCCAGTGAAAGCAGCTCATCGATTCATTGAAAATCAATGTCATCACTCAGGCATGACTGATGGTCACTATTTCCATATGAATCCATAAGCCTCGCTCAGGAATCCTGTTTTGCACGAGGAAATGGCCAGATGCCTCCACCGGAGTGACAAAGTAAAGAGCAACAAAAGAAAAATGCTTGAAGAACTCCGGCATAGAAAAGCAAGCCATTGTTTTAAACCAAGAAGCGGATTAGACCACTAAAAACATCATGAGTGGATGCAAAGTCAAGAAACCAGTCATCCGGGCCAGAACAAGAGATGGGCACCATCTATAAAAAAAAAAAAGGAACAAAAAACACTTTTAGGGCTAGTGTACTCTGAAGAGAGATCTGCGTTTGGAGTGCTCCAGAGAGCATTTGACAGGTGCCGAGAAGGCATGGTTTCATCTCACCGCTTGCTTTAACCCAGCACATCGCAGTTGGGGGGCATCCGCATTCAGCTGAATGGGTCAGGATCAGTGGGCAGTACAGGTTGCAGCATAATGTACTCCCCCTCCACTGCCTTTGCAGCATAAGGGGGACCGGTAGGGGGGGCAGTAAAACGCAACTCAGTGCCCACCCCACCTACACAACTGTAAAAGAGGCCTAAAAGAATTTCCTTGCCAAACTGGTCACCAGAAGGACATAAACTAAGGCAAAACCAAACAGAAAAAAACACAAGACCAGTGCTGGACAACTGCAGGCCTGACTCATTGAAATGGTTACCGCTAAGCAATTCCAAAATTGTCCTCCAGGCCAGGACATAAGAGGATAAGTGAGAGTTTACCAATAGGGAGGGACAAAAACCTGGAGAACTTTCCTCCAAAAGGGCCGACCATAAAGATGATAGATGGCGCTGGGTAAATCAACCGAACACGGTGATATACAACAAACACCTAAAGAGAAAAGTCTATACAGTATTGGACAACTTGGCATATACAACCAAAATACACATAACCTCCATATGAAAGCCACCAAGGACTGACTCAACAAGGAAATATATAGTCCAACAACCGAAGGACCAAACCATAGTGAGGACAACCAAAGGACATACAAAGACCACCATAGTCTGTACATCTCGGAGTCGAAGGTAATAGGAAGTTTAGTGAGCCGTCTATTTGGCTCAGTTTTTACATACAGCTCTGAGCGATTTCTGAATATCTACAAGAAGAAAAGGGGGGGGCACTCAGAAAAGGGGGGGGCACACTCAGAAAAGGGGGGGGGCACACACAGAAAAGGGGGGGGCACACTCAGAAAAGGGGGGGGCACACTCAGAAAAGGGGGGGGCACACTCAGAAAAGGGGGGGGGCACACTCAGAAAAGGGGGGGGGCACACTCAGAAAAGGGGGGGGGCACACTCAGAAAAGGGGGGGGGCACACTCAGAAAAGGGGGGGGGCACACTCAGAAAAGGGGGGGCACACTCAGAAAAGGGGGGGCGCACTCAGAAAGGGGGGGGGCACACTCAGAAAAGGGGGGGGCACACTCAGAAAGGGGGGGGCACACTCAGAAAGGGGGGGGCACACTCAGAAAGGGGGGGGGGGGCACTCAGAAAGGGGGGGGGGCACTCAGAAAGGGGGGGGGCACTCAGAAAGGGGGGGGGCACTCAGAAAGGGGGGGGGCACTCAGAAAGGGGGGGGGCACTCAGAAAGGGGGGGGGGCACTCAGAAAGGGGGGGGGGCACTCAGAAAGGGGGGGGGGGCACTCAGAAAGGGGGGGGGGGGGCACTCAGAAAGGGGGGGGCACTCAGAAAGGGGGGGGGCACTCAGAAAGGGGGGGGGCACTCAGAAAGGGGGGGGGCACTCAGAAAGGGGGGGGGCACTCAGAAAGGGGGGGGGCACTCAGAAAGGGGGGGGGGGGGCACTCAGAAAGGGGGGGGGCACTCAGAAAGGGGGGGGGGGGGGGCACTCAGAAAGGGGGGGGGGGGGGGGCACTCAGAAAGGGGGGGGGCACTCAGAAAGGGGGGGGGCACTCAGAAAGGGGGGGGCGCACTCAGAAAGGGGGGGGCACTCAGAAAGGGGGGGGGCACTCAGAAAGGGGGGGGGCACTCAGAAAGGGGGGGGGGGGGGGGGCACTCAGAAAGGGGGGGGCACTCAGAAAGGGGGGGGGGGGGGCACTCAGAAAGGGGGGGGGCACTCAGAAAGGGGGGGGCCTCAGAAAGGGGGGGCGCTCAGAAAAGGGGGGGGGCTCAGAAAAGGGGGGGGGCAGAAAGGGGGGGGGGCTCAGAAAAGGGGCTCAGAAAAGGGGCTCAGAAAAGGGGCTCAGAAAAGGGGGGGGGACACTCAGAAAAGGGGGGGGGACACTCAGAAAAGGGGGGGGGGGGGGGGGGGGGGGACACTCAGAAAAGGGGGGGGGACACTCAGAAAAGGGGGGGGGGACACTCAGAAAAGGGGGGGGGGACACTCAGAAAAGGGGGGGGGACACTCAGAAAAGGGGGGGGGACACTCAGAAAAGGGGGGGGGGGGACACTCAGAAAAGGGGGGGGGGACACTCAGAAAGGGGGGGGGGACACTCAGAAAGGGGGGGGGGACACTCAGAAAAGGGGGGGGGACACTCAGAAAAGGGGGGGGACACTCAGAAAAGGGGGGGGACACTCAGAAAAGGGGGGGGGACACTCAGAAAAGGGGGGGGACACTCAGAAAAGGGGGGGGGACACTCAGAAAAGGGGGGGGGACACTCAGAAAAGGGGGGGGGCACTCAGAAAAGGGGGGGGGCACTCAGAAAAGGGGGGGGGGGCACTCAGAAAAGGGGGGGGGGCACTCAGAAAAGGGGGGGGCACTCAGAAAAGGGGGGGCACTCAGAAAAGGGTATTCTCTAAAGGGGAAAAAAGCCCTGCCAAAATCCCTTTGGAAATGATGTTTTCCAGAACCTGTAGCAGTAGGGAGTATAAGGGGAGTATAAGGGGAGTATAGTGGTACCTGCTACTCATGAGTCTTTGTCATCGACCATGTTAGTAGCAAGTCAGTAGTAGTATCACTAAATGTAGACTAGATAGCCAAGAAAATCATGTTCCAAGGCCTCTACTGAATTGTCAATACATTGTCACCACATAAAATAGGACATGCCCAAGGACTGCAGTGTAAGTATGCATACCGGGCAACACTGCACAAGGAATACATAAAAAAGGTCATAACCCTCCGCAGCAACATAAAACACCATTCTACATAGGAAGTTGTGGAAGAGGTGTGACACTGTGGTAAAGGATAGACGTCACCAAAAGGGCATAGGGACAACACATCATGCAAAGGGTTTAGCCTAGGTGCCCACATATGTGGTACAGGAAACGCAGAGATCCCTGTGCGGCTCCCACATGGCAATTGCACTCCGCTGTAGGTTTCAATACAAAAAGGTAAAGACACCGCAATAGGGTTACCTGCACCGGATCACATGGTACAAAACCACCATGAAATGGGGTTGCAATGTCTCCCCACAAAAGTGTCTGTACTTTTTCCATTTCGAAATGAATAGGCGCACTGCATCGCATGCGAATTGCACAGGAATGCAGTGCGATTCACATGCGAGTTATACTGTGAGCCGGGGCTTAGTGCTGTAACACTGCACAAAACAAATGCTGCAGTGTAAGCACAACACATAATTAATGTCTGAAACCTCTGAAGCAACGCCAACTATCGCACCATCTTCATCGGAAGTCATGTGAGGGGTTTGAACTGTGGCACTGGATAAATTACACTACAAATAGCGCATAGGCACAACACATGGCATGGGTAGGGCTAAGTGCTGTAATATTTATGCAGACACAATGACTAACATAAAAGCCGTGCAGGAGACCCCTGCTGACAAACACTATGCTGCAACTGCCTGAACAGCGCAGCAATACTACAAAATTATTTTGCAGCCTGAGCTGTAAATAGATTATTCCTGAGATAATATCCAGCTATACAAAAGTACGCCAGAGCTCCAGAGCGCCATTATTTTAAATCACCTTATGACAATATCTTGCATTAAGCCCCCCCCCCTGCTGCTGTATTACCAAACCTGAATGCCATGGGTGAAAAACTGCAATATATTATTTTTTTGTCTTTTTTAATCACACATTATGTAGGGCGCTGGGGGGGACTCAGAAAAGGGTGGGGGCCAACCTCGAAACAGGAGCCTAATGTATTGTAAACTCAATTGTAAAAAAGGACTGCCTAAAATCTCACATGTATCAGACTGGAACAGGGTACTATTAAAAGGATAAGTAAAGGTATGTTTAAAAAAAGAAAAAAAAACACATGTCATATTTTCCTCTGTGCAGTTGGTATTGCACAGTGGCCCCAATCCGCTTCTTCTGGGGTCCCTCAGCGGCGCGCTCCTGGCTCCTCCTTCTCGAGTGCCCCGTTGGAGAGCCGCTCTCCCTCGGGGCACTTGTGTGGGCTCCAGTGTCCTGCTGCTGTGTCCATTGACGACAGGATTCAGCCCCGCCCCCTGGTTGCACTGCTATCAATCTATCCAATCAGGACCCCGAAACACTGGCTGGAGCGATAGTCCCCGTCGCTAGAAAAATCGGGTTTGGGTAAGTAAAAGGGGGGCTCTGGGGGGGGGGGGGGCCTGCTGCATCACAGGAGGTTTTTCACCTTAATGCATAGAATTACAACCCCTTTAAAGCGGATCTTCACTGCATCTGACCACCACAAACCAAACACACTTCATTTTTAACAAAGCAAACTCATCCATGTCTCAATATTTTGTTGCAAAACCACTTTGAAATACACCACTCCCCTTCCCCCCCTAAGCATTTCTGGCTGTGGCCATCTTGAGTAAGGGCAGATGATTTATGTAACATTTACTTCCTAGAATCCATCTGCGCTTTACTCAGGCATGCATGCAGGAGGGTACTTAAAGTGGTGTTTCCCCCTTAAAAAAAAAAAAAAAAAAAAAAAAAAGGCTGAACATTCCTAAAAAAAAAAAAAAAAAAAAAATGGATTTTTTTTTTTTTTTTTTTACATACCTCTTAATGCCTGTTGCTAGGGGGTCCCTCGTAGTCTGCCTCCTGCGTTGCCTGGGCTGGTGACATCACTTCCCCTCAGCACAGGAAGGGCTCCCCAGTCATCTGGGACCTGTCACGTGTCCCAGATGACTGTGCGGCCAATCATGGCACGCGTCGCCGCTCGTGCATGCTCAATGGGTGCCCGGCTGTGAAGCCACAGCCGGGTGCCCACAGTTGCAATGCCAGCGCCGCCTAGCGGATCGGGGGGAGAGCGGCGCTTCGACCCCCCGCATCACTGGACCCTGGAACAGGTAACTGAGAAAACCCCTCCTCTCCTCCCCACCTGAAGACTCCTGGGATAGATGACACAATACAAGAAACCAGGAAGTAAGTGATGTAAAAAAAAAAAAAAAAAAAAAAAAAAAGAAGGTTTAAAGCAAGTAAATTTGCTCTACTTTCCTATCGATTTAATAATGCTAGCAGCATGAGGATTAAACATAATCAATATTGATTGGGAGAATGAAATTCCACTTTAAATCTGCATTGTCAGGCACTGGTAGAGAACCCAGAAGTGCTTGAAACCTATTGGACATGAGAAGATTCGGCTCAAGGATTGATGGATACATATTCATGATGAAATCACAATATGAATACATAAAATATTCTAATAGAAAACTGATCCCAAAGTATGTAAATACACTAGCAAAACATACACCGAAGAATGTGATGTAGTCAAATATAATAACCACCAACCTGCAATGCAATACTTGAAGTCAGGTGTGTCTGAATAAACACACCAGTGTTGCCAACAGTCAGTATTTTTACTGGCAGCCAGTAAAAAACAGGCAATTTTCTCCTCCCAGTAAATGCCAGTAAAAAGAAAAGGTTGCCAGTAAAAAATATGGCTGTGACATGGTGGAGCCAGCCGAGACCATACAATTGCCTGCTACAGTGTGTTCGGGCGGCTCTGGTGGAGGCGGTGCCTCAGCATGTCCTGTGATGTCATGGTGCAAGGGAGCCAAGCAGAGCGGCCAGAGCCTTGTGTGTGGGTCTGCAGGATGGGAGCAAGACAGGCCAGGAGCGGGACCATCAGTGCTGTTTGGACTGGAGGGACCACCTGGCTTGGAGAGAGACTATCACTGTGACTCAGGAGGGGAGGTGTCATGTCGGTAATCCATACTGCTGTCAGTATCACTGTGAGAGTCAATTACATGTGTCCTGTCCCTGAGCTACTTATTTACTATATCGAAAATAAAATAAGAAATATGTTTTTTGCCTTATTATCTACCTTAAATCATATTGCTAATTACATATTGTACTTGTTTTGTTTGTAGCCTAAATAGTGAAATTTGTACTTAAAACTGTAATTTTGTAACTTTTGGAAATGCCAGGAAAAAACGTGGCTGTGCCAGTAAATTTTGGGTGCCATGTCAGTAAATTGCAATCTGTTAGGTTGGTAACACACATACATTATATATATATATATATATATATATATATATATATATATATATATATATATATTATACACACACACGCGCGCGCACGCACACACACACACACACACACACACACACACACACACACACACACACACACACACACACACACACACACACACACACACACACACACACACACACACACACACACACACACACACACGCGCACGCGGTCTAGCAGAAAAAAACATGGAATATATGAGGCCTGAGCGGTGTCCAATATTTGGGTGGTAACCTGTGATAAATCTAAAGCAGGATACACACGGCACACGGACTGAAAATAGGCCGCTTCAGCAGGAACTGGACGAATTTCGCTGTGTGTACACCAATCTGTTCAACAGAAGCATGTCCAATGACCGGCTTCCCCCCAATGGTCATGGAAAACCAGCATTTGATCATCATTTGCAGCCAATCGCTGCAGCCCTGATCTGTGGTGTTCTGAAAAGGGGGGATAATACAATACAATAGCGTAGTGGAAAATATCTCTGCATCCACATCACACAGGATCTGAGGGTTTTTTTCATTAAACCTGAATAAAAAAAAAAAAGGGAAAAAAAAACCCAG